>CM042974.1:7173026-7571125 GCA_023678885.1 Pogostemon cablin
TTTTCTTCATCATGATAAATATTTTCTTCATCATGATGCATATTTTTTTTCATGATGATTCTCATTTTCTTCATCATGATTCTAATTTTTTTCATCATGATGCTCATTTTTCTTCATCATGATGCATATTTTCTTCATCATGACGGTCATTTTCTTCATCATGATGCATACTTTCTTCATCATGATGCTTATTTCCATATTCATGATGCTCATTTCCTTCATCATGATGCTCATTTTCTAAATCATGATGCATATTTTTATCATCATGATGCTCATTTCCTTCATCATGATGCTCATTTTCTTCATCATGATGCATATTTTCTTCATCATGAGACATTTTTTCTTCATCGTGATGAATATTTTCTTCTTTATGATGCATATTTTTTCTTCATGATGATTCTCATTTTCTTCATCATGATTCTAATTTTTTTCATCATGATGCTCTTTTTCTTCATCATGATGTATATTTTCTTCATCATGACGCTCATTTTCTTCATCATGATGCTCATTTTCTTCATCATGATGCATATTTTCATCATCATGATGTTTATTTCTTTCATCATGATGCTCATTTTCTTCATCATGATGCATATTTTCTTCATCAATTTTCTTCATCATGAAACTCATTTTCTTCATCATGATGCATATTTTCTTTATCATGTTTCTCATTTTCTTCATCGTGATGCATATTTTCTGCATCATGATGCTTATTTTCTGCATCATGAAGCTCATTTCCTTCATCATGATGCATATTCTTTTCATCATGATGCATATTTTTTCCTCATGATGCATATTTTCTTCATCATGGTACTTATTTTCTTCATCATAATGCTCATTTTCTTCAATATGATGCTAATTTTCTTCATCATGATGCTCATTTTCTTCATCATGATGCTTATTTTCTTCTTCATGATGCATATTTTCTTCATTGTGATGCTTATGTTTTTATCATGATGCTCATTTTCTTCATTATGATGCATATTTTCGTCATCATGATGCATATTTTCTTCATCATGATGCTAATTTTCTTCATCATGATGCATATTCTCTTTATCATGATGCTCATTTTCTTCATCATGACTCTCATTTTCTTCATCATGATGCTAATTTTCTTCATCATGATGCATATTTTCTTCATCGTGATGCTCATTTCCTTATTCATGATGCTCATTTGCTTCATCATGATGCATATTTTCTTCGTCATGATATGCATCATGATGCTCATTTTCTTCATCATGATGCATATCTTCTTCATGATGATGCATATTTTCTTCATTATGATGCATATTTCCTTCACCTTGATGCTCATTTCCTTCATAATAATGCTCATTTTCTTCATCATACTGCTCGTTTTCTTCGTCATGATGCTCATTTTTTTCATCATGATGCATATTTTCTTCATCAATTTTCATTATCATGATTCTCATTTTCTTCATCGTGTTGCATATTTTTTTCATCATGATGCTCATTTTCTTCATCATGATGCATATTTTCGTCATCATGATGCATATTTTCTTCATCATGATGCTAATTTTCTTCATCATGATGCTTATTTTCTACATCATGATGCATATTTTCTTCATCATGATGATCATTTCTGTATTCGTGATGCTCATTTCCTTTATCATGATACATATTTTATTAATCATGATGCTCATTTTCTACATCTTGATGCATATTTTCTTCATGATGATGCATATTTTCTTCATTATGATGCATATTTCCTTCACCTTGATGCTCATTTCCTTCATAATAATGCTCATTTTCTTCATCATACTGCTCGTTTTCTTCGTCATGATGCTCATTTTTTTCATCATGATGCATATTTTCTTCATCAATTTTCATTATCATGAAACTCATTTTCTTCATCATGATTCTCATTTTCTTTGTCATGATGCTCATTTTCTTCAACATGATGCATATTTTCTTCATCATGTTGCTTATTTTTTTCATCGTGATGCATATTTTCTTCATTATGATGCTCATTTCCTTCATCGTGATGCATATTATCTGCATCATAATGCTTATCTTCGTCATCATGATGCTCATTTGCTTCATCATAATGCATATTCTTTTCATCATGATGTATATTTTTTTCATCATGATGTATATTTTCTTCATCATGGTGCTTATTTTCTTCATCATGATGCTCATTTTCTTCATTATGATGCTAATTCCTTCATCATGATGCTCATTTTCTTCATCACAATGCTCATTTTCTTCATCATGATGCATATTTTCTTCATCGTGATGCGTATTTTTTTTTTATCATGATGCTCATTTTCTTCATCATGATGCTTATTTTCGTCATCATGATGCATATTTTATTCATCATGATGCTAATTTTCTTCATCTTGATGCATATTCTCTTCATCATGATGGTAATTTTCTTCATCATGATCCATATTTTCTTCATCATGATGCTAATTTTCTTAATCATGATGCATATTTTCTTTATCGTGATGCTCATTTTCATATTCATGATATTCATTTACTTTATCATGATGCTCATTTTATTCATCATGATGCATATTTTCATCATCATGATGCTCATTTTCTTCATCATGATGCATATTTTCTTCATCATGATGCATATTTTCTTCTTCGTGATGAATATTTTCTTCATCATGATGCATATTTTCTTCATCGTGATGAATATTTTCTTCATCGTGATGAATATTTTCTTCTTCATGATGCATATTTTCTTCTTCTTGATGATGCTCATTTTCTTCATTATGATTCTAATATTTTCATCATGATGCTCATTTTTCTTCATCATGATGCTCATTTTCTTCATCATGATGCTCATTTTCTTCTTCATGATGCATATTTTCTTCATCGTGATGCTTATTTTTTCATCATGATGCTCATTTTCTTCATCATGATGCATATTTTCGTCATCATGATGCATATTTTCTTCATCATGATGCTAATTTTCGTCATCATGATGCATATTCTATTTATCATGATGCTCATTTTCTTCATCATGACGCATATTTTCTTCATCATGACTCTCATTTTCTTCATCATGATGCTAATTTTCTTCATCATTATGCATATTTTCTTCATCGTGATGCTCATTTGCTTCATCATGATGCATATTTTCTTCGTCATGATATGCATCATGATGCTCATTTTCTTCATCATGATGCATATCTTCTTCATGATGATGCATATTTTCTTCATTATGATGCATATTTCCTTCACCGTGACGCTCATTTCCTTCATAATAATGCTCATTTTCTTCATCATAATGTTCGTTTTCTTCGTCATGATGCTCATTTTCTTCATCATGATGCATATTTTCTTCATCAATTTTATTATCATGAAACTCATTTTTTTCATCATGATTCTCATTTTCTTTGTCATGATGCTCATTTTCTTCAACATGATGCATATTTTCTTCATCGTGATGCATATTTTCTTCATTATGATACTCATTTTCTTCATCGTGATGCATATTTTCTTCATCATGATGCTCATTTCCTTCATCACAATGCTCATTTTCTTCATCATGATGCATATTTTCTTCATCGTGATGCGTATTTTTTTATCACGATGCTCATTTTCTTCATCATGATGCATATTTTCGTCATCATGATGCATATTTTCTTCATCATGATGCTAATTTTCTTCATCATGATGCATATTCTCTTCATCATGATGCTAATTTTCTTCATCATGATCCATATTTTCTTCATCATGACGCTCGTTTTCTTCATCATGATGCTAATTTTCTTAATCATGATGCATATTTTCTTTATCGTGATGCTCATTTTCATATTCATGATATTCATTTCCTTTATCATGATGCTCATTTTATTCATCATGGTACATATTTTCATCATCATGATGCATATTTTCTTCATCATGAAGCATATTTTCTTCATCGTGATAAATATTTTCTTCATCATGATGCATATTTTCTTCATCGTGATGAATATTTTCTTCATCGTGATGAATATTTTCTTCATCTTGATGAATATTTTCTTCTTCATGATGCATATTTTCTTCTTCATGATGATGCTCATTTTCTTCATTATGATTCTAATATTTTCATCATGATGCTCATTTTCTTCATCATAATGCATATTTTCTTCATCATGACGCTCATTTTCTTCATCATGATGCTAATTTTCTTCATTATGATGCATTTTTCTTCATCGTGATGCTCATTTCCATATTCATGATTCTCATTTTCTTCATCATGATGCTCATTTTCTTTATCATGATGCATATTTTCATCATCATGATGCTCATTTCCTTCATCATGATGCTCATTTTCTTCATCATGATGCTAATTTTCTTTATCATGATGCATATTTTCTTCATCGTGATGCTCATTTCCTTATTCATGATGCTCATTTCCTTATTCATCGTGATGCTCATTTCCTTATTCATGATGCTAATTTTCTTTATCATGATGCATATTTTCTTCATCATGATGCTAATTTTCTTTATCATGATGCATATTTTCTTCATCATGATGCTCATTTTCTTCATTATGATGCATATTTTCTTCATGATGATGCATATTTTTTCATTGTGATGCATATTTCCTTCATTGTGATGCTCATTTCCTTCATCATAATGCTCATTTTTTTCATCATTCGTTTTTTCCTCATGGTGTTCATTTTCTTCATCATGATGCATATTTTCTTCATCACAATGCCCATTTTCTTTATCATGATGCATATTTTCTTCATCATGATGCATATTTTTTTCATCATGATGCTCATTTTCTTCATCATGATGCATATTTTCGTCATCATGATGCATATTTACTTCAACATGATGCTAATTTTCTTAATCATGATGTATATTCTCTTCATCATGATTTTTATTTTCTTCATCATGATGCATATTTTCTTCATCATGACGCTCAATTTCTTAATTATGATGCTAATTTTCTTTATAATGATGCATATTTTATTCATCGTGATCCTCATTTCCATATTTATGATGTTCATTTCCTTAATCATGATGCTCATTTTATTCATCATGATGCGTATTTTCATCATCATGATGCTCATTTCATTCATCAGATGCTTATTTTCTTCATGATGATGCATATTTTCTTCATCATGATGCATATTTTCTTCATCGTGATGTATATTTTCTTCATCATGATGCATATTTTTTTTCATGATGATTCTCATTTTCTTCATCATGATTATAATTTTTTTCATCATGATGCTCATTTTTCTTCATCATGATGCATATTTTCTTCATCATGACGGTCATTTTCGTCATCATGATGCTAATTTTCTTCATCATAATGCATATTTTCTTCATCATGATTCTCATTTCCTTCACCATGATGCTCATTTTCTTCATCATGATGGATATTTTCTTCAACGTGATGATTATTTTCTGCATCATGATGCTCATTTCCTTCAACATGATGCATATTCATTTCATCATGAGGTATATTTTTTTCATCATGATGCATATTTTCTTCATCATGGTGCTTATTTTCTTCATCGTGATGCTTATTTTCATCATCATGATGCTCATTTTCTTCATCATGATGCTCATTTCCTTCATCACAATGCTCATTTTCTTCATCATGATACATATTTTCTACCTCGTGATGCGTATTTTTTCCATTATGATGCTCATTTTCTTCATCATGATGCAAATTTTCGTCATCATGACGCATATTTTATTCATCATGATGCTAATTTTCTTCATCATGATGCATATTCTCTTCATCATGATGCTCATTTTCTTCATCATGATGCATATTTTCTTCATCATGACGCTCATTTTCTTCATCATGATGCTAATTTTCTTCATCATGATGCATATTTTCTTCATCGTGATGCTCATTTCCATATTCATGATGTTCATTTCCTTCATCATGATGCTCATTTTATTCATCATGATGCATATTTTCATCATCATGATGCTCATTTCATTCATCATGATGCTCATTTTCTCCATCATGATACATATTTTCTTCATCGTGATGAATATTTTCTTCATCGTGATGAATATTTTTTCTTCATGATGCATATTTTCTTCTTCATGATGATTCTCATTTTCTTCATCATGATTCTCATTTTTTTTATCACGATGCTCATTTTCTTCATCATGATGAATATTTTCTTCATCACGACGCTCATTTTCTTCACCATGATGCTAATTTTCTTCATCATGATGCATATTTTCTTCATTGTGATGCTCATTTCCATATTCATGATGCTCATTTCCTTCATCATGATGCTCATTTTCTTCATCATGATGCATATTTTCATCATCATGATGCTCATTTCCTTCATCATGATTCTCATTTTCTTCATCATGATGCATATTTTCTTCATCATGTTGCTTATTTTCTTCATCGTGATGCATATTTTCTTCATCGTGATGCATATTTTCTGCATCACGATGCTCATCATGATGCTCATTTCCTTCATCATGATGCATATTCAAGTCATCATGATGCATATTTTCTTCATCATGCTGCTTATTTTCTTCATTATTATGTTAATTTCCTTCATCATGATGCTAATTTTTTTCATCACGATGCTCATTTCATTCATTACAATGCTCATTTTTTTCATCATTATGCATATTTTCTTCATCGTGATGCGTATTTTTTCATCATGATACTCATTTTATTCATCATGATGCATATTTTCGTCATCATGATGCTTATTTTTTTCATCATGATGCATATTCTCTTCATCATGACGCTCATTTTCTTCATCATGATGCATATTTTCTTCATCATGATGCTCATTTTCTTCATCATGATGTATATTTTCTTCATCATGATGCATATTTTCTACATCGTGATGCTCATTTCAATATTCATGATGTTCATTTCCATCATCATGATGCTCATTTTATTCATCATGATGCATATTTTCGTCATCATGTTGCTCATTTCATTCATCATGATGCTCTTTTTCTTCATCATGATCCATATTTTCTTCATCATGATGCATATTTTCTTCATCTTGATGAATATTTTCTTCATCATGATAAATATTTACTTCTTGATGATGCATATTTTTTTCTTCATGATGATTCTCATTTTCTTCATCATGATTCTAATTTTTTTAATCATTATGCTAATTTTCTTCATCATGATGCATATTTTCTTCATCATGACGCTTATTTTCTTTATCTTGATACTAATTTTTTTCATCATGATGCATATTTTCTTCACCGTGATGCTCATTTCCGTATTAATGATTTTCATTTTCTTCATCATGATGCTCATTTTCTTTATCATGATGCATATTTTCATCATCATGATGCTCATTTCCTTCATCATGATGCTCATTTTCTTCATCGTGATGCATATTTTCTTTATCAATTTTCTTCATCATGAAACTCATTTTCTTCATCATGATGCATATTTTTTTCATCATGTTGCTCATTTTCTTCATCGTGATGCATATTTTTTTCATCGTGATGCATATTTTCTGCATCATGTGCTTATTTTCTGCATCATGATGCTAATTTCCTTCATCATGATACATATTCTTTTCATCATGATGCATATTTTTTCATCATGATGCATATTTTCTTCATCATGGTGCTATTTTCTTCATCATGATGCTCATTTTCTTCATCATGATGCTAATTTCCTTCATCGTGATGCTTATTTTCTTCATCATGATGCTCATTTCCTTCATCACAATGCTCATTTTCTTCATCATGATGCATATATTCTTCATCGTGATGCGTATTTTTTTCATCATGATGCTTATTTTCTTCATCATGATGCATATTTTCGTCATCATGATGCATATTCTCTTCATCATGATGCTCATTTCCTTCATCATGATGCATATTCTCTTCATCATGATGCTCATTTTCTTCATCATGAGGCATATTTTCTTCATCATGATGCACATTTTCTTCATCATGTTGCTAATTTTCTTCATCATGATGCACATTTTCTTCATCGTGATGTTCATTTCAATATTAATGATGTTCATTTTCTTCATCATGATGCTCGTTTTATTCATCATGATGCATATTTTAATCATCATGATGCTCATTTCATTCATCATGATGCTCATTTTCTTCATCGTGATGCATATTTTCATCATCTTGATGCATATTTTCTTCATCGTGATGAATATTTTCTTCATCACGATGAATATTTACTTCTTCATGATGCGTATTTTTTTCTTCATGATGATTCTCATTTTTTTCATCATGATTCTAATTTTTCATCATGATGCTCATTTTCTTCATCATGATGCTTATTTTCTTCATCATGACGCTTATTTTCTACATCATGATGCATATTTTCTTCATCATGATGCTCATTTCCGTATTCGTGATGCTCATTTCCTTTATCATGATGCATATTTTCTTAATCATGATGCTCATTTTCTACATCTTGATGCATATTTTCTTCATGATGATGCATATTTTCTTCATTATGATGCATATTTCCTTCATCGTGATGCTCATTTTCTTCATCATAATGCTCATTTTCTTCATCATAATGCTCGTTTTCTACGTCATGATGCTCATTTTCTTCATCATGATGCATATTTTCTTAATCATTATGCATATTTTCTTAATCAATTTTCATCATCATGAAACTCATTTTCTTCATCATGATGCTCATTTTCTTAATCATGATGCTCATTTTCTTTAACATGATGCATATTTTTTTCATCATGATGCATATTTTCTTCATCATGATACTCATTTTCTTCATTATGATGCTAATTTTCTTCATCATGATGCTCATTTCCTTTATCACTATGCATATTTTATTCATCATGATGCTAAATTTCTTCATCATGATGCATACTCTCTTCATCATGATGCTCATTTTCTTCATCATGATGCATATTTTCTTCATCATGATGCATATTTTCTTCATCGTGATGAATATTTTCTTCATCACGATGAATATTTACTTCTTCATGATGCATATTTTTTTCTTCATGATGATTCTCATTTTTTTCATCATGATTCTAATTTTTCATCATGATGCTCATTTTCTTCATCATGATGCATATTTTCTTCATCATGACGCTTATTTTCTTCATCATGATGCATATTTTCTTCATCGTGATGCTCATTTTCATATTCATGATGTTCATGTTCTTCATCATGACGCTTATTTTCTTCATCATGATGCATATTTTCTTAATCATGATACTCATTTTCTTCATCATGATTCTCATTTCTTTCATCATGATGCTCATTTTCTTCATCATGATGCTCATTTTCTTCATCATAATGCATATTTTATTCATCAATTTTCTTCATCATGAAACTCATTTTCTTTATCATGATGCATATTTTCTTTATCTTGTTGCTCATTTTCTTCATCGTGATGCATATTTTCTTCATCGTGATGCATATTTTCTGCATCATGATGCTCATTTCCTCAATCATGATGCATATTCTTTTCATCATGATGCATATTTTTTTCATCATGATGCTCATTTTCTTCAACATGATGCATATTTTCATCATCATGATGCATATTTTCTTCATCATGATACTCATTTTCTTCATTATGATGCTAATTTTCTTCATCATGATGCTCATTTTCATTATCACTATGCTCATTTTCTACATCATTATGCATATTTTCTTCATCATGATGCTCATTTTCTACATCTTGATGCATATTTTCTTCATGATAATGCATATTTTCTTCATTATGATGCATATTTCCTTCATCGTGATGCTCATTTCCTTCATCATAATGCTCATTTTCTTCATCATAATGCTCGTTTTCTACGTCATGATGCTCATTTTCTTCATCATGATGCATATTTTCTTCATCATTATGCATATTTTCTTCATCAATTTTCATCATCATGAAACTCATTTTCTTCATCATGATGCTCATTTTCTTAATCATGATGCTCATTTTCTTTAACATGATGCATATTTTTTTCATCATGATGCATATTTTCTTCTTCATGATACTCATTTTCTTCATTATGATACTAATTTTCTTCATCATGATGCTCATTTCCTTTATCACTATGCATATTTTCTTCATCATGATGCTAATTTTCTTCATCATGATGCATACTCTTCATCATGATGCTCATTTTCTTCATCATGATGCATATTTTTTTTCATCATGACTCATCATGATGCTCATTTTCTTCATCAAAATGCTCATTTCTTTCATGACAATGTTGATTTTCTACATCATGATGCATATTTTCTTCATCGTGATGCGTATTTTTTCATCATGATACTCATTTTCTTCATCATGATGCATATTTTCGTCATCATGATGCATATTCTCTTCATAATGATGCTAATTTTCTTCATCATGACGCTTATTTTCTACATCATGATGCATATTTTCTTCATCATGATGCTCATTTCCGTATTCGTGATGCTCATTTCCTTTATCATGATACATATTTTATTAATCATGATGCTCATTTTCTACATCTTGATGCATATTTTCTTCGTGATGATGCATATTTTCTTCATTATGATGCATATTTCCTTCATCGTGATGCTCATTTCCTTCATCATAATGCTCATTTTCTTCATCATAATGCTCGTTTTCTACGTCATGATGCTCATTTTCTTTATCATGATGCATATTTTCTTCATCATTATGCATATTTTCTGCATCAATTTTCATCATCATGAAACTCATTATCTTCATAATGATGCTCATTTTCTTAATCATGATGCTCATTTTCTTTAACATGATGCATATTTTTTTTCATCATGATGATATATTTTCTTCATCATGATACTCATTTTTTTAATTATGATGCTAATTTTCTTCATCATGATGCTCATTTCCTTTATCACTATGCATATTTTCTTCATCATGATACTAAATTTCTTCATCATGATGCATACTCTCTTCATCATGATACTCATTTTCTTCATCATGATGCATATTTTTTTTCATCATGACTCATCATGATGCTCATTTTCTTCGTCATGATGCTCATTTCCTTCATGACAATGTTGATTTTCTACATCATGATGCCGATTTTCTTCATCGTGTTGCATATTTTTTTCATCATGATGCTCATTTTCTTCATCATGATGCATATTTTCGTCATCATGATGCATATTTTCTTCATCATGATGCTAATTTTCTTCATCATGATGCTTATTTTCTACATCATGATGCATATTTTCTTCATCATGATGATCATTTCTGTATTCGTGATGCTCATTTCCTTTATCATGATACATATTTTATTAATCATGATGCTCATTTTCTACATCTTGATGCATATTTTCTTCATGATGATGCATATTTTCTTCATTTTGATGCATATTTCCTTCATTGTGATGCTCATTCCCTTCATCATAATGCTCATTTACTTCATCATAATGCTCGTTTTCTACGTCATGATGCTCATTTTCTTCATCATGATGCATATTTTCTTCATCATTATGCATATTTTCTTCATCAATTTTCATCATCATGAAACTCATTTTCTTCATCATGATGCTCATTTTCTTAATCATGATGCTCACTTTCTTTAACATGATTCATATTTTTTTAATCATGATGCATATTTTCTTCATCGTGTTACTCATTTTCTTCATTGTGATACATATTTTCTTCATTGTGATGCTAATTTCCTTCATCGTGATACATATTATCTACATCATGATGCTTATTTTCGTCATCATGATGCTCATTTCCTTCATCATGACGCATATTGTTTTCATCATGATGCATATTTTTTTCACCATGATGCATATTTTCTTCATCGTAGTGCTTATTTTCTTCATCATGATACTCATTTTCTTCTCTATGATGCTAATTTCCTTCATCATGATGCTCATTTCCTTTATCACTATGCTTATATTCTTCATCATGATGCATATTTTCTTCATCGTGTTGCGTATTTTTTCATCATAATGCTCATTTTCTTCATCATGATGCAATTTTATTCATCATGATGCTAATTTTGTTCATCATGATGCATACTCTCTTCATCATGATGCTCATTTTCTTCTTCATGATGCTAATTTTCTTCATCATGATGCATATTTTCTTCATCGTGATGCTCATTTCCATATTCATTATGCTCTTTTCCATCATCATGATGCTCATTTTCTTCATCATGATGCATATTTTCATCATCATGATGCTCATTTCCTTCACCAAGATGCTCATTTTGTTCATCATGATGCTCATTTTCTTCATCATGATACATACATTCTTCATCAATTTTATTCATCATGAAACTCATTTTCTTCATCATGATTCATATTTTCTTCATCATGTTGCTCATTTTCTTCATCGTGATACATATTTACTTCATCGTGATGCATATTTTCTGCATCATGATGTTCATTTTCTTCATCATGATCCATATTCTTTTCATCATGATGCATATTTTTTTCATCATGATGCGTATTTTCTTCATCATGGTCCTTATTTTCTTCATCATGATGCTCATTTTATTCATTATGATGCTAATTTCCTTCATCATGATGCTCATTTACTTCATCATGATGCTCATTTCCTTCATCACAATGCTCATTTTCTTCATCATGATGCATATTTTTGTCATCATGATGCAAAAATTTTATTCATAATGATGCTAATTTTCTTTATCATGATGCATATTCTCTTTATCATAATTCTCATTTTCTTCATCACGATGAGTATTCTCTTCATCAAGACGCTCATTTTCTTCATCATGATGCATATTTTATTCATCATTATGCTAATTTTCTTCATCATGATGCTAATTTTCTTTATCATGATGCGTATTTTCTTCATTGTGATGCTCATTTCAATATTCATGATGTTCATTTCCTTCATCATGGTGCTATTTTCTACATCATGATTTTAATTTTTTTCATCATTATACTCATTTTTTCATCATGATGCATATTTTCTTCATCATGATGCTAATTTTTTTCATCATGATGCTCATTTCTTCATCATGATGCTCATTTCTTTCATCGTAATGCTCGTTTTCTTCATCATGATGCTCATTTTCTTCATCGTGATGCATATTTTCTTCATCATGAACTCATTTTGTTCATCATGATGCATATTTTGTTCATCATGATGCTTAATTTTTTTATCATGATGCTTATTTTCTTTTTCATGATGTTGCTTATTTTCTTCTTCATGATGCATATTTTGTTAATCATAATGCTCGTTTTCTTCATCATAATGCATATTTTCTTCATCACGATGCTCATTTTCTTCATCATGATGCTCATTTTCTTCATCATGATGCATATTTTCTTCATCATGATGCATATTTTCTTCATCATGATGCTCATTTTCTTAATCATGATGCATATTTTCTTTATCATGATGCATATTTTCTTCTTCATGATGCTTGTTTTCTTCAAATGCATATTTCCATCAATATGATGCTAATATTCTTCATCACGATGCTCATTTCCTTCATAACGATGCTCATTTTCTTCATCATGATGCTCGTTTTCTTCATTATGATGCCTATTTTCTTCATCATGACGCACATTTTTCTTCATCATTATGATGCACATTTTCTTCATCATGATGCATATTTTCTTCATAATGATGCTAATTTTCTTCATCATAATGCATATTCTCTTCATCATGATGCTCATTCTATTCATCATGATGCTCTTTCTCTTCATCACGATGCAAATTTTCTTCATCATGATGCTTATTTTCTTCATCATGATGCTTATTTTTTTCATTATGATGCTCATTTTCTTCATAATTATGCACATTTTGTTCAACACAATGTCTATTTTCTTCTTCATGATGCATATTTTCTTCATCATGATGCCTATTTTTTCATCATGATGCATATTTTCTTCATCATGATGCATATTTTTTTTCATGATGATTCTCATTTTCTTCATCATGATTATAATTTTTTTCATCATGATGCTCATTTTTCTTCATCATGATGCATATTTTCTTCATCATGACGGTCATTTTCTTCATCATGATGCTAATATTCTTCATCATGATGCATACTTTCTTCATCACGATGCTCATTTCTATATTCATGATGCTCATTTCCTTCATCATGATGCTCATTTTCTAAATAATGATGCATATTTTTATCATCATAATGCTCATTTCATTCATCATGATGCTCATTTTCTTCATCAATATGCATATTTTCTTCATCATGAGACATTTTTTCTTCATCGTGATGAATATTTTCTTCTTCATGATGCATATTTTTTCTTCATGATGATTCTCATTTTCTTCATCATTATTCTAATTTTTTTCATCATGACGCTCATTTTCTTCATCATGATGTATATTTTCTTCATCATGATGCTCATTTTCTTCATCATGATGCTAATTTTCTTCATCATAATGCATATTTTCTTCATCATGATTCTCATTTCCTTTACCATGATGCTCATTTTCTTCATCATGATGGATATTTTCTTCATCGTGATGCACATTTTCTGCATCATGATGATTATTTTCTGTATCATGATGCTCATTTCCTTCAACATGATGCATATTCTTTTCATCATGAGGTATATTTTTTTCATCATGATGCATATTTTCTTCATCATGGTGCTTATTTTCTTCATCATAATGCTTATTTTCATCATCATGATGCTCATTTTCTTCATCATGATGCTCATTTCCTTCATCACAATGCTCATTTTCTTCATCATGATACATATTTTCTACCTCGTGATGCATATTTTTTCCATTATGATGCTCATTTTCTTCATCATGATGCAAATTTTCGTCATCATGATGCATCTTTTATTCATCATGATGCTAATTTTCTTCATCATGATGCATATTCTCTTCATCATGATGCTCATTTTCTTCATCATGATGCATATTTTCTTCATCATGACACTCATTTTCTTCATCATGATGCTAATTTTATTCATCATGATGCATATTTTCTTCATCGTGATGCTAATTTCCATATTCATGATGTTCATTTCCTTCATCATGATGCTCATTTTATTCATCATGATGCATATTTTCATCATGATGCTCATTTCATTCATCATGATGCTCATTTTCTTCATCATGATACATATTTTCTTCATCGTGATGAATATTTTCTTCATTGTGATGAATATTTTCTTCATCATGATGAATATTTTCTTCTTCATGATGCATATTTTCTTCTTCATGATGATTCTCATTTTCTTCATCATGATTCTCATTTTTTTTATCACGATGCTCATTTTCTTCATCATGATGAATATTTTCTTCATCACGACGCTCATTTTCTTCATCATGATGCTAATTTTCTTCATCATAATGCATATTTTCTTCATTGTGATGCTCATTTCCATATTCATGATGCTCATTTCCTTCATCATGATGCTCATTTTCTTCATCATGATGCATATTTTCATCATCATGTTGCTCATTTCCTTCATCATGATGCTCATTTTCTTCATCATGATGCATATTTTCTTCATCATGTTGCTTATTTTCTTCATCGTGATGCATATTTTCTTCATCGTGATGCATATTTTCTGCATCACGATGCTTATTTTCTGCATCATGATGCTCATTTCCTTCATCATGATGCATATTCAAGTCATCATGATGCTAATTTTTTTCATCATGATGCTCATTTCTTCATCATGATGCTCATTTCTTTCTTCGTAATGCTCATTTTCTTCATCATGATGCTCATTTTCTTCATCGTGATGCATATTTTCTTCATCATGAACTCATTTTGTTCATCATGATGCATATTTTGTTCATCATGATGCTTAATTTTTTTATCATGATGCTTATTTTCTTTTTCATGATGTTGCTTATTTTCTTCTTCATGATGCATATTTTGTTAATCATAATGCTCGTTTTCTTCATCATAATGCATATTTTCTTCATCACGATGCTCATTTTCTTCATCATGATGCTCATTTTCTTCATCATGATGCATATTTTCTTCATCATGATGCATATTTTCTTCATCATGATGCTCATTTTCTTAATCATGATGCATATTTTCTTCATCATGATGCATATTTTCTTCTTCAAGATGCTTGTTTTCTTCATATGCATATTTCCATCAATATGATGCTAATATTCTTCATCACGATGCTCATTTCCTTCATAACGATGCTCATTTTCTTCATCATGATGCTCGTTTTCTTCATTATGATGCCTATTTTCTTCATCATGACGTACATTTTTCTTCATCATTATGATGCACATTTTCTTCATCATGATGCATATTTTCTTCATAATGATGCTAATTTTCTTCACCATAATGCATATTCTCTTCATCATGATGCTCATTCTATTCATCATGATGCTCTTTCTCTTCATCACGATGCAAATTTTTTTCATCATGATGCTTATTTTCTTCATCATGATGCTTATTTTTTTCATCATGATTCTCATTTTCTTCATAATTATGCACATTTTGTTCATCACAATGTCTATTTTCTTCTTCATGATGCATATTTTCTTCATCATGATGCCTATTTTTTCATCATGATGCATATTTTCTTCATCATGATGCATATTTTTTTTCATGATGATTCTTTTTTTCTTCATCATGATTATAATTTTTTTCATCATGAAGCTCATTTTTCTTCATCATGATGCATATTTTCTTCATCATGACGGTCATTTTCTTCATCATGATGCTAATATTCTTCATCATGATGCATACTTTCTTCATCACGATGCTCATTTCCATATTCATGATGCTCATTTCCTTCATCATGATGCTCATTTTCTAAATAATGATGCATATTTTTATCATCATAATGCTCATTTCATTCATCATGATGCTCATTTTCTTCATCAATATGCATATTTTCTTCATCATGAGACATTTTTTCTTCATCGTGATGAATATTTTCTTCTTCATGATGAATATTTTTTCTTCATGATGATTCTCATTTTCTTCATCATTATTCTAATTTTTTTCATCATGACGCTCATTTTCTTCATCATGATGTATATTTTCTTCATCATGATGCTCATTTTCTTCATCATGATGTTAATTTTCTTCATCATAATGCATATTTTCTTCATCATGATTCTCATTTCCTTCACCATGATGCTCATTTTCTTCATCATGATGGATATTTTCTTCATCGTGATGCATATTTTCTGCATCATGATGATTATTTTCTGTATCATGATGCTCATTTCCTTCAACATGATGCATATTCTTTTCATCATGAGGTATATTTTTTTCATCATGATGCATATTTTCTTCATCATGGTGCTTATTTTCTTCATCATAATGCTTATTTTCATCATCATGATGCTCATTTTCTTCATCATGATGCTCATTTCCTTCATCACAATGCTCATTTTCTTCATCATGATACATATTTTCTACCTCGTGATGCATATTTTTTCCATTATGATGCTCATTTTCTTCATCATGATGCAAATTTTCGTCATCATGATGCATCTTTTATTCATCATGATGCTAATTTTCTTCATCATGATGCATATTCTCTTCATCATGATGCTCATTTTCTTCATCATGATGCATATTTTCTTCATCATGACACTCATTTTCTTCATCATGATGCTAATTTTATTCATCATGATGCATATTTTCTTCATCGTGATGCTAATTTCCATATTCATGATGTTCATTTCCTTCATCATGATGCTCATTTTATTCATCATGATGCATATTTTCATCATGATGCTCATTTCATTCATCATGATGCTCATTTTCTTCATCATGATACATATTTTCTTCATCGTGATGAATATTTTCTTCATTGTGATGAATATTTTCTTCATCATGATGAATATTTTCTTCTTCATGATGCATATTTTCTTCTTCATGATGATTCTCATTTTCTTCATCATGATTCTCATTTTTTTTATCACGATGCTCATTTTCTTCATCATGATGAATATTTTCTTCATCACGACGCTCATTTTCTTCATCATGATGCTAATTTTCTTCATCATAATGCGTATTTTCTTCATTGTGATGCTCATTTCCATATTCATGATGCTCATTTCCTTCATCATGATGCTCATTTTCTTCATCATGATGCATATTTTCATCATCATGTTGCTCATTTCCTTCATCATGATGCTCATTTTCTTCATCATGATGCATATTTTCTTCATCATGTTGCTTATTTTCTTCATCGTGATGCATATTTTCTTCATCGTGATGCATATTTTCTGCATCACGATGCTTATTTTCTGCATCATGATGCTCATTTCCTTCATCATGATGCATATTCAAGTCATCATGATGCTAATTTTTTTCATCATGATGCTCATTTCTTCATCATGATGCTCATTTCTTTCGTCGTAATTCTCATTTTCTTCATCATGATGCTCATTTTCTTCATCGTGATGCATATTTTCTTCATCATGAACTCATTTTGTTCATCATGATGCATATTTTGTTCATCATGATGCTTAATTTTTTTATCATGATGCTTATTTTCTTTTTCATGATGTTGCTTATTTTCTTCTTCATGATGCATATTTTGTTAATCATAATGCTCGTTTTCTTCATCATAATGCATATTTTCTTCATCACGATGCTCATTTTCTTCATCATGATGCTCATTTTCTTCATCATGATGCATATTTTCTTCATCATGATGCATATTTTCTTCATCATGATGCTCATTTTCTTAATCATGATGCATATTTTCTTCATCATGATGCATATTTTCTTCTTCATGATGCTTGTTTTCTTCAAATGCATATTTCCATCAATATGATGCTAATATTCTTCATCACGATGCTCATTTCCTTCATAACGATGCTCATTTTCTTCATCATGATGCTCGTTTTCTTCATTATGATGCCTATTTTCTTCATCATGACGTACATTTTTCTTCATCATTATGATGCACATTTTCTTCATCATGATGCATATTTTCTTCATAATGATGCTAATTTTCTTCATCTTAATGCATATTCTCTTCATCATGATGCTCATTCTATTCATCATGATGCTCTTTCTCTTCATCACGATGCAAATTTTCTTCATCATGATGCTTATTTTCTTCATCATGATGCTTATTTTTTTCATCATGATGCTCATTTTCTTCATCATTATGCACATTTTGTTCATCACAATGTCTATTTTCTTCTTCATGATGCATATTTTCTTCATCATGATGCCTATTTTTTCATCATGATGCATATTTTCTTCATCATGATGCATATTTTTTTTCATGATGATTCTCATTTTCTTCATCATGATTATAATTTTTTTCATCATGATGCTCATTTTTCTTCATCATGATGCATATTTTCTTCATCATGACGGTCATTTTCTTCATCATGATGCTAATATTCTTCATCATGATGCATACTTTCTTCATCACGATGCTCATTTCCATATTCATGATGCTCATTTCCTTCATCATGATGCTCATTTTCTAAATAATGATGCATATTTCTATCATCATAATGCTCATTTCATTCATCATGATGCTCATTTTCTTCATCAATATGCATATTTTCTTCATCATGAGACATTTTTTCTTCATCGTGATGAATATTTTCTTCTTCATGATGCATATTTTTTCTTCATGATGATTCTCATTTTCTTCATCATTATTCTAATTTTTTTCATCATGACGCTCATTTTCTTCATCATGATGCTAATTTTCTTCATCATAATGCATATTTTCTTCATCATGATTCTCATTTCCTTCACCATGATGCTCATTTTCTTCATCATGATGGATATTTTCTTCATCGTGATGCATATTTTCTGCATCATGATGATTATTTTCTGTATCATGATGCTCATTTCCTTCAAAATGATGCATATTCTTTTCATCATGAGGTATATTTTTTTCATCATGATGCATATTTTCTTCATCATGGTGCTTATTTTCTTCATCATACTGCTTATTTTCATCATCATGATGCTCATTTTCTTCATCATGATGCTCATTTCCTTCATCACAATGCTCATTTTCTTCATCATGATACATATTTTCTACCTCGTGATGCGTATTTTTTCCATTATGATGCTCATTTTCTTCATCATGATGCAAATTTTCGTCATCATGATGCATCTTTTATTCATCATGATGCTAATTTTCTTCATCATGATGCATATTCTCTTCATCATGATGCTCATTTTCTTCATCATGATGCATATTTTCTTCATCGTGACACTCATTTTCTTCATCATGATGCTAATTTTCTTCATCATGATGCATATTTTCTTCATCGTGATGCTAATTTCCATATTCATGATGTTCATTTCCTTCATCATGATGCTCATTTTATTCATCATGATGCATATTTTCATCATGATGCTCATTTCATTCATCATGATGCTCATTTTCTTCATCATGATACATATTTTCTTCATCGTGATGAATATTTTCTTCATTGTGATGAATATTTTCTTCTTCATGATGCATATTTTCTTCTTCATGATGATTCTCATTTTCTTCATCATGATTCTCATTTTTTTTATCACGATGCTCATTTTCTTCATCATGATGAATATTTTCTTCATCACGACGCTCATTTTCTTCATCATGATGCTAATTTTCTTCATCATAATGCATATTTTCTTCATTGTGATGCTCATTTCCATATTCCTGATGCTCATTTCCTTCATCATGATGCTCATTTTCTTCATCATGATGCATATTTTCATCATCATGATGCTCATTTTCTTCATCATGATGCTCATTTTCTTCATCATGATGCATATTTTCTTCATCATGTTGCTTATTTTCTTCATCGTGATGCATATTTTCTTCATCGTGATGCATATTTTCTGCATCACGATGCTTATTTTCTGCATCATGATGCTCATTTCCTTCATCATGATGCATATTCAAGTCATCATGATGCTAATTTTTTTCATCGTGATGCTCATTTCTTCATTATGATGCTCATTTCTTTCATCGTAATGCTCATTTTCTTCATCATGATGCTCATTTTCTTCATCGTGATGCATATTTTCTTCATCATGAACTCATTTTGTTCATCATGATGCATATTTTGTTCATCATGATGCTTAATTTTTTTATCATGATGCTTATTTTCTTTTTCATGATGTTGCTTATTTTCTTCTTCATGATGCATATTTTGTTAATCATAATGCTCGTTTTCTTCATCATAATGCATATTTTCTTCATCACGATGCTCATTTTCTTCATCATGATGCTCATTTTCTTCATCATGATGCATATTTTCTTCATCATGATGCATATTTTCTTCATCATGATGCTCATTTTCTTAATCATGATGCATATTTTCTTCATCATGATGCATATTTTCTTCTTCATGATGCTTGTTTTCTTCAAATGCATATTTCCATCAATATGATGCTAATATTCTTCATCACGATGCTCATTTCCTTCATAACGATGCTCATTTTCTTCATCATGATGCTCGTTTTCTTCATTATGATGCCTATTTTCTTCATCATGACGTACATTTTTCTTCATCATTATGATGCACATTTTCTTCATCATGATGCATATTTTCTTCATAATGATGCTAATTTTCTTCATCATAATGCATATTCTCTTCATCATGATGCTCATTCTATTCATCATGATGCTCTTTCTCTTCATCACGATGCAAATTTTCTTCAGCATGATGCTTATTTTCTTCATCATGATGCTTATTTTTTTCATCATGATGCTCATTTTCTTCATCATTATGCACATTTTGTTCATCACAATGTCTATTTTCTTCTTCATGATGCATATTTTCTTCATCATGATGCCTATTTTTTCATCATGATGCATATTTTCTTCATCATGATGCATATTTTTTTTCATGATGATTCTCATTTTCTTCATCATGATTATAATTTTTTTCATCATGATGCTCATTTTTCTTCATCATGATGCATATTTTCTTCATCATGACGGTCATTTTCTTCATCATGATGCTAATATTCTTCATCATGATGCATACTTTCTTCATCACGATGCTCATTTCCATATTCATGATGCTCATTTCCTTCATCATGATGCTCATTTTCTAAATAATGATGCATATTTTTATCATCATAATGCTCATTTCATTCATCATGATGCTCATTTTCTGCATCAATATGCATATTTTCTTCATCATGAGACATTTTTTCTTCATCGTGATGAATATTTTCTTCTTCATGATGCATATTTTTTCATCATGATGATTCTCATTTTCTTCATCATTATTCTAATTTTTTTCATCATGACGCTCATTTTCTTCATCATGATGCTAATTTTCTTCATCATAATGCATATTTTCTTCATCATGATTCTCATTTCCTTCACCATGATGCTCATTTTCTTCATCATGATGGATATTTTATTCATCGTGATGCATATTTTCTGCATCATGATGATTATTTTCTGTATCATGATGCTCATTTCCTTCAACATGATGCATATTCTTTTCATCATGAGGTATATTTTTTTCATCATGATGCATATTTTCTTCATCATGGTGCTTATTTTCTTCATCATAATGCTTATTTTCATCATCATGATGCTCATTTTCTTCATCATGATGCTCATTTCCTTCATCACAATGCTCATTTTCTTCATCATGATACATATTTTCTACCTCGTGATGCGTATTTTTTCCATTATGATGCTCATTTTCTTCATCATGATGCAAATTTTCGTCATCATGATGCATCTTTTATTCATCATGATGCTAATTTTCTTCATCATGATGCATATTCTCTTCATCATGATGCTCATTTTCTTCATCATGATGCATATTTTCTTCATCATGACACTCATTTTCTTCATCATGATGCTAATTTTCTTCATCATGATGCATATTTTCTTCATCGTGATGCTCATTTCCTTATTCATGATGTTCATTTCCTTTATCATGACGCTCATTTTATTCATCATGATGCATATTTTCATCATGATGCTCATTTCATTCATCATGATGCTCATTTTCTTCATCATGATACATATTTTCTTCATCGTGATGAATATTTTCTTCATTGTGATGAATATTTTCTTCATCATGATGAATATTTTCTTCTTCATGATGCATATTTTCTTCTTCATGATGATTCTCATTTTCTTCATCATGATTCTCATTTTCTTCATCATGATGCATATTTTCTTCTTCACGATGCTCATTTTCTTCATCATGATGAATATTTTCTTCATCACGACGCTCATTTTCTTCATCATGATGCTAATTTTCTTCATCATAATGCATATTTTCTTCATTGTGATGCTCATTTCCATATTCATGATGCTCATTTCCTTCATCATTATGCTCATTTTCTTCATCATGATGCATATTTTCATCATCATGATGCTCATTTCCTTCATCATGATGCTCATTTTCTTCATCATGATGCATATTTTCTTCATCATGTTGCTTATTTTCTTCATCGTGATGCATATTTTCTGCATCACGATGCTTATTTTCTGCATCATGATGCTCATTTCCTTCATCATGATGCATATTCAAGTCATCATGATGCATATTTTCTTCATCATGCTGCTCATTTTCTTCATTATTATGTTAATTTCCTTAATCATGATGCTAATTTTTTTCATCACGATGCTCATTTCATTCATTAAAATGCTCATTTTTTTCATCATTATGCATATTTTCTTCATCGTGATGCGTATTTTTTCATCATGATACTCATTTTATTCATCATGATGCATATTTTCGTCATCATGATGCTAATTTTTTTTCATCATGATGCATATTCTCTACATCATGACGCTCATTTTCTTCATCATGACGGATATTTTCTTCATCATGATGCTCATTTTCTTTATCATGATGTATATTTTCTTCATCATGATGAATATTTTCTACATCGTGATGCTCATTTCAATATTCATGATGTTCATTTCCATCATCATGATGCTCATTTTATTCATCATGATGCATATTTTCGTCATCATGATGCTCATTTCATTCATCATGATGCTCTTTTTCTTCATCATGATCCATATTTTTTTCATCATGATGCATATTTTCTTCATCTTGATGAATATTTTCTTCATCATGATAAATATTTACTTCTTGATGATGCATATTTTTTTCTTCATGATGATTCTCATTTTCTTCATCATGATTCTAATTTTTTTAATCATGATGCTAATTTTCTTCATCATGATGCATATTTTCTTCATCATGACGCTTATTTTCTTTATCTTGATACTAATTTTTTTCATCATGATGCATATTTTCTTCATCGTGATGCTCATTTCCATATTCATGATTTTCATTTTCTTCATCATGATGCTCATTTTCTTTATCATGATGCATATTTTCATCATCATGATGCTCATTTCCTTCATCATGATGCTCATTTTCTTCATCGTGATGCATATTTTCTTTATCAATTTTCTTCATCATGAAACTCGTGTTCTTCATCATGATGCATATTTTTTTCATCATGTTGCTCGTTTTCTTCATCGTGATGCATATTTTTTTCATCGTGATGCATATTTTCTGCATCATGATGCTTATTTTCTGCATCATGATGCTAATTTCCTTCATCATGATACATATTCTTTTCATCATGATGCATATTTTTTCATCATGATGCATATTTTCTTCATCATGGTGCTTATTTTCTTCATCATGATGCTCATTTTCTTCATCATGATGCTAATTTCCTTCATCGTGATGCTCATTTTTTCATCATGATGCTCATTTTCTTCATCATGATGCATATTTTCTTCATCATGATGCTAATTTCCTTCATCATGATGCTCATTTTCTTCATCATGATGCTCATTTTCTTCATCATGATGCATATTTTCTTCATCATGACGCTCATTTTCTTCATCATGTTGCTAATTTTCTTCATCATGATGCACATTTTCTTCATCATGATGCTCATTTCAATATTAATGATGTTCATTTCCTTCATCATGATGCTCATTTTATTCATCATGATGCATATTTTAATCATCATGATGCTCATTTCATTCATCATTATGCTCATTTCATTCATCATGATGCATATTTTCTTCATCATGATGCATATTTTCTTCATAATGATGAATATTTTCTTCTTCACGATGAATATTTACTTCTTCATGATGCATATTTTTTTCTTCATGATTATTCTCATTTTTTTCATCATGATTCTAATTTTTCATCATGATGCTCATTTTCTTCATCATGATGCTTATTTTCTTCGTCATGACGCTTATTTTCTTCATCATGATGCATATTTTCTTCATCGTGATGCTCATTTTCATATTCATGATGTTCATGTTATTCATCATGATGCTCATTTTCTTCATCATGATGCATATTTTCTTAATCATGATGCTCATTTTCTTCATCATGATTCTCATTTCCTTCATCATGATGCTCATTTTCTTCATCATGATGCTCATTTTCTTCATCATAATGCATATTTTCTTCATCAATTTTCTTCAACATGAAACTCATTTTCTTTATCATGATGCATATTTTATTTATCTTGTTGCTCATTTTATTCATCGTGATGCATATTTTCTTCATCGTGATGCATATTTTCTGCATCATGATGCTCATTTCCTCAATCATGATGCATATTCTTTTCATCATGATGCATATTTTTTCATCATGATGCTCATTTTCTTCAACATAATGCATATTTTCATCATCATGATGCATATTTTCTTCATCATGATACTCATTTTCTTCATTATGATGCTAATTTTCTTCATCATGATGCTAATTTCCATTATCACTATGCTCATTTTCTACATCATTATGCATATTTTCTTCATCGTGTTTCCTATTTTTTTATCATGATGCTCATTTTCATCATCATGATGAATATTTTCGTCATCAAGATGCATATTTTGTTCATCATGATGCTAATTTTCTTCATCATGATGCATACTCTCTTCTTCATGATGCTCATTTTCTTCAGCGTGATGCATATTTTTTTCATCATGACTCATCATGATGCTCATTTTCTTCATCATGATGCTCATTTCCTTCATCACAATGATGTTTTTCTACATCATGATGCATATTCTCTTCATCATGATGCTCATTTTCTTCATCATGAGGCATATTTTCTTCATCATGATGCACATTTTCTTCATCATGTTGCTAATTTTCTTCATCATGATGCACATTTTCTTCATCGTGATGTTCATTTCAATATTAATGATGTTCATTTTCTTCATCATGATGCTCGTTTTATTCATCATGATGCATATTTTAATCATCATGATGCTCATTTCATTCATCATGATGCTCATTTTCTTCATCGTGATGCATATTTTCATCATCTTGATGCATATTTTCTTCATCGTGATGAATATTTTCTTCATCACGATGAATATTTACTTCTTCATGATGCATATTTTTTTCTTCATGATGATTCTCATTTTTTTCATCATGATTCTAATTTTTCATCATGATGCTCATTTTCTTCATCATGATGCTTATTTTCTTCATCATGACGCTTATTTTCTACATCATGATGCATATTTTCTTCATCATGATGCTCATTTCCGTATTCGTGATGCTCATTTCCTTTATCATGATGCATATTTTCTTAATCATGATGCTCATTTTCTACATCTTGATGCATATTTTCTTCATGATGATGCATATTTTCTTCATTATGATGCATATTTCCTTCATCGTGATGCTCATTTTCTTCATCATAATGCTCATTTTCTTCATCATAATGCTCGTTTTCTACGTCATGATGATCATTTTCTTCATCATGATGCATATTTTCTTCATCATTATGCATATTTTCTTCATCAATTTTCATCATCATGAAACTCATTTTCTTCATCATGATGCTCATTTTCTTAATCATGATGCTCATTTTCTTTAACATGATGCATATTTTTTTCTTCATGATGCATATTTTCTTTATCATGATACTCATTTTTTTCATTATGATGCTAATTTTCTTCATCATGATGCTCATTTCCTTTATCACTATGCATATTTTATTCATCATGATGCTAAATTTCTTCATCATGATGCATACTCTCTTCAACATGATGCTCATTTTCTTCATCATGATGCATATTTTCTTCATCATGATGCATATTTTCTTCATCGTGATGAATATTTTCTTCATCACGATGAATATTTACTTCTTCATGATGCATATTTTTTTCTTCATGATGATTCTCATTTTTTCATCATGATTCTAATTTTTCATCATGATGCTCATTTTCTTCATCATGATGCATATTTTCTTCATCATGACGCTTATTTTCTTCATTATGATGCATATTTTCTTCATTGTGATGCTCATTTTCATATTCATGATGTTCATGTTCTTCATCATGATGCTCATTTTCTTCATCATGATGCATATTTTCTTAATCATGATGATCATTTTCTTCATCATGATTCTCATTTCTTTCATCATGATGCTCATTTTTTTCATCATGATGCTCATTTTCTTCATCATAATGCATATTTTCTTCATCAATTTTCTTCATCATGAAACTCATTTTCTTTATCATGATGCATATTTTCTTTATCTTGTTGCTCATTTTCTTCATCGTGATGCATATTTTCTTCATCGTGATGCATATTTTCTGCATCATGATGCTCATTTCCTCAATCATGATGCATATTCTTTTAATCATGATGCATATTTTTTTCATCATGATGCTCATTTTCTTCAACATGATGCATATTTTCATCATCATGATGCATATTTTCTTCATCATGATACTCATTTTCTTCATTATGATGCTAATTTTCTTCATCATGATGCTCATTTCCATTATCACTATGCTCATTTTCTACATCATTATGCATATTTTCTTCATCGTGTTGCCTATTTTATTCATCATGATGCTCATTTTCTTCATCATGATGCATATTTTCGTCATCATGATGCATATTTTGTTCATCATGATGCTAATTTTCTTCATCATGATGCATACTCTCTTCTTCATGATGCTCATTTTCTTTAGCATGATGCATATTTTTTTCATCATGACTCATCATGATGCACATTTCCTTCATCATGATGCTCATTTCCTTCATCACAATGGTGATTTTCTACATCATGATGCATATTTTCTTCATTGTGATGCGTATTTTCTTCATCGTGATGCGTATTTTCTTCATCATGACGCTTATTTTCTACATCATGATGCATATTTTCTTCATCATGATGCTCATTTCCGTATTCGTGATGCTCATTTCCTTTATCATGATGCATATTTTCTTAATCATGATGCTCATTTTCTACATCTTGATGCATATTTTCTTCATGATGATGCATATTTTCTTCATTATGATGCATATTTCCTTCAATGTGATGCTCATTTCCTTCATCATAATGCTCATTTTCTTCATCATAATGCTCGTTTTCTACGTCATGATGTTCATTTTCTTCATCATGATTCATATTTTCTTCATCATTATGCATATTTTCTTCATCAATTTTCATCATCATGAAACTCATTTTCTTCATCATGATGCTCATTTTCTTAATCATGATGCTCATTTTCTTTAACATGATGCATATTTTTTTCATCATGATGCATATTTTCTTCTTCATGATACTCATTTTCTTCATTATGATACTAATTTTCTTCATCATGATGCTCATTTCCTTTATCACTATGCATATTTTCTTCATCATGATGCTAATTTTCTTCATCATGATGCATACTCTCTTCATCATGATGCTCATTTTCTTCATCATGATGCATATTTTTTTTCATCATGACTCATCATGATGCTCATTTTCTTCATCATAATGATCATTTCTTTCATGACAATGTTGATTTTCTACATCATGATGCATATTTTGTTCATCGTGATGCGTATTTTTTAATCATGATACTTATTTTCTTCATCATGATGCATATTTTCGTCATCATGATGCATATTTTCTTCATCATGATGCTAATTTTCTTCATCATGACGCTTATTTTCTACATCATGATGCATATTTTCTACATCATGATGCTCATTTCCGTATTCGTGATGCTCATTTCCTTTATCATGATACATATTTTATTAATCATGATGCTCATTTTCTACATCTTGATGCATATTTTCTTTATGATGATGCATATTTTCTTCATTATGATGCATATTTCCTTCATCGTGATGCTCATTTCCTTCATCATAATGCTCATTTTCTTCATCATAATGCTCGTTTTCTACGTCATGATGCTCATTTTCTTTATCATGATACATATTTTCTTCATCATTATGCATATTTTCTTCATCAATTTTCATCATCATGAAACTCATTATCTTCATCATGATGCTCATTTTCTTAATCATGATGCTCATTTTCTTTAACATGATGCATATTTTTTTTCATCATGATGATATATTTTCTTCATCATGATACTCATTTTTTTCATTATGATGCTAATTTTCTTCATCATGATGCTCATTTCCTTTATCACTATGCATATTTTCTTCATCATGATACTAAATTTCTTCATCATGATGTATACTCTCTTCATCATGATACTCATTTTCTTCATCATGATGCATATTTTTTTTCATCTTGACTCATCATGATGCTCATTTTCTTCGTCATGATGCTCATTTCCTTCATGACAATGTTGATTTTCTACATCATGATGCATATTTTCTTCATCGTGATGCATATTTTTTTCATCATGATGCTCATTTTCTTCATCATGATGCATATTTTCGTCATCATGATGCATATTTTCTTCATCATGATGCTAATTTTCTTCATCATGATGCTTATTTTCTACATCATGATGCATATTTTCTTCATCATGATGATCATTTCCGTATTCGTGATGCTCATTTCCTTTATCATGATACATATTTTATTAATCATGATGCTCATTTTCTACATCTTGATGCATAATTTCTTCATGATGATGCATATTTTCTTCATTTTGATGCATATTTCCTTCATTGTGATGCTCATTTCATTCATCATAATGCTCATTTACTTCATCATAATGCTCGTTTTCTACGTCATGATGCTCATTTTCTTCATCATGATGCATATTTTCTTCATCATTATGCATATTTTCTTCATCAATTTTCGTCATCATGAAACTCATTTTCTTCATCATGATGCTCATTTTCTTAATCATGATGCTCATTTTCTTTAACATGATTCATATTTTTTTAATCATGATGCATATTTTCTTCATCATGTTACTCATTTTCTTCATTGTGATGCATATTTTCTTCATTATGATGCTAATTTCCTTCGTCGTGATGCATATTATCTGCATCATGATGCTTATTTTCGTCATCATGATGCTCATTTCCTTCATCATGATGTATATTTTTTTCATCATGATGCATATTTTCTTCATCGTAGTGCTTATTTTCTTCATCATGATACTCATTTTCTTCATTATGATGCTAATTTCCTTCATCATGATGCTCATTTCCTTTATCACTATGCTTATATTCTTCATCATGATGCATATTTTCTTCATCGTGTTGCGTATTTTTTCATCATAATGCTCATTTTCTTCATCATGATGCAATTTTATTCATCATGATGCTAATTTTGTTCACCATGATGCATACTCTCTTCATCATGATGCTCATTTTCTTCATCATGATGCTAATTTTCTTCATCATGATGCATATTTTCTTCATCGTGATCTCATTTCCTTATTCATGATGCTCTTTTCCATCTTTATGATGCTCATTTTCTTAATCATGATGCATATTTTCATCATCATGATGCTCATTTCCTTCACCAAGATGCTCATTTTGTTCTTCATGATGCTCATTTTCTTCATCATGATGCATACATTCTTCATCAATTTTATTCATCATGAAACTCATTTTCTTCATCATGATTCATATTTTCTTCATCATGTTGCTCATTTTCTTCATCGTGATACATATTTACTTCATCGTGATGCATATTTTCTGCATCATGATGTTCATTTTCTTCATCATGATCCATATTCTTTTCATCATGATGCATATTTTTTTCATCACGATGCATATTTTCTTCATCATGGTCCTTATTTTCTTCATCATGATGCTCATTTTATTCATTATGATGCTAATTTCCTTCATCATGATGCTCATTTACTTCATCATGATGCTCATTTCCTTCATCACAATGCTCATTTTCTTCATCATGATGCATATTTTTGTCATCATGATGCAAATTTTATTCATAATGATGCTAATTTTCTTCATCATGATGCATATTCTCTTTATCATAATTCTCATTTTCTTCATCATGATGAGTATTCTATTCATCAAGACGCTCATTTTCTTCATCATGATGCTAATTTTCTTCATCATGATGCATATTTTATTCATCATTATGCTAATTTTCTTCATCATGATGCTAATTTTCTTTATCATGATGCGTATTTTCTTCATTGTGATGCTCATTTCAATATTCATGATGTTCATTTCCTTCATCATGGTGCTATTTTCTTCATCATGATTTTAATTTTTTTCATCATTATACTCATTTTTTCATCATGATGCATATTTTCTTCATCATGATGCTAATTTTTTTCATCATGATGCTCATTTTCTTCATCATGATGCTCATTTCTTTCATCGTAATGCTCATTTTCTTCATCATGATGCTCATTTTCTTTATCGTGATGCATATTTTCTTCATCACGAACTCATTTTGTTCATCATGATGCATATTTTGTTCATCATGATGCTTAAATTTTTTATCATGATGCTTATTTTCTTTTTCATGATGTTGCTTATTTTCTTCTTCATGATGCATATTTTGTTAATCATAATGCTCGTTTTCTTCATCATAATGCATATTTTCTTCATCACGATGCTCATTTTCTTCATCATGATGCTCATTTTCTTCATCATGATGCTCATTTTCTTCATCATGAAGCATATTTTCTTCATCATGATGCATATTTTCTTCATCATGATGCTCATTTTCTTAATCATGATGCATATTTTCTTCATCATGATGCATATTTTCTTCTTCATGATGCTTGTTTTCTTCAAATGCATATTTCCATCAATATGATGCTAATATTCTTCATCACGATGCTCATTTCCTTCATAACGATGCTCATTTTCTTCATCATGATGCTCGTTTTCTTCATTATGATGCCTATTTTCTTCATCATGACGTACATTTTTCTTCATCATTATGATGCACATTTTCTTCATCATGATGCATATTTTCTTCATAATGATGCTAATTTTCTTCATCATAATGCATATTCTCTTCATCATGATGCTCATTCTATTCATCATGATGCTCTTTCTCTTCATCACGATGCAAATTTTCTTCATCATGATGCTTATTTTCTTCATCATGATGCTTTTTTTTTTCATCATGATGCTCATTTTCTTCATCATTATGCACATTTTGTTCATCACAATGTCTATTTTCTTCATCATGATGCCTATTTTTTCATCATGATGCATATTTTCTTCATCATGATGCTCATTTTCTTCATCATGATGCATATTATCTTCATGATGATGCATATTTTCTTCATTATGATGCATATTTCCTTCATCGTGATGCTAATTTCCTTCATCATAATGCACATTTTCTTCATCATACTGCTCATTTTCTTCATTATGATGCATATTTTCTTCATCAAGACGCTCATTTTCTTCATCGTGATGCACATTTTCTTCATCATGATGCATATTTTCTTCATCAATTTTATTCATCAAGAAGCACATTTTCTTCATCATGATGCTTATTTTCTTTATCATGATGCTCATTTTCTTCAACATGATGCATATTTTATTCATCATGATGCATATTTTCTTCATCATGTTGCTCATTTTCTTCATCGTGATGCAAATTTTCTTCATCGTGATGCACATTTTCTGTATCATCATGCTTATTTTCTGCATCATGATGTTCATTTTCTTCATCATGATGCATATTCTTTTCATCATGATAAATATTATTTTCATCTTGATGCATATTTTCTTCATCATGGTGCTTATATTATTCATCATGATGCTCATTTTCTTCATCATGATGCTCACTTCCTTCATCACGATGCTCATTTTCTTTATCATGATGCATATTTTCTTCATCGTGATGCATATTTTTTTCATCATGATGCTCATTTTCTTCATCATGATGCATATTTTCGTCATCATGATGCATATCTTTTTCATCATGATGCTAATTTCTTCACCATGATGCTAGTTTTCTTCATCATGATGCATATTCTCTTCATCACGATGCTAATTTTCTTCATCATGATACATATTTTCTTCATCGTGATGTTTATTTCCTTATTTATGATGCTCATTTCCTTCATCATGATGCTCATTTTCTTCATCATGATGCTCATTTCCTTCATCATGATGCTCATTTTCTTCATCATGATGTAAATTTTCTGTATCGTGATGCTCATTTTCTTCATCATGATGCTTATTTTCTTCATCATGATGCATATTTTCTTCATCATGATGAATATTTTCTTCTTTATGATGATGCTCATTTTCTTCATCATGATTCTTATTTTTTCATCATGATGCTCATTTTTTTCATCATGATGCATATTTTCTTCATCATGATATTAATTTTCTTCATTATGACGCTCATTTCCTTCAACATGATGCTCATTTTCTTCATCGTGATGCATGTTTTTTTCATCATGAGCTCCTTTTTTCATCATGATGCTTAATTTCTTCGTCATGATGCTTATTTTCTTCTTCATGATGCTTATTTTCTTCTTCATGATGCTCATTTCCTTCATCATAATACATATTTTCTTCATCACGATGCTCAGTTTTTTACCATGATGCTCATTTTCTTCATCATGATGCTCATTTTCTTCATCATGATGCATAATTTCTTCATCATGATGCTCATTTTCTTCATCATGATGCATATTTTCTTCATCATGATGCTCATTTTCTTCATCATGATGCATATTTTCTTCATCATGATGCACATTTTTTTAATCATGATGCTCATTTCCTTCATCACGATGCTCATTTCCTTTATCAAGATGCTAATTTTCTTCATCACGATGTTCATTTTCTTCATCATGATGCTCATTTTCTTCATCGTGATGCATATTTTCTTCATCATTTGCTCATTTTGTTCATCATGATGCATATTTTGTTCATCATGATGATTAATTTTTTTTATCATGATGTTTATTTTTTTTTTCATGATGATGCTTATTTTCTTCTTCATGATGCATATTTTGTTAATCATAATGCTTGTTTTCTTAATCATAATGCATATTTTCTTCATCACGATGCTCATTTTCTTCATCATGATGCTCATTTTCTTCGTCATGATGCATATTTTCTTCATCATGATGCATATTTTCTTCATCATGATGCTCATTTCTTAATCATGATGCATATTTTCTTCATCATGATGCATATTTTCTTCTTCATGATGCCTGTTTTCTTCAAATGCATATTTCCATCAATATGATGCTAATATTCTTCATCATGATGCTCATTTCCTTCATTATGATGCTCATTTTCTTCATTATGATGCTCATTTTCTTCATTATGAGGCTTATTTTCTTCATCATGACGCACATTTTCTTCATCATGATGCACATTTTCTTAATAATGATGCTAATTTTCTCCATCATAATGCATATTCTCTTCATCATGATGCTCATTCTATTCATCATGATGCTTATTTCTCTTCATCACGATGCAAATTTTCTTCTTCATGATGCTCATTTCCTTCATCATAATGCATATTTTCTTCATCACGATGCTCAGTTTTTTACCATGATGCTCATTTTCTTCATCATGATGCTCATTTTCTTCATCATGATGCTCACTTTCTTCATCACGATGCTCATTTTCTTTATCATGATGCATATTTTCTTCATCGTGATGCATATTTTTTTCATCATGATGCTCATTTTCTTCATCATGATGCATATTTTCGTCATCATGATGCATATCTTTTTCATCATGATGCTAATTTCTCACCATGATGCTAGTTTTCTTCATCATGATGCATATTCTCTTCATCACGATGCTAATTTTCTTCATCATGACACATATTTTCTTCATCGTGATGTTTATTTCCTTATTTATGATGCTCATTTCCTTCATCATGATGCTCATTTTCTTCATCATGATGCTCATTTCCTTCATCATGATGCTCATTTTCTTCATCATGATGTAAATTTTCTGTATCGTGATGCTCATTTTCTTCATCATGATGCTTATTTTCTTCATCATGATGCATATTTTCTTCATCATGATGAATATTTTCTTCATCATGATGAATATTTTCTTCTTTATGATGATGCTCATTTTCTTCATCATGATTCTTATTTTTTCATCATGATGCTCATTTTTTTCATCATGATGCATATTTTCTTCATCATGATATTAATTTTATTCATTATGACGCTCATTTCCTTCAACATGATGCTCATTTTCTTCATCGTGATGCATGTTTTTTTCATCATGAGCTCCTTTTTTCATCATGATGCTTAATTTCTTCATCATGATGCTTATTTTCTTCTTCATGATGCTTATTTTCTTCTTCATGATGCTCATTTCCTTCATCATAATGCATATTTTCTTCATCACGATGCTCAGTTTTTACCATGATGCTCATTTTCTTCATCATGATGCATATTTTCTTCATCATGATGCTCATTTTCTTCATCATGATGCATATTTTCTTCATCATGATGCTCATTTTCTTCATCATGATGCATATTTTCTTCATCATGATGCACATTTTTTTAATCATGATGCTCATTTCCTTCATCACGATGCTCATTTCCTTTATCAAGATGCTAATTTTCTTCATCACGATGTTCATTTCCTTCATCATGATGCTCATTTTCTTCATCATGATACTCATTTCTTTCATCGTGATACTCATTTTCTTCATCATGATGCTCATTTTCTTCATCGTGATGCATATTTTCTTCATCATTTGCTCATTTTGTTCATCATGATGCATATTTTGTTCATCATGATGATTAATTTTTTTTATCATGATGTTTATTTTTTTTTTCATGATGATGCTTATTTTCTTCTTCATGATGCATATTTTGTTAATCATAATGCTTGTTTTCTTAATCATAATGCATATTTTCTTCATCACGATGCTCATTTTCTTCATCATGATGCTCATTTTCTTCGTCATGATGCATATTTTCTTCATCATGATGCATATTTTCTTCATCATGATGCTCATTTCTTAATCATGATGCATATTTTCTTCATCATGATGCATATTTTCTTCTTCATGATGCCTGTTTTCTTCAAATGCATATTTCCATCAATATGATGCTAATATTCTTCATCACGATGCTCATTTCTTTCATTATGATGCTCATTTTCTTCATTATGATGCTCATTTTCTTCATTATGAGGCTTATTTTCTTCATCATGACGCACATTTTCTTCATCATGATGCACATTTTCTTCATCATGATGCACATTTTCTTCATATTGATGCTAATTTTATTCATCATAATGCATATTCGCTTCATCATGATGCTCATTCTATTCATCATGATGCTCTTTCTCTTCATCACGATGCAAATTTTCTTCATCATGATGCTTATTTTCTTCATCATGATGCTTATTTTTTTTTTATCATGATGCTTATTTTCTTCATCACTATGCACATTTAGTTCATCATGATGCATATTTTCTTCTTCATGATGCATATTTTCTTCATCATGATGCTCATTTTCTTCATCATGATGCATATTATCTTCATGATGATGCATATTTTCTTCATTATGATGCATATTTCCCTTATCGTGATGCTCATTTCCTTCTTCATAATGCTCATTTTCTTCATCATGATGCTCATTTTCTTCATCATGATGCATATTTTCTTCATCAATTTTATTCATCATGAAGCACATTTTCTTCATCATGATGCTTATTATCTCTATCATGATGCTCATTTTCTTCAACATGATGCATATTTTATTCATCATGATGCATATTTTCTTCATCATGTTGCTCATTTTCTTCATCGTGATGCAAATTTTCTTCATCGTGATGCACATTTTCTGTATCATGATGCTTATTTTTTGCATCATGATGTTCATTTTCTTCATCATGATGCATATTCTTTTCATCATGATGCATATTCTTTTCATCATGATGCTTATTTTCTTCGTCATGGTGCTTATTTTTTTCATCATGGTGCTCATATTGTGCATTATGATGCTAATTTCTTTCATCATGATGCTCATTTTCTTCATCATGATGCTCACTTCCTTCATCACGATGCTCATTTTCTTTATCATGATGCATATTTTCTTCATCGAGATGCATATTTTTTTCATCATGATGCTCATTTTCTTCATCATGATGCATATTTTCGTCGTCATGATGCATATCTATTTCATCATGATGCAAATTTTCTTCACCATGATGCTAATTTTCTTAATCATGATGCATATTCTCTTCATCATGATGCTCATTTTCTTCACCCTGATGCATATTTTTTTGATCATGACGCTCATTTTCTTCATCACGATGCTAATTTTCTTCATCATGATGCATATTTTCTTCATCGTGATGTTCATTTCCTTATTTATGATGCTCATTTCCTTCATCATGATGCTCATTTTCTTCATCATGATACTCATTTCCTTCATCATGATGTTCATTTTCTTCATCATGATGTAAATTTTCTTTATCATGATGCTCATTTTCTTCATCATGATGAATATTTTCTTCATCATTATGAATATTTTCTTCTTCATGATGCATATTTCCTTCTTTATGATGATGCTCATTTTCTTCATCATGATTCTCATTTTTTCATCATGATGCATATTTTCTTCATCATGATATTAATTTTCTTCATCATGATGCTCATTTTCTTCATCATGATGCTCAATTCTTTCATCATGATGCTCATTTCCTTCAACATGATGCTCATTTTCTTCATCGTGATGCATGTTTTTTCATCATGAGCTCCTTTTTTCATCATGATGCTTAATTTCTTCATCATGATGCTTATTTTCTTCTTCATGATGTATATTTTCTTCATCATGATGCTCATTTCCTTCATCATAATGCATATTTTATTCATCACGATGCACATTTTTTTAACATCGTGATGAAGAAAATGAGCATCATGATGAAGAAAATGAGCATCATGATGAAGAAAATATGCATTATGATGAAGAAAATTGCATCATGATGAAGAAAGTGAGCATCAGTATGAAGAAAATGATCATCATGATGAAGAAAATAATGAAGAAAATGAGCATCATGATGAAGAAAATGAGCATCATGATAAAGAAAATATACATCATGATGAAGAAAATATGCATCATGATGAAGAAAATGAGCTTCATGATGAAGAAAATTTGCATCACGATGAAGAAAATGAGCATCATTATGAAGAAAATGAGCATCATGATGAAGGAAATGACCATCATGATGAAAGAAATGAGCATCATGACGAAGAAAATATGCATCATGAAGAAGGAAATGAGCATCATGATGAAGAAAATATGCATCATGAAGAAGGAAATGAGCATCATGATAAAGGAAATGAGCATCATGATGAAGAAAAATATGCATCATAATGAAGAAAATATGCATCATGATGAAAGAAATGTGCATCATGATGAATGAAATGAGCATCATGATGAAGAAAATGAGCATCATGATTAAGGAAATGAGCATCATGATGAAGAAAATGAACATCATGATTAAGGAAATGAGTATCATGATGAAGGGAATGAGCACCATGATGAAGGGAATGAGCACCATGATAAAGAAAATGAGCATCCTTATGCTTTGATACCATTCGGGGAAGGATCAACATAAAAATGATAATAGCATGCAAGATGTGACATGCTCTGGAATGTTATGAGAAGTAATAATCAGAGTTGTAAAAATATTAAATGAACAAATTTATAACAATGAATTCTTGTATAAAACTTATTTTGAATTACATAAGATATGAGAATATTACAAGAGATATCAAAGATTTGAAAGGTATATGAGAAATTTTGGTGGATACAAGGAAATACAAGGGTTGAGGTTGTGGGCATTTGGATCTTTTGGTTAACGTGAACCGTTATGGTTCCATGTATTTCTAAATCAGTGGAAGCATTAGTGTAGAATCGAATTACTTTTCACCAGGGTTGATGTAGAAGTTGAATTCTCGCTGACAGCCTACGTGGCCTCACGGTTTTGAGCATAACTCTCCCATCCAATGTCGGAATCGAGTGATCTACGCACCAAAACCATCCACACAATTTTAGAAAAATCGATGAAGTTGATGGACAAAACAAAAAATGATATTTCAGTTTTCTGTGTATTCCTAAGCCATGTCTTGACGTTGGTGTGGGAACGATCTACAAGACGAACTCAGTCTACAACCCTAATCTGCCTTTCACGTGTGTTATGCATGTGATTCAAATTCCGTATTGATGAGATTGGATATTATATAGGCTACAACAGGGACAAGGAGGAAAAATTAGGGTTTGGCCCTCCCATTGGGCTTAAGCGTCCAAGTTTAGCCCAAAACTTATACTTAAGTCCTATAATAATACATCACTCCACTAAAGAGATATTATGGCACTGCCACCCTAATCCCAAATTACGTTTATGGGCTCCTTCATAATATGAGTCCGTTAGTCTCCCCATGCTTAAGATTCAATGCCCATTAATTAATTAAGTTACTGACAACCCCATTAATTAATATATTTACCGAGGGTAGTACCACTCAACCTTATTATCATGCCAGAATAAATCCACCTGCAGGGTTTACATTATAATCCTTATGAGCTCCTCAAGGGGACATCATCAACCAATTACGTTAGGAAACAGATTCTTTCTACAATCAACAGCACACCATAGAGACAGCACCATCTCCCAATTCACCAAGCATATTGATTTATCTTATACATTTCACCCATTGATAAATAAAATAAATAAATATTGGCTTACGTGTAGAGATTATTGTATAGTGATTAAGAGTATGAACTGTTGGATTGTATACTAAAAGTCTAGCTTTAGTATGAACAATGTTATAACAATTTATTTGAAATGAGAATCATATGATCAAATGTTTGCATTTTATAATTTATTTATATGCACGATGCAATAGTCCACTTACTTTATACTGTAGATAATATGTTGTGCGACAACACACGGAAGATCATGTTATTGGTTTTCTTATAAAGTATAAACAGATGCTCACAACCGAGATAGACGGGGACTCTCTATCGGGATGGTAGTAGTGTGGTTTGGTATGAGCTTGTCTTGCGTATAGAATCACATTATTGCACTTTGCGTGTATTGAGCAGGACCGCTAGAGATCGTTTGACTTACACTGACTTATAGGAGAACTTGATCTTAGTTATTATGGATGTTCGTGCTCTTAATCCCTATATAATAACCTCGACATGTAGGGCAGTATGTACTTCTTTGATTCATCAATGGGTGAGATTTACATGTAATTAAATCAACAAACTCGGTGAGTTGGGAAGTAGTGATGTCTCTATGGTGTGCTGTTGATTGTAGAAGCAATCCGTGTCTGTCATAAGTTGATGAGGTTGAGTGGTACTACTATTGGATTAGATATTAATTAATAAAGTTGTCAGTAACTTAATTAATTAATGGACTTTGTATATCTTAAACATAGGGAGACTAACGGGCTCATAATAAGAAGGAGCTCATAACGTAATTATGGGATTAGAACGGTAGTGCAGTAATAAGATTTTAGTGGTATATATTATTATTATTGGACTTAAGTATAAGCTTTGGGCTAAGCTTGGATACTTAAGCCCAATGGAGGCCCAACTCTAATTTCTCCTCCTAGTCCCTGCTGTAGCCCATATACAAGTCATCTCATCTGTCCGGAAACTATAATCTAAGAGATTAATCACGCCTAACACTGTGAGGAGGGTGAGGGAACAGCAGATTGAGAAGATCTCGAGGATCGTCGCCCACATGACGTCAAGATTGGACTTGGGAATACAGCAGAATACTGGAAGGTTATTTGCTACTACTGTCCGCCACCTTCTACGATTTTTACAAAATCGTATAGACTTCAGAATAGGACATATGATACTGTTGGCGTTTAGGATCTTTAGATTAATGTGAACCGTTAGGGTTCATACAATTCTACAGCAGCGGAAGCAAAAGTATATAATCGAATTACCTTTCACCAAGGGTTGATGTAGAGGTTGAATTCATGCTGGCATCCTACGCAGCGTCACGGTTTTAGCTATAACTCCCTTATCTAATCTCTGATTGGAGTGATCTATGCACCAAAGCGATCCTCTCTTCCGTGGCTTTCTAGTTTGGACTTCAACAAGATTTTATAAAAATCGGTGAAGTTGATGGCCAGAAATAGCAAACGACCTTCCGATCTTCTGTTGTATTCCTAAGCCACGTCTCGATGTTGGTGTGGGCAATGATCTATGAGACGAACTCAATCTACAGCCCTAATCAGTCTTTCACGTGTTTAAGCATGTCTCATAACTACTGGGCTGTTGAGATTGGCTATATATAGGCTACAACAGGGACCACGAGGAGAAATTAGGGTTTGGGCCTCCCATTGGGCTTAAGCATCCAAGTTTAGCCCAAAACTTATACTTAACTCCAATAATAATAAATCATTCCACTAAAGAAATATTATTGCACTGCCGCCCTAATCCCAAATTACGTTTATGGGCTCCTTCTTATTATGAGCCCGTTAGTCTCCCCGTGTTTAAGATTCAATTGCCATTAATTAATTAAGTTACTAACAACTCCATTAATTAATATAATTACCAAGAGTAGTACCACTAAACCTTATTATCATGCCCGAATAAATCCACCTGTAGGGTTTACATGATAATCCTTATGAGCTCCTCAAGGGGACATCATCAACTAATTCCGTTAGGACACGGATTCCTTCTACAATCAACAGCGCACCATAGAGACAACACCATCTCCCAACTCACCGAGCATATTGATTTAACTATTAAATCTCACCCATTGATGAATTAGAGAAATAAATACTGGCTTACATGTCGAGGTTATTGTATAGGGATTAAGAGTACGAACTTCCATAATAACAGAGATCAAGTTCTATTATATAGTCAGTATAAACCGAACGATCTCAACGGCAGTCCTGCTCAATGCACTCAAAGTACACTAGTGTAATTTTATAGTCAAGAGAGACTAATGTCAAATCACACTACAACCATACCGATAGATAGTCCCCATCTATCTCGATTGTGAACATCTGTTTGTACTTTATAACGAGCTAATAATATGATATTCTGTGTGACGCCGCACAACACATTATCTATAGTATAAAGTAAATGGACTTTTGCAACAACATTATTATTGCAAACGTTTGATCACATGATTCTCATTTCAAATATTATCATAAACATTATTCATACCAAAAGCAAAATTTTTAGTATACAATCCAACAATCTTCCACTTATACTAAAAGACTATGCTGCCATATCTTATGTCATACATCTGATTACCACTCCCACCACTTGACCACTAAAAGCTTTCGCCTTAAGGTCTTTGTAAGAGGATTACTAGGTTATCATCCGATGCAATCTAGGCGACAACAACCTTCCCCTCATTATATGATTTCTCATATCATGTAGTACTAGCTATCAATTTGATTAATTTCCTTATGGACTTGTGATTTCTTCAAGTTTGCAAATGCACCATTATTACCACAATAAATTGTGATAACCTTGGGCAAACTCAGAATTAAATCTAAGCCCATTACGAAGTTTCTAGAACCATACAAATATTTTGGATGCCGCATGGATCCAATATTATCAATTTTCCATGGTGGAGTCCGAAATATACTTCTATATGACACTTCTCCATACAATGGATCTACTTCCATTAAACACATAACCTTGAGGTGGATTTACTGTCGTCCCCATGATTTGAAAAACTGAATCTAACCAACCGTCAAGAAGTAATGAATTATTCCGGTAAGCCTACATATAATTTCCTGTCATTCTCTGGCACTTCAAATATGCCTTACCATAATTCAATATTCTTGTTCCGGGTTATGTTGATACTCACTGACTATGCCATTGACAATACAGATATCCTATCTCGTGCATAGCATTCCATATATTAAGCTTCCTTATTGCCGAAGCATAGGGAACCGCCCTTATCTATTTTATCTTTTATTGTGTCTTAAGACACAAATCCTCAGATAAAGTCACATGCTAAAACGAGTAAGGATTATATCAATTTATGAAGCTCGAGACAAGCATAACATCCTTTCTTGTGATCCATATTACCGTGATCAAAGGATATATTTTGCTTTTCTTAAGTCCTTCATTTCGTACTGCTTTATCAACCATACTCATACGCTCGACAATACTCCTTCATTGTCTCCAATGAGGAAGATACTATCTACGTACATACAAGAATTACCAACATGTTTCCGTCACTCTTTTCAACACACAATATCCATCTGAGCATTTATTAAAACTATATGACTGGATTTCCTTGTCAAAACGAATGTTCCATGTTCTTGAAGCTTGCTTTAGTCCATTGATGGAGACTTTTAAGCTTACACTCAAAATTCTCTTAGCTCTATGCAATGAATCACTCTGGTTGCTTCACATAGATGTTTTCCTCAAGACTTCGAATCGGGAAAGCTGTCTTGACATCAATTTGCCTTACCTCATATTTAATATGATTAGCAACAAATAAAAGAATCTAGATCGACATAATATGATTGATCCTCTTTTAATTTTGTAGACCTACTTCCATTGGTTTTTACACCAATTAGTTGTTCTACAAGCTTCCAGATTTAATTTTAGAAAATATTGCAACTTGCTAAGATGTCGCATTTTGATCTTGTAGTGCTTCGTCGTGTATATGGGCCGATTTCATGTATACTAGGGACCAAGTCTCACGACTCTCCTATAACATAAATCTATTCAGTTGCATAACAACCCTCCACTACGACAAGACTCTACATGCAATTGTGTATCAGATATGACACGCTATGCAGTTTACTTGTGGTATATCCTCTTGTAGTCTTGGTACTAAAATTTGAGTTTCCTTTCTCACACTTTTAAGAACATCTTATACATGGATTTATAATTTATTACATAGTCCATTTCCAAAATTCAGTGTTCATGTTAACAATCACCCTTCGATCTTTTGGACTATTTAATAAACCACCCTTCATTTTTCTAGGATATCCCACAAATAGATAAACATCAAATGTCATGTTGTTTCAAGGGTTTATCCATAAAATGAATTCAATAATTTCAAATAACTCATCATCTATCTAACCTTTTTCATAAGAGTCTCATTCCTTCTTTCCATCACACCATTTCACTAGGTATGCCCGGTGTAATTAATTTGGGATTTAATCCCAACCTCTAATTAATAGCTCCTAACTATCCTAAGAGGTACTTGCCATCACGATTAAATCGTAACGATTTGATATATTTTCCACGACTCTTCACCGCATCAGTCATGCACTTCTTGAGTTTAATCATAGTGCTCAGACTTGCAGTGCATCAAATAAATATATCTTGTTTCTAGAATAATCATCGAATATTCATAACTACCTCTCGACAGGATATTCTTAGGATCGCTTAAATCAGAATGAACCATTTCCAACATATCCCTTCATGGCTTTATACCCCCTTGCCATGGAGAAAGGCAATTAATCATTTTTACTTCCAAGTAAGACTCACAAGTTCGATAGTTTCCACTTCCAATAAACCTAATGGTCCATTGGCTATCAACTTTCGAATCGGATTTAAGTAAAATGATCTAGTCTTAGATGCCAAAAGAATGTTTAGTTCATCACCAAAGGTTCCTTTCTCTTATAAGATTAGAAGATGCATTATTAATTACTATTTGTTGCATCCGTGGGATAAACATAATTTAAGAGTGTAGAAATTGTTACTTTCGTACCACAACAGATTATAACTCCATCCTTCATTAAAATGACCGTCATTCTTAATGAAATAGAGTATTCATCCGTAAATTCATAGAAATCGAAATGAAATTCATTATATGAAAAAGTACGTAAAGTCAATTTCTCTTAATCAAACATTTATTCCTATCTTAAGATAAACAAACAACTCTCACTGCAACAGTCGGTACTTTCGTAGTTTACCCATGTATTAAATTATCTTATCATCACTATGTTTAAAACATTTAATGATTCCGGTATTTATACACAACGTGTCAATAAACGCCATCATTAATCATGATTCAATAACTAGTGAATAAGATATTATCCTTGTTCTCCTCTAGATGAAATTGGTTTACCTTTGCCACACGTTTTGTCAAAAGTTTCCCACCATATACAACTTATTGTAATTCAGGTGAAACTTGCTCGAAACGTTTAGGCAAACAATGGAAAAATAAATTGAGCTAGGTTTCCCCTTCAATTTATATTTCAAGTATTTCCAATTCATTCATCAAGTTGACCATGACCTCTTGCCTTTCTAACTTACTCAAGTATCCGAAGAGTTGGATGGAACCATCATATTTCTATGAATTTCTCATCTCTTCACTATAGACTTTAATTGGCACTAGAGAACATCATTAGTGAGAACATAAATTTATTTTCCTAAGCAGTAATAATTAAAATCAAGATTCTTTTCTAATTATTTATTATGGAACAGTAAGTATGTTTTCCTTTATTTAACTATAAGTGAAATAAGTAATTCGAAAATTCAGAGAATCAAGTAAATAAATATGACGATCAAACTCTTCGAATTTAAATTTTATATTGATTCCCTCAATAAACAATATAAAATAAATTCACCGATATCTCAAGCACCGTGAATTTGCATGCTACGTTAGTGTGGACGTATACAAATCTGAATATTCGCAAGAGAAGGTTTTACCCATTAATTCCATACGTCATAATTAACCTTATGACTCAATAATTAATAGTCGGTTGTCCTTCAGCCATGCAATTCAATAGCAGTGATTCTGTTGGGGAGGATACATATTAATTGCACCTAAGTATATACCATAATTTGATACAAGTACGTTAGCCAAGTTTGTGTGTCTTACAGTTGGATAAGTTCATACGCCCTCAAATAATTTCCTTTAACCATAAATTATTAATTTGTACCAGTGATCTGCAAATAAAACTCATCCGTTGGGGAGGAAGACACTATAGCCGACTCATAAGCACACTTACATCACATTTGAAATAATAATTATTTAATGAAATTTATTCCAGTGATCCACAAATAAGACTCATCCTTTGGGGAGGAAGACACTATTGCCGACTCATAAGCTTACTTGCATCACTTAATAAATCAATAATGGAGGCCGCTGGATTATGACCAATCCCTCTCCCACTTAGTTATTTAACAAGAGAGTTTTTGCATTCATACAATATAACATATATAATTACGCAAATAAATATGTTATTATCACAGCAAATAAGAAAGTAAATCAAATAGCACATGCATCCAAATATATAATAAAAATTGATCAGTAAAATAATTATAAACAATTATATATAAAGATAAAATAAATGGCAAAATATAAGTTGACTTAAGTCAACATACCAATTAACCAATTTATTCACGTTACTGTAGAATAAATAGGAAATCTTGGGCCCTAAGAAAACTCACACATACGGATTAAACAGCCCAAAGAACACCACGAACAGGCCGTTCCAGCCATGATTCATCGCCGGAGAGCTGCCGTTCGCTGGAAACCGTCACTCAGCCGCCGGTTGTCCCTCAACCGGCAATCAACTGCCAAAAAACTGCATCCATCGGAAGACTTGTTGCCCAGCCACTTTGCTGAGATTGCAAAGCCTCCGCCGGCAGCAACACCCACGCCACTCCCGCTGACCGGAAATCAACAACTTCCGCTGGAAATCACAAAATCGTGCTGTTTCCCGCCAGAAACAACAACCGCCGCCCATGATTTGCCCTTCTGCCAGCCTCTTGAACGATCGTGCCTGATGCCGTGAAGAGAACCAAGTCTTTGCGCCGCTCATCTTTCCCGTTCGCACCGTGCACTGCAGGTAGTCAAGCCGACAGTGGCTGCCGGTTGCCACAACCACCTCCGCTTCAGTCGAGATATTCGAACAGGCCATGATTGGCACGCCGCCGCCGCGTGAGACAGCTGCCGACAATGCGCACCATCGGCACCATGCGTCCCATTGATTCTGCTGATAAATAGCGTCGATCATTCCAGGGATCGCACGCCGGCATCCCTGCAACTGCATCGTCCAGCCTTCTCCAACCCAGCACATGAAGAAGACCCGCGTCGAAACCTTTGCATATCCGACCGGAACAGGTGAAGGACCCAGACTCGCCTGTGACCCGCTCGAAAAAAGGGGAAGACACGATCGGAACTCTGTGAGAACTCGATCAAAAACGCGCAAGCCCACCTGGAACTCCGTCGCATTTGTGATTTTCGCGCATCCGTCTGCTGTCCAGTGTCCAGCGTACTCGTCGAGCCACCTCCGCCCTTCTGGCTTTGCCGTCCAACATCGGAATCCAGTGGCGCTAGCCTGCCGCCCACAACAGCGCTCCTCTGCAAACTTGCTGGTACAGCCCAGTCGCACCATTAATTCCTCCGAAAAAACCTCCATCTTAACGTCACTACCCTCCATCGCTGTCGATAATCGACTTTTCCGACAAGAGCAGTCATTAACGTTGGGCCTTTTCAGCCCGTCACGACTTCATCCATCACATGCCTCACGCACATCCGCACTCACCGTTCACAACTTCTGCTGTCGATGGTAATCGGGCAGCCAGCTGGATTGTGGCCATCGCTCATCAGCGCAAGCCTCGCACGATCATCATGGTTCAGCCGTGAAAGAACAGGGAGCAGATATCGTTGTACTCATTCCAACAATTCACGCAGGGTTTTCATAGGGATTTCCATGGATTAAATTCATAAAACCAAAACCCTAATATATACAAGTGATTTTATTCCATGTATAAACACATAATCACATAAACCCTAGCCCAACGTGTCACGTTTAGCCATAGAACCTCCGCTTTGATATCAATTGTTGGCGTTTACGATCTTTAGTTTTACGTGAACCATTAGGGTTCATACAATTCTACAGCAGCGGAAGCAAAAGTGTAGAATCGAATTACCTTTCACCAATGATTGATGTAGATGTTGAATTCTCGCCAGCAGACTGCGCAGCGTCACGGTTTTGGCTATAACTCCCTCATCTGATCTCCGATTGGAGTGATCTAGGTGCCAAAACGATCATCTCTTCCGTGGCTTTCCACCAGTATATCACACGTCCATTTTGGACTTCTACACGATTTTATAAAAATCGGTGAATTTGACACGTCCATTTTGGACTTCTACACGATTTTATAAAAATCGGTGAAGTTGACAGCCAAAAACAGCATACAATCTTCCTGTCTTCTGTTGTATTCATAAGCAACGTCTCGACGTTGGTGTGGGCAACGATCTACGAGACGAACTCAATCTACAGCCCTAATCTACCTTTCACATGTTTAGGCGTGTCTCATAATTAGCGGGCTGCTAAGATTGACTATATATAAGCTACAACAGGGACCAGGAGGAGAAGATAGGGTTTGGGCCTCCCATTTGGCTTAAACATCCAAGTTTAGCCAAAAATTTATACTTAAGTCCAATAATAATAAATCATTTCACTAAAGAAATATTATTGCACTGCCACCCTAATCTCAAATTACGTTTATGGACTCCTTCTTATTATGAGCTCGTTAGTCTCCCCGTGTTTAAGATTCAATGCCCATTAATTAATTAAGTTACTGATAACTCCATTAATTAATATAATTACCAAGAGTAGTACCACTCATCCTTATTATCATGCCGGAATAAATCCACCTGCAGGGTTTACATGACAATCCTTATGAGCTCCTCAAGGGGACATCATCAACCAATTCTGTTAGGACACGGATTCCTTCTACAATCAACATCACACCATAGAGACAACACCATCTCCCAACTCACCGAGCATATTGATTTAACTATTAAATCTCACCCATTGATGAATTAGAGAAATAAACACTGGCTTACGTGTCGAGGTTATTATATAGGGATTAAAAGTACGAACTTCCATAATAACAGAGATCAAGTTCTATTATATAGTCTGTATAAACCGAACGATATCAACGGCGGTCCTGCTCAATACACTCAAAGTTCACTAGTGTAATTTTATAGTCAAGACTGACCAATGCCAAATCACACTACAACTATACCGATAGATAGTCCCCATCTATCTCGATTGTGAACAACTTTTTATACTTTATAAGAAGCCAATAATATGATCTTCCGTGTGACGCCGCACACCACATTATCTATAGTATAACGTAAATGGACTTTTGTTGATCACATGATTCTCATTTCAAATATTATCATAAACATTGTTCATACCAAAAACAAAACTTTTAGTATACAATCCAACAGATTTACTGACAGAAAGACACAAAAGAGAGGATCGTTTTGGTGTATAGATCACTCAAATCTGACATCGGATGTGAGGGTTATGCCCAAAACAGTGACGCTGCGTAGGCTGGTGGCGAGAATTCATCGTCTTCAATATACTCTGGTGAAAGGTAGTACGTTTCTTATTTTCTTGCTTCTGCTGCATGTTAGAAATGTATGGAACCCTAACGGTTTACGTTAACCAAACGATCGAATGCCAACAATTGGTATCAGAGCTTCGGTTTCGTGGTGAAGCGTGAGATGTTAGGCTAGGGGTTATGTGCCTTGCATGATATTAGGGTTCTAGAATTTGTTTTCTTGGTGAACACCCTATCATGTACATGATGGCACACACACACATCGACGAATGTTGGCATGGCTGATGTTTGTCGAGGATGCACCATGGCAGTATCAGGTGATGGTGAGCACGGACGCATGATTTCACGTGAGAGGGATGGCACAAAGACTTGCGGCAAGGTGGGAGTTGTCGTGCAACACGGGTGAGGCTAGCGTACTGTGCAAGTCACACCAGCGTGCAGCGCAAGGCAGACCCACTAAGGGTGGCGAACAAGGGCTGCTAGAAAGCGCCTGCATGACTGAAGGATGCGGCATGGCTGGCCCTTGCATGACGATTGGGCGGGGCTGAAAGGTTCCGAGCGAGTCACTCATGATTTCGATCATGTCTGTAGCATATTCTTGGGAAGTCTCGATCGGGTCCTGCAAGTTCCAGGTGTGTCTGAAAAAACTTCGAGCATGCTGAGGCATTTTCATAGCGGGCCTGGTCATGGCCGTGGCTGGAGTAACAATGCGGCTGCATGCAGCATATCCTCGCTGCCATTGATGCTGGTAGAGGGCACCCGAGGAGGCTGCTGGATGGCGCTCGTTCAGTGCCAAGTGATAGTTGTTTAGCGCACAGGAACTAGCATGTTGGCATGTGATTTGTCTTGCTAGCAGGCGAGAAAGTTGGCACATGGCTGCGGGGTGAAGGCGCGCTAAACGCTGAGTGGCGCGCACGGCGTCGTGCAATTGACTCATGGCAGAAGGGCAGGTGGCGCTCGCTGGTTGCACGGTTGGTGCTTGATGGCAAATTTTCAGCGCACAGTTGGAATTCTTGTACCGTGTGAGAAGCTGGTTGCTGGGCGTGCTGGTTGTACCAGGAAAACTGCTGGAGTGAGCACATTCATAAGCTACTGCTTGGTGTTGGCGCACGGGAAGCAGGGGCTTGTCACCCGTTGGCACACGGCAGGCAGAAGACGCACACACCAAGTGAGTTGCCGAGCATGCAGGCATGTAGACCAGCACTGGCAGGCGCGCAGACGAGTGACATACCGGGTGTGTAGCGTGTAGGAATTGCGAGCTCGACCCGAGCTCTGAAGTAAGGAACATCTCGAGTTGAGCGGTAATTTAAATTTTCTTCGGGGTGCTACCCCGGACCCCGTGACCTGTCCGACCAGGTCGATCCCCGTGTGCATTGCCCATATTCGTGATTGGTGGCGAACAATCGAATTCGCTGATATATAACTATTAATAATTGATTTATCTGATTATTGTTATATATGTTATGCATGATTCTCTGAGATTTACTGTCTTATGTGCCATAATAGGAGCATGCTATATTGTGTATTTTATTTTGAATATTATATACATGTAAAAACCCTCGGTGTTAAAATTACTAAGTGGGATTGGTAATTAATTCCCACGGCCACCATTATTGGTTGGTAAGTGATGCGAGTAAACTTGCATGCTGGCTTAGACCTTCCTCCCCATCGGATGAGTTTATTCACGGATCACTGGTACTGACTTCATTAAATAATTATTGTTTGTAATGTGATGCACATGAACTTTCGTGTTAGCATAGACGTTCCTCCCCATCTGATGAGTTTATTTGCGAATCACTGTGCAAACTTATAATTGATGACTGTAGAAAGTTATCCGAGCGCGTGTGTACTTCTCCATCTGTAGGGCACATAAGCTTGGGCCGCGGACTTGTGGTCAAATAATGGTGTACACTTAGATGTAAATAATAACTATCCTCCACATCAGAGTCACTGCTTTTATTTGCATGACTAAAGAGGAACCGACTATTAATTATTTTGTCATGAGGTTAGGTTGACAAATGAAATTAATGGGTAAAACCTTCTCTTGTAAACGTTCGAGTTTGTAAACATCCACAGTATCGTGGCTTGCAGACTCACGGTGCTTGAGATGTCGATGAATTTTAATTTTATTTTATTTTGAGGGAATAAATATAAATGGATAAAATTCAAAGATTTGATCGGTGTATTTATTTATGATTCTCTGTAATTTCAAATGGTTTTGTTTCGCTTATGGTTTACCAAAAGAAATTATATTTACTGGTCCAAAATTAGTAGATTAGAAAAGAATCTTGGTTTCGAATTTCACTGCTTAGGAAAATATAAATATGTGTTCTCACTAAGGATATCCCATGATGCCTTTTAAAATCTCTAGTGAAGAGGTGATAGGTTCATAGAAATATGATGGTCTCATGCGACTCTTCAGATAATTGAGTAGGTTAGAGAGGCGGGAGGTCATGGTTGAATTGATGAATGAATTGGAAATGCTTGGAGTAGACATTGAAGGAAAACCTAGATCAATTTAATTCTCTGTAGTTTCCCTAGGTGTTTTGAGCAAGTTCTACCTGAAACACAAGAGGTTGTATATGTTGGAGAACTTTTGACAAAACATGTGGCAAAGAAAATCCAATTTCATCAAGATGTGAACATGGATAGTATCTCATTCACTAGTTGTTGAAGCATGATTGTGATGGCATTTACTGACACGTTGTGTGTAGATACCAGAGTCACTAAAAGCCTGCAACTAAGTGATGATGAGATTGTAATATACATGGGTAAAACTACGAGAGTAGTGGCTGTTGCAGTGGGAGTTGTTTATTTATCTTGCGATATGAATAAACATTTGATTTTGAGAAATTATCTTTACGTACGTCTTTCATAGAAAGAATTTGATTTCAATTTCTATGCATTTATGGATGGATACTCCATTTCATTTAAATGACATGGTCATAGTGATGAGGGATGAAGCTATAATCTGTTGTGGTACATTAGTGACAATTTGTAAACTCTTAAATCATGTTTATCCGATGGATGAAACAAATAATAATTAATAACACATCTTCTAATCCTAATAAGAGAAAGACTCTTATGGAAATCGTTAGATAGATGATGAGTTATTTGGAATTATTAAACTCATTTTATGTATATGCCCTAGAAACAGTAATTCATATGAATATTTGTCTGTTTGTGGGATGTCCTAGAAAAATAAATAATGATTTATTTAGTCCAAAAGATCGAAGGGTGATTGTTAACACAAACACTAGATTTTTGGAAGGACTATGTATTAAATCATAAACACATGTATAAATTGTTCTAAAGGAAGTGAGAGGGATTACACAAACTAATAGTACCAAGTGTACAAGAGGATATACCACAAGGTAAACTGCAATGCATGTCACGTCTGATACACAATTGCGTGTAGTGCCTTTTCATAGTGGGTGGGTTGTTCGATAACCTGTAAGATATATGTTTTGGGAAAGTCGTGAGACTTGGTCCCTAGTAAACATGGAATGGACCCACGGATACGACGAAGCACTACAACATGGAAATGTGAATTCTTAGCAAGGTGCAATGAATGTTGAAATAGAATCGATGAATTCTAAATTAGATCTGGCTGCTTGTAGAACCATGGATGGTGTAAAAGCTATTGGAAGTGGCTCTATAAAATAAAAGAGGATCATACGGTAAGATGAAAACATTGTAAGCAAAGCTTGTTGCAAAAAGGTATAATCAGAAACAAAAGGTTCTATTATGAGGAAACCGGCTCGCCGATAGCTATGCCTATGTTGATCTGGACTCTTTTATCTGTTACTACTCATATGAAATATGAGGGAAAGCAAATAGATGTTAAGACAGCTTTCCTGATTGGAATTCTTGAGGAAAACATCTATGTGAAGCAACCAAAGTAATTCATTGCAAAGAGCTAAGAGCATTGTGATAGTAAGCTTAAAAGTGTCCATCGATGGACTAAAGCAAACTTCAAGGTCATGAAACATCCGTTTTGATGAAGCAATTTAATGACATGGATTTATTCAATGCGCGGATGTGTCTTGTGTATTGAAAAGAGTGACGGAAATGTGGTGGTATTTCTTGTACTGTACGTAGATGATATATTGCTCATTGGAGACAATGAAAGAGTATTATCGGGTGTATGGGTATTGATGAAAAAGCAGTATGAGATGAAGGAATTAAGAAAAGTAAAATATTTTTTATCACGGTAATACGGATCACAAGAAAGGATGTTATGCTTGTCTCAAGTTTCATGAGATGATACGATCCTTATTTGTTTTAGCATGTGACTTTATCTAAGGAAATATGTCTTGAGACACAAAAGAAGATAAAGGTGATGAAAGCGGTTCCTTATGCTTCGGCGAATAAGGAAGATTAATCTAAGGAATGCTATGCACGAGTATGGATAACTATTTTGCTGAAGGCATGAACAATGGGTATCAAGGTAACCCGAAATAAGAATGTTGAACTGTGGTAACACATAATTTTGAAGTAACTGAAAAGATAAAAATTATATGTGGACTTACCGGACAGATTCACTGCTTCTTATGGGTTACATAGATTCAGATTTTTCAAATCAGATAGTGACGGCAGTAAATCCACCTCAAAGGTTATGTGTTTAATATTAGGAAGTTGAGTCATAATATGGATGAGTGTTATATAGAAATATATTTCAGACTCTAGACTCTATCATGGAAAGATTATAATTTGGAGCCTATGAGGCAGCCAAAGTATATGTATGGCTCTAGAAACTTCATGATGGACTTTGAAGTGTTTCTAAGTTTGCCCAAGGTTATCACAATTTATTTTGATGATAATGGTGAAGTTACAAATATGAAGGAATCACGAGCCCATAAGGCATTAAATACATGGAGCGCGGGTACCACCTGTTACGAGAAATTATATGATGAGGGAAAGGTTGTTGTTGCCAAGATTGCATCGGATGATAACCTAGTAAATCCATTTACTAGGACCATAAGGCGAGAGCTTTTAATGGTCGTGTAGTGGCTGTGGGAATCAAATGTATGGCAGAAGAGATGACAGCATAGTCTTTTAGTATAAGTGGGAGATTGTTGGATTGTATAGTAAAAGTCTAGCTTTAGTATGAACAATGTTATAACAATTTATTTAAAATGAGAATTATATGATCAAATGATTGCATCTTATAATTTATTTATATGCACGATATAATAGTCCACTTACTTTATACTGTAGATAATAAGTTGTGCGACAACAAGCGGAAGATCATATTATCGGTTTCCTAATAAAGTATAAATAGATGCTCACAACCGAGATAAACGGGGACTCTCTATCAGGATTGTTGTAGTGTAGTTTGGTATTAGCTTGTCTTGGCTATAGAATCACATTAGTGCACTTTGCGTGTATTGAGTAGGATCGCTTGAGATCGTTCGACTTATATTGACTTATAGGAGAACTTGATCTCAGTTATTATGGATGTTCGTGCTCTTAATCCCTATATAATAACCTCGACATGTAGGGCAGTATGTATTTCTTTGATTCATCAATGGGTGAGATTTACATGTAATTAAATCAACAAACTCGGTGAGTTGGGAAGTAGTGTTGTCTCTATGGTGTGCTGTTGATTATAGAAGGAATTTGTGTCCGTCATAGGCTGATGATGTCCCCTTGAGGAGCTCATAAGGATTATCATGTAAACCCTACAGGTGGATTTATTTCGGCATGATAATGAGATTGAGTGGTACTACTCTTGGATGAGACATTAATTAATGGAGTTGTTAGTAACTTAATTAATTAATGGACATTGTATATCTTAAACATGGTGAGACTAATGGGCTTATAATAAGAAGGAGCCCATAATGTAATTATGGCATTAGAACGTTAGTGCAATAATAATATTTTAGTGGTATATATTATTATTATTGGACTTAAGTATAAGCTTTGGGCTAAGCTTGGATACTTAAGCCCAATGGAGACTCAACTCTAATTTCTCCTTCTGGCCCCTGCTATAGCCCCATATATAAGTCATCTCAGCTGTCCGGAAACCCTAATTTTAGAGATTAATCAAGCCTAACACTGTGAGGAGGGTGAGGGAACAACAGATTGAGAAGATCTCGAGGATCGTCGCCCACACGACATCATGATTGGACTTGGGAATACAGTAGAAGACTGGAAGGTTGTTTGCTGCTGCTGTCCTCCACCTTCTACAATTTTTATAAAATCTTACAGACATTAGAACAGGACTTATGATATAATGATAGAAAACCACGAAACATAGGATCGTTTTGGTGTGAAGATCTCTCAAATCCGACATTGGATGTGAGAGTTATGCCCAAAACGGTGACGCTGCGCAGGCTGGTGGCTAGAATTCATGGTATTCAACATACCCTGGTTAAAGGTAGTACGTTTCTGTTTTCTTGCTTCCGCTGCATGTTAGAAACGTATGGAACCCTAATGTTTTGCGTTAACCAAACGAATGAATGCCAACACGAACATCCATAATAACAGAGATCAAGTTCTATTATATAGTCAGTATAAACCGAATGATCTCACAGCTGTCCTGCTCAAAACACAAGGTGTACTAGTGCAATTTTATAGTCAAGACAGACTAATGCAAAATCACACTACAACCATACCGATAGATAGTCCCCGTCTATCTCGGTTGTGAATATCTATTTATACTTTATAAGGAGCCGAGAATATGATATCTGTGTGACGCCGCACACCATATTTTCTACAGTATAAAGTAAATGGACTTTTGCAAAAAAATTATTGCTAACGTTTGGTTACATGATTCTCATTTCAAATATTATATAAACATTGTCCATACAAAAAGCTAGACTTTTAGTATACAATTCAACAATCTCCCACGTATACTAAAAGACTATGCTGCCATATCTGCTGCCATACATCTGATTACCTCTCCCACTACTTGACCACTAAAAGCTCTCGCCTTAATGTCCTTGTATAAGGATTTACTAGGTTTGCAACTGCACCATTATTATCACATTAAATTGTGATATCCTTGGACAAACTCAGAATCACATCTAAGTCCATTATGAAGTTTCTAGACCCATACAGATACTTTGGCCGCCACAAGGCTCCAATATTATCCTCTTTCCATGGTGGAGTCCGAAATATATTTTTATATGACACTCCTCTATACTATCGATCTACTTCCATTAAACACATAACCTTGAGGTGGATTTAATGTCGTCCCTATGATTCAAAAATCCGAATCTAAGTAACCATCAAGAAGTAATGAATTATACCGGTAAGTTTACATATAATTTCCAGTCCTCTTCCGGCACTTCAAATATGTCTTACCATAATTCAATATTCTTGTTCTGTGTTACCTTGATACCCATTGACTATGCCATTGGTATACAGATATCCAATCTAGTACATTACATTCTATAGATTAAGCTTCCTTATTGCCGAAGCATAGGGAACTGCTCTTATCTTTTTTATTTTCTATCGTGTGTTAAGACACAAATCCTCAGATAAAGTTACATGCTAAAACGAGTGAGGATTGTATCAATTTATGAAGCTTGAGATAAGCACAACATCCTATCTTGTGATCTTTATTACCATGATCGCAAGGATATATTTTGCTTCTCTTAAGTCCTTCATTTCATACAGATACTTTGGCCGCCACAAGGCTCCAATATTATCCTCTTTCCATGGTGGAGTCCGAAATATATTTCTATATGACACTCCTCTATACTATGGATCTACTTCCATTAAACACATAACCTTGAGGTGGATTTAATGTCGTCCCTATGATTTGAAAATCCGAATCTAAGTAACCATCAAGAAGTAATGAATTATACCAGTAAGCTTACATATAATTTTCAGTCCTCTTCCGGCACTTCAAATATGTCTTACCATAATTCAATATTCTTGTTCTGGGTTACCTTGATACCCACTGACTATGCCATTAGTAATACAGATATCCAATCTAGTACATTGCATTCCATAGATTAAGCTTCCTTATTGCCGAAGCATAGGGAACTGCTCTTATCTTTTTTATCTTCTATCGTGTCTTAAGACATAAATCCTCAGATAAAGTTACATGCTAAAATGAGTGAGGATTGTATCAATTTATGAAGCTTGATATAAGCACAATATCCTATCTTGTGATCTTTATTACCATGATCGCAAGGATATATTTTGCTTCTCTTAAGTCATTCATTTGATACTGCTTTATTAACCATACCCATCCGCCCGACAATACTCTTTCATTGTCTCCAATAAGCAAGATATTATCTACGTACTTACAAGAAATACCACCACATTTCCGTCACTCTTTTCAATACACAAGACCCATCTGAGCGTTGATTAAATCCATATCACTGGATTTCCTAACAAAATGAATGTTTCATAATCTTGAAGCTTGCTTTAGTCCATCGGTGGACACTTTAAGCTTACACTCAAAATGCTCTTAGCTCTACACAATGAATCACTCTGGTTGCTTCACATAGATGTTTTATTCAAGACTTCCAATCAGGAAAGTTATCTTGACATCTATTTGCCTTACCTCATATTTAATATGAGCAACAACAAATAAAAGAATCTGGAGCGACATAATGTAATCAATCCTCTTTTAATTTGTAGACCCACATATCTGAGAGAGTGTAAATTAGCATGTTTTGGGCCTTGATTTGCGTGGAAATGGAGTATTATTCGGTGTTTTATCGAGATGAATCGGTATGTTTATGGGAAAGGCACGAATTAAAGGGTACGAGGGCTATTTGAGCATATTCATATAGGAAAACAGGTAAAAAAGGCTCAAAATTGGAAGACACAATTTTGGAGGCGAAATCAAGTTGTTGTTCGACCAAGCTAGCTTGTTTGACCTTCAATAGGTGGTCGAACGGTATTTGACAAGTCGACCAGATTGCCAGAGCCCATCCAGTGAGCTCGTTCGACTTGGTGGTGTTGCTTGACCAAGATCAATCTAGTCGAGCAAGAGCGGTTTGGTCGAGCAAATTGCCAAAGTTGTCCAGAATGTTTGTTCGACCAGGGGATTCTTTTTTGACTTGGATGCTAAGGTCGAACGACGTTCGCTGAATGCCATTTATGGTAATTCCAGATGTCTTTCACCAAATTTGACGTGTGCTTCAAGCAAAGGCCCATCCTAAGCCCATAAAGAGGTCCTATGTGTATAAAAGAAGGGCTTCTGCAGGAGAAAAAGAGGAGAGACACAACACAAGACAACACATCTTCCTTCATCCACCAAGCCCTACCGTCATCCGAAAGGGTCATGAGAGAGGTTCGTCTGGCGAGTCAAGTAAGATCATACCAACTAGCCATGATTGTTCCGAGATCAATCATGGGCTAGAACCACCTTGGTAGTTCTAGGGTTATGAAAGTTTTATGAGTTAATCGAATTTCCATGTGTAAACTCCGTAGAACACCACTTGTGGTTTATTTTATATAAGATTGTGGCTTTTCAATTCATACTCATGGTCATTTTGTGCATCATTAACTATTATGTAGAGTCTGAATACATCTCTTAGTTATTGATTGAGTGCATTCACCGCTGAGCAGAATCATATGTTATAATTCTAAGTGAACGGATTCCAAAATCTTATTAAAACTATCTTATATAGATACTTGTTTATTGAATTATATTCGGGTTAATAAGTAGGATAAAGAGTATTACTTTATAGTACCTAAAAAGGGAGATCAAATAGGGTTTGAGTACTAAGTGCACAGGAAATAATTGATTTTGATAGTACCTAGAAAGGGGGTGAAGTAAACGTCTTGCTCCAAGGATATTCACACGTGTCATACGCTTGTTTACTTGTGTCTGTAGAGTACGCTTGCATGGTTTATTGATGCGTCCATGAACTTCAAGGCAGAGTCAGACATCAACACATGGAAACGAAATTAATAAATAAAAATGGATTACCTGAAGAACTACTCCATTAGTTACTTGATCACAACCGAATTTCTACTCTTATTTGTTTACTTACCTTGCTATTTTCATTACATGTTATTTAGTTTCTTAATCAAACCACGTCGAATTTACAAACATAATCTTATTTAATTAGCATATAATTAGATTGATATTAATCCGTCCCTTGGATTCGATATACACTTGGTCACCTTTCGAAACTACAATTGATATCCTTATACTTGAGGATTAATTTTGTGTGTTGAGAAAACGCTCATCAAGTTTCTAGCGTTGTTGCCGGGGACGACATTTAATATCTTTTGATTATATCTCGTTTAATTAAGATTATTATTCTTGTTTTCAAATTTTAACACTTATTCTTTTAGGTGTATGCTCAAAATATCAAAGAAAGGTGAATTAGAACCATGTAATCCAGAGATCGGGGCATCGTCGAGGAAGAAAAAGAAGAAGAAGAGTAAGAACAAGAACGTTGATCCAACTGAAGCTCTTAATTTTGGAGTTGAATTAGACGTGCTAAATTTGCAAACAATTGAAGCTGCAACCCTAGATAATTTGGAAGCAGAAATAATCAACATGGCAGCGAATCCTAATACACTTGCCATCCATGAAGTCTTTAATAATAACGGAAGGGGCAATGTTGGGTTGTTAAGAGCGAGAAGGACCGAAGGCAATTTTGATTTACACCCTGCTCTTATAACCATGATTGAGAGGAGTCCCTTCTCTGGGGGAACGTTCGAAGATCCTCAACAATATCTTAATAAGTTCCTGGGGTATGCAAGTACACAAAAAGATGCAAGAGCTCATGAGGATGCGAGGAAGATCATTAAAGTTCTCGTTGAATGAAAAGGCGAGAGATTGGTATGGTAATCTTGAAGCTGTTGAATGTGATACATGGGAGAAGTTGAAAATGAAATTCTTGGAGCGATACATGCCACCTTCTAAGGTGTTCAAGATGAAGCAAGAAATCAATCAATTTTCTATCCATGGGAATGAGAAATTTCATGAAGCTTGGGACCGGTTCAAGGACATGCTTCGTAAATGTCCTCAAGTGCTATCAAAGGCCCAATATATAAGTATATTCTAGAATGGATTGGACTGCGATTCTCGAGTATTGCTTGATGATTCATCCAATGGAGCGTTGCTTTCAAAGTCATCCATAGAGGCCGAGAAGATATTTGAGGATATTTCGATGAATTCAAGAGATTGGCCGACTGATAGAATGTGAGGCACTTATGTCCTTGGGAAAGTAGCACAGGTGGAACACACGATGGTGAAGTCGGGGAGAGATGATGAGATCGTCTCTAGCTTGGCTAACATTAGTAAGCTACTAGAGTCTCAACAAAAGCAGATCACTGATTTATCCCAGAGAGTACCAATAATGCAGCAGGACGGTGGCTATGAAGGAGCAAGCCAAGTGGAGATCGAGGAGGCAAACTACGCCATGGGTCAATGTATTCAAGGAACTAAGTACCCGAATCAAGAAAACCGGAACTACTAAGGGAACTACAACAATCGTGGTTTCCCGGGTGGTTACCAACAACCTAGGAGGTCGGAGTTTTCATGGAGTAATCCGAACAATGCGATGCAACCTCCTTTTGGTATTTATCCAGGAGCTAAAGTGGAAGAATGGAAGCCAGGTTTTGAGGATACGGTGAACAGGTACATGGGGAGGAATGATACGAGAGTAGACCGTCTTGAGGCCAAGTTAGAAAAGAAGATTGATGATAATCATAAAGACTTGTCTATGCAAGTGAAATACCTCACGTTGTTGATGGGGGAATGGCTGGGAATGTAAACAAATTGACTCAAACTATTGAGAAGGGGAAGTTCCCATCTCAAAGTATTGAGAATCCAAAATCTTGCCATGCCATCACATTGAGGTCAGGAACGCGATGTGAGGGTCCGATGCTGCCTGCAAGTCAAATCGAAGGAAACAGATGAGTTGCTCAACCAAATTGGAGTTGCTCGACCAGACCAACTGCTCTAGCAGAGGTCGAACAACTTCAAAAAATAAAATTCTGATACTATATTTTCTGACCAACCGTTCGACCATCACCATGCTGTTCGACCTGACCATCTTGGTCGAACGGAGGATGAATAGAAGGTTGAATGTGATGAATGGGGGATTCTCAAAACAAAGATACCGTCGCCTTTTCCTCTCAAGCTCGTGAAGAAAGGTTAGAGGAAAAGTTTAATAAGTTTTCAGAGATCATAAACAAAGTAAGCTTGAACATTCCCTTCTCTTAAGCAATTCTAGATATACCGTATTATGCCCGCTTTCTAAAGGATATTCTTTTAAAAAAAAGAAGCTTGAACAAAATCGAAATGGTGAGTTTTTCTAAGAATTGCAGCTTGATTATATAAAAGAAGCTGCTAGCTAAGCTAAAGGATCCGGGAAGCTTCACCATCTTATGTGAAACTGGAAAGGGGACGGCATGTCGAGCCTTGTGTGATCTAGAGACAAGCATCAATTTGATGCAGTTGTCCACTTTTAAAAGGCTTGGTTTGGGGGAGTTAACTCCCACATCGGTGGCTCTGCAGCTAGCGGATAGGTCTATAACATTTCTAAAAGGCGTTATCGCAGACGTCCTAGTCAAAGTTGAAAAGCTTATCTTTCCTGTGGATTTTATGGTGCTAGAGATGAAAGAGGACAAGGATAATGCTCCTTTAATCTTGGGAAGACCATTCCTTGCGACTGCTGCAGCCATTATAGATGTGCAAAAGGGTGAGCTACGGTTGAGGATGGATAAAGAAGAAGTCCCGTTTAACTTAGATAAAGCAATGAAGATGCCGACGAAGATACAGTGTCACAGCATTGATGTGGTGGAGGAGATCGTTAATGAAGACATGTCTATGATTCTTTCCAAGGATCCTCTTGAGACATACTTGATGGAGTCTCTTACTTTTCCCACTACGGAGCTAGATGATCTTTCCAATGAGGTATGTATTGAATTTTTTAAAAACTTGCTTGCTTTGGGTGATGTCAGGTATGAATCGCAAAGAATAAAGGTTGAGGAGGTGAAGTGGACAAGGTAGTACTTGCCTTTGGACAGAGAGAGTACACCTCAAGAAGAGAAGAAAGAGGAGTTGAAACCGCTACCGGAACACTTGAAGAATGCTTATCTTGGTGACAATGGAAAATATCCGGTAATTGTATCTTCTTCTCTTGATGATGATCAACTTGAGGAATTGTTGGATGTACTTAGGAAATATAAGTCTGCAATTGGTTGGTCTCTTGACGATTTGAAAGGTATTAGTCCTTCGTATTGCATGCATTGAATAAGATTGTTAGATGAAGCCAAGAGTAGCATTCAAAATCAGCGGAGGGTGAATCCCACTATTTAAGAAGTGATTAGGAAGCAAATCCTAACGTGGCTAGATGCAGAGACTATATATTCTATTAGTGATAGTCTCCATATGAGTCTATTGCATGTTGTTGCTAAAAAGGGGGCATGACTATAGTGAAAGCCGAAGATGGAGAGATGTTAGCCACTAGGATTCCTACGGGATGGCCTGTGTGTACGGACTACGGGAATTTGAATGAGAATACATGCAAAGATCATTTTCCCCATCCTTTCATGGAACATATGCTCGATCGTCTTGCGGGTATGAGTATTATTACTTCTTGGATAGATACTCGGGTTATAATCAAATCATGATTGCACCCTTGGATCAAGAGAAGACTACTTTCACTTGCCTGTATGGAACATTTGCTTTTAGAAAGATGCCTTTTGGATTGTGTAACGCACCTGCTACATTTCAGCGTTGCATGATGGCCATATTTGATGGGTTGATAGAGAAGATCATGGAGGTGTTTATGGATGACTTTTCTGTATTTGGTGGCGATCGTGTAGCTTCCACCATCTACGAATGAGAAAGGAGTGCGGTCATTCCTTGGACACACCGGTTTTTATAGAAGATTCATAAAAGACTTCTCGAAATACTCCAAGCTCTTATCTCATTTACTTGAAAAGGATGTGCCCTTCGTGTTTGATGAGGAGTATCTAGCAGCTTTTCAGGTTTTGAAGGAGGCGCTTATTACTGTACCTATCTTGATCACAACGGATTGGACTCAACAGTTTGTACTAATGTGTGATGCGAGTGATTTCGCACTTGGAGTGTTGCTTGGACTGTTGAGGGATAAGAAGTTTTGCGCCATTTACTATGCGAGTAAGACTTTCGATGCAGAACAAAAGAACTACACGGTGACTGAAAAGGAGTTTCTTGCTGTGGTGTACACATTCAATAAGTTTCGACAGTACTTGGTTGACATGAAGATGATTGTGTATACGGATCACTCTGCGATTCGGTATTTGATGGAGAAGAAGGAAACAAAGCCGAGGATCATTAGATGGATTCTTATTCTGCAGGGGTTTGATATGGAGATCCGAGATAAGAAGGGTACGGAGAACGTCTTGGCGGATCACCTATCAAGGTTGGAGACAAGGGAACATTGTGATGATTCGTTTGATTATATAGAAGAGATGTTCCATGATGAGAAGATCATGGCGGTGCTTCATGAAGGAGCTGAAAAAGCAAGTGTAGTGATTGCCCAAGGGATGGATCCATGGTATGCGGATTACGTCAATTACATTGTCGTAGGAGAAATCCCGAAAGATCTCAACCGATACCAACTTGCAAAGTTCAAGCAAGATGTTGAGACATTCATATGGTATGATCCGTTTGTTTATAAAATATTTACGGATTCCATAGTCCATAGGTGTGTGCCGTAGATGGAGATGGAGAGTGTTCTTGAATTTTGCCATGCACAACCTAACGGGGGGCACTTCGGGGCTCAAAAGACGGCAATGAAGATACTACAGTCAGCCATTTATTGGCCGACCTTGTTTAAAGATTGTGAAACCTATGTGGTATCGTGTGATAGATGTCAAAAGATGGGGAATATAAGTCGATGAGATGAGATGCCACTTCAACCGAGCGTTGTTGTCAAGATCTTCGATGTATGGGGGATTGATTTCATGGGACCTTTTCCCCCATCTAATGGATTTCACTGCATCCTTATAGCAGTGGACTATGTTTCTAAGTGGGTGGAAGCCATTCCTACTCACGTGAATTATTCACGGACTCTTTTATCCTTCTTGAAGAAACATATCTTTGCCCGTTACGAAGTTCCTAGAGCATTAGTGAGTGAGGGAGGTTCTCACTTCGTCAACAAGCTTCTTGAAAAGGTGCTTAAGGATTATGGAGTGAAGCATAGGGTCATTACACCTTATCACCCTCAAGCGAATGGGCAAGCAGAAGTCTCCAACCGCCAAGTGAAGCAAATCTTGGAGAAGGTAGTCGGAACCAATAGGAAGGATTGGGCTATGAAGCTCAATGATGTTTTATGGGGGTTCCGGACTGCTTACAAGACGGTGTTGGATATGTCACCGTATCAAATTGTCTATGGTAAGCCGTGCCACTTGCCCGTTGAGATTCAGCACAAAGCTTTTTGGGCATTGAGAAGCTTGAATTTGTCCTTAAAGGATCAAAGAGAGTTGAGAATAACTCATATTAATCAATTGGATGAGTTCAGAAATCGAGCTTATAAGAACTCAGAGATTTTTAAAGAGAGAATGAAGAAGTGGCATGATTCGAAAATCTCTTACAAGGAGTTCAAGCAAGGTGATGAGGTATTACTTTTTAATTCTTGCTTGAAGCTCTTCGCAGGGAAATTGAAATCGAAGTGGATGGGGCCGTTCATTATCCATTAAGCTTGCGGAGAGGGGAGTTTTGAGCTTATGGACAAAGATGGGGACATTATTGCGGCAAATGGGCATCGGTTGAAGCATTACAAGTTGTCGGATGATGCTTGTGTCATCTTTGAGGATACCTTGCACTAGATTGTTACCGTCATTACTCTCCGACGTTAAACATGAACGCCTGTTGGGGGCTTTCCCTCCCATTTTATTGCTTTAATTTCATTAGTGTGCGTAAGAAATTTTCTTATTTGACGTGCTTATCATTCGAAAATTACATCTCTTTACAAACTTTGTTTCGACTATAGTTTCTACTAAGTTTCGAAGGGTGTGATGTACTTACCTCATTATAGCACGGAGAGTATGGTCTTTTCTTTGTAATGTTTGTTAGGGGAGTTGATTTTTTGCGGTATATTAAAACTTTAGCTGGTTTTGATGAATCAATATTTTTACAATTTGCCTAGTGTTTAGTGAGAGTTGTTGTTTTTTGTGTGATTGCGGAGTTACACTAGATGTTATATGTTTCTCTGGCTTAATTTTTGGATATCTTGATACTTGATGTTGTCCTATAGTTGAATTTTGCAGGAAGAAACGAGAAGGGTACGAAATTGAGGGGGATCGCGACGTCGTTCGACCTACCAAAGGTTGTTCGACCAGGGATTTTGGTCGAGCAACGGTCGAACAAAGTGTGAAAATCTTCCAGAAGAACTGTTCGACTTAATCCTTCTAGCTCGATAAAAAGCTGGAGTAGAGCCCTGGTCGAGCAAATGGCGAAAAACTTCCAGAGAGTTTGTTGGACTAATCAGTGGTTGCTATACCAGAGGTATGAGATCGAACAAAGGTCGAGCAAGACAGAGAAGAATAGGGGATGCAATGAGAAAAGTTACTAGACTTCCAGCACCTGTTCGATCGAGTAATTCAGGTCGAACGGAGGTCGAGTAAAATGCTAAAATTATCCAGAGAGTTTGATCGACTTAGCAGGAGTTGTTCGACCATGACATGGTGGTCGAACAGTGGGACGGTCGAACAAATAAAGGAAAAATAGGGGATCGACTACATGTATTGCTCTACTTCCACGTGTCGTTCTATTGAGAAATTCTAGTCGAACGGAAGTCGAGTGAGGCAATTTTAAAAGCCAGATCTGGGTTGTTCAACTTAGAGAAGTTGTTCGACCAAGCCTAATAAATCGAGCGGAGGTCGAACGGAGGCTGGGAGCAGTTTTAGAAAAAGGTATTTCATCCATTCAACACACCTACTTCCATCACATTTTCTCGAGCACCACTTCGTAACTGTGCCGGTTTGAGTGTTTGGGTGTAGTGGTGATTCTTACATAAGTAGTTTGAATAATGATGATTAAATGATGGATATGATGTGCTTTGGATGAATTCATGTTATGAATGGGTTCTTATTGATGCATGATATTTTGTTAATGGCAAGCATGTTCTATTTGTACTTGTAGTTCATAAGGAATTGATGTTGATTGCATGCTTTGAAGAGTGCTTAGGATTCTATTAACCTTGTGAGGATTCGAGCCTTTTGATCATGCTATATGCATGTTTGTTTATTCTTGAGAGACGTTTGTGTACTCGCATTCTAGAACTTGACTTGGAGTTTTGTGTGAAGTCTATAATTGATAGGTACTGGGAAGTGATCTTAGGCCGTTATTGTTAATCGAGTTACTTAGCCAAATTTATCTTACCTTCTTATATAAGTATCTTTGCAAGCCCTATTGAGCCTTTAAGCGTTTTTCTTAGCAAGCCTTGATAATGAGATGTTTAGGCTTTTGAGCCTTTAACCCAATTGCTAGTAAAGAGTGGAGGTAGACGAATGCTTTATGTTTTGAAAAAGATGAGAGATTTGATGAAAGTAAACTTGAGAGACAAGAAGTTAAATCTTTTGAGGGATAGTGCCTGAAAGCGGTATCCCGAATGCTAGAGAGGGTAGTGCCCGAAACTGGAACCCTTATACTTGTAGAACACCAGAATTGGCGTGATACTACAGAGAAAGAGTTGAGCCAAGTAAAGATAGAGGAATGGTCTATGATCGAGATCATTGATAAAGCAGTGAAGAGGGAGCATTGGAAAGTAATATACCAAGGTAACTCTTTACTAGTAAAGTTAGTCACGTACCTATATTCTTCCACCCTAACCAAAGAGCCAACCTTACATCCTTTAAGTAAGTCCTTTGTGATCCTAGTATTGAGTCGATTATGGATAAAGTTTTGAGACCTTTGTCAATCTTATGGTTACGTGAGTACATAAATTGAAAGTGAGTGTTGATATCAACCATAAGGTCTATAGCTTTTACACTTGAGTGAGAGAGTAAATACTTACTTGTGAGCTAGATGACTTAGCACTCGTAGAAGTATTGTGATTGATTGATGTTTTTGAGTGAATGAAAGGTATGATAGTTGCGTGTTCTAAGTTAATATAATTGCATGCATTTTGTATGTTGTACCTAGCTATTACACACTTGGTTTTGATTTCGTTGCCTCGGGATGAGCAACATGTAAGTTTAGGGGTTTGATGAGAGTGTAAATTCGCATGTTTTTGGCCTTAATTTGCGTGGAAATGGAGTACTATTTCATCTTTTATCGAGACGAATCGGTACATTTATGGGAAAGGCACGAATCAAAAGGTACGAGGGCTATTTGTGCATATTCATATTGGAAAACAGGTAAAAAAGGCTTGGAATTGAAAGACACGATTTTGGAGGCGAAATCAAGGTGTTGTTCAACCAAGATGGCTTGTTTGACCTTCAATAGGTGGTCGAACGGTAGATGACAAGCCGAGAAGATTGTCAGAGCCCTTCCAGTGAGCTCGTTCGACTTAGAGGAGTTGCTCGACCAAGATCAATATGGTCGAGCAAATTGCCAAAGTTGTCCAGAATGTTTGTTCGACCAGGGGCTTCTTGTTCGAGTTGGATGTTGAATGCTATTTATGTTAATTCCGGATGTCTTTCACTAATTTTGACGTGTGCTTCAAGCAAAGGCCCATCCTAAGCCCATAAGGAGATCCTATGTGTATAAAAGAAGGGCTTCGGCAGGAGAAAAAGAGGAGAGACACAACACAAGACAACACATCTTCCTTCATCCACCAAGCCCTACCATCATCCGAAGGGGTCGTGAGAGAGATTCGTCTGGCTAGTCAAGTAAGATCATACCAACTAGCCATGATTGTTCCTAGATCAATCATGGGCTAGAACCACCTTGGTAGTTCTAGGGTTATGAAAGTTGTATGAGTTAATCGAATTTTCATGTGTAAACTCCGTACAACACTACTTGTGGTTTATTTTATATATGATTGTACTTTTTCAATTCATACTGAAGGTTGTTTTGTGCATCATTAACTGTTACGTAGAGTTTGAATACATCTATTTGGTTATTGATTGAGTGTGTTCACCGCTTTATAATTCTAAATGAAGGGATTCTGAAGTCTTATTAGAACTATCTTATATAGATACTTGTTAATTGAATTATATTCGGGTTAATAAGTAGGATAAAGAGTATTACTTTATAGTAACTAAAAAGGGAGATCAAATCGGGTTAGAGTACTAAGTGCACGGGAAATAATTGATTAAGATAGTACCTAGAAAGGGGGCGAAGTATACGTCTTGCTCCAAGGATATTCACACGTGTCATATGCTTGCTTACTTGTGTCTATAGAGTACGCTTGCATCGTTTAGTGATGCGTCCATGAACTACAAGGCAGAGTCGGACATCAACACATGGAAAGGAAATTAATAAATAAAACTGGATTACCTGAAGAACTACTCCATTAGTTACTTAATCACAATCGAATTTCTACTCTTATTTGTTTACTTACCTTGCTATTTTCATTACATGTTATTAGTTTCTTAATCAAGCCACTTCGAATTTACAAACATAATCTTAGTTAATTAGCATATAATTAAATTGATACTAATCCATCCCTTGGATTCGATATATACTTGGTCACCTTTAGAAACTACAATTGATATCCTTATACTTAAGGATTAATTTTGTGTGTTGAGAAAACGCTCATCAAAATCCAATGGCTTTTACACCATTTGATGGTTCTACAAGTTCCCAGAGATGATTTTGGATCCATAAATTTTATTTTAAAATTCATTGCAACTTACTAAAATTCTGCATTTCGATCTTGTAGTGCTTCGTCGTATCCATGGGTTGATTTTATGTTTACTGGGGACCAAGTCTCACGACTCTCTCAAAATATAAATATATTCGTTTGTAAAATAACCCTCCAACTATGACAAGACACTACATGCAATTGTATATCAGATGTGACGCACGACGTAGTTTACATGTGGTATATTCTCTTGTAATCTTGGTACTAAAATTTATGTTTTTCTTCTCACAACTTTTAGAACAACTTATACTTGGATTTGTAATTTATTACATAGTCATTTTCAAAATCTAGTGTTCGTTTTAACAATCACCCTTTAATCTCTTGGACTATATAAATAAACCACCCTTTAATTTTCTAGGATATCCCATTAAAAAACAAGTATCATATGTCATGTTGTTTCCAGGGCATACCGATAAAATGAATTTAGTCATTCCAAATAATTCATCATCTATCTAATCATTTCCATAAGAGTTTTATTCCTTCAATCCACCACACAATACAGCTGGGGTTTGCCCGGTGTAGTTAACTTGGGATTTAATCCCAACCTCTACTTAGTAGCTCCTAAACTATCCTAAGAGGTACTCGCCACTATGATCAGATCGCAGTGACTCGATATATTTTCCATGATTCCTCACCGCATCAGCCATGCTCTTCTTGAACTAATCATAGTACTCAGGCTTGCAGTGCATCAAATAAATATATCTAGTTTCTAGAATAATCTCAAACAAAATGACGAATATTCATAACCACCTCTCAACAGGATAATCTTAGGATCGCTTAAATCAGAATGAACCACTTCCAATATATCTTTTCATTGTTGTATACCCTTTTGCCTTCCAATTAAGACTCACAAGTTCGATAGTTTCCACTTCCAATAAACCTAACGGTCCATTGGCAATCAACTTTCGAATCGTACTTAAATAAATGATCTAATCTTAGATGCCAAAAGTATGTTTAGTTCATCTCCGAAGGTTCCTTTCTCTTACTAAAATTAGAAGATACCTTATTAATTATTATTTGTTGCATTCAATGGTTGAACATGGTTTAGGAGTGTACAAATTGTCACTATCGTACCACAACAGATTATAACTACATCCTTCATTATAATGGCTTTACTAATCATGCTTCAACAACTAGTGAATAAGATACTATATCTTAATAAAAATGGCTTTCCTTCGCCACACATTTTGTCAGAAGTTCCCCACCATATACAACCTCTTGTAATTAAGGTAAAACTTGCTCAAAACATTAAGGCAAACTATGAAATTTCTATTCCAAGTATTTCCAATTCTTTCATCAAGTTAACCATGACTTATTGCCTTTTTAACTTATTCAAATATCCGAAGAGTCTCACGAGACCATCATATTTCTATGAACCTCTCACCTCTTTACTAAAGACTTAAATAGGCTTCAGAAAGCATCCTTAGTGAGAACACATTTTAATTTTCCTAAGCAGTAAGAACTAAAATCAAGATTCTTTTCTAAGAATTAAGTAAATAAATACGACGATCAAAGTCTTCGAATTTAAATTTTATATTGATTCCCTCAATAAACAATATAAAATAAATTCACCGGCATCTCAAGCACCGTGAATTTGCATGCCACGGTAGTGTGGACGTATACAAACCCTAACATTCGCAATAGAAGGTTTTACCCATTAATTCTATACGTCATAATTAACCTCATAACTCAATGATTAATAGTCGGTTGTCCTTTAGCCATGGAATTTAATAGCAGTGACTCTGTTGGGGAGGATACATATTATTGCACCTAAGTATATACCATTATTTGATACTAAGTATGTTACCCAAGATTGTGTACCTTATAGTTGGAGAAGTCCACACGCGCTCAAATAATATCCTATAACCATAAATTATTAATTTGTACCAGTGATCCGCAAATAAAACTCATCTGTTAGAGAGGAAGACACTATAACTAACTCATAAGCTTACTTGCATCAAATTACAAATAATGATAATTTAATAAAATTTATTCCAGTGATCCACAAATAAAACTCATCCATTGGGGAGGAAGGCACTATAACCGACTCATAAGCTTATTTGCATCACTTATTAAATTAATAATGGAGGCCACGAGATCATGACCAATCCCTCTCCCACTTAGTTATTTAGCAAGAGGGTTTTTCCATGCATACAATATAACAGATATAAAATACGCAAATAAACATTCTATTATTACGGCAAATAAGGCAGTAGATCAAATAGCATATTTAATCCAAATATATAATAATTAACAAGTAACACAATTATAGCAATTATATATAAGAAAAAGAAAATTGCTAATAATAGAATTGACTTAGTCAACTCTCCAAGCAACAAACATGTGACTTGCAAGTTGGAAGAAATTGTGCTCCAAACCATCACACACACACGGTTTCACAGCAACAAGAAACCTCCGTGAATCGCGGCGTCTTCCCAGCCATCTCTCTTTCCGCCAGAGAACTGCCAAATGCCAGGACTTCAATCGTACAGCCGGAATACAGCATTGCTATCGGAAAAACCACTGCCGGTTTCTCCCAACCGTGTCGGTGCCCGCCGGAGAACATCTTGCTATGCTTTCTCCACCTTGCAACTGTTAATCGAAACTCAATAGCAGCGAATAACCACGAGCCTCTATCGAACAGCTTGGCAATTCTCTCCACATAACACCATTGCCGTGGTTCAGCCTGAAGCTTCCCATGGGATGCATCAAACCACCACGATAGCAACCTGCTAGCGCTAGCCACCGCCGTTCTCGCCAGTCGTGCCACCCGGTATTCGAAGGAGACTCACTTGGAAAAGCAGGGTGACCCGATCGAAACGAAACTGGAAATGCGTTATGAGTCACCGGGCATTCACACTTACCTCTGACCACGCCAGCCGCCGTATCTTGCCACAACTCTGGAGGCGACAACTTTCACCATTGCGTTTCGATAGAAGAGGCTACCAGGATTCTCCTGCCATCACCGTCGCCAGCAGCGGCCCTCCGATGATAGAATCCAAAAACACCACATCCTGTCTCCGATCATCGTCCAACAATCATGCAGTGGTGAGAACCACCCTGCACTGCCATGTTCCTCCAGCGCCTTCCCGACGTAGATAATCACTGCCATCCAATAGCTACCCGCCACCATGCTGCCATTGCCGACAAACTCTTATCGTCGCCGTAAATCCAGCCCAGTCGATGCTTCCCCATGTGATGTCGAGTCATCATGGTCTGACTCGCCTGCTGTCAAACAGCCGACCATCAAAGTGCCTGCAGCGTCCATCCACCGTAATTTCTCATCAACAAAAGTCACCCTTCGTTGATCAACATCCTTTCACCCCTCAACCCGACGTCCATCAACAGCCCATCAACAGCGCCGCTTTCATCATGATCGTCGTGTGGTGATTGTGTGTGAAGGTCTCGAGAAATTAGGGTCTGGCAACAGTGAGAACAACTTAAGGAATGTAGCCGTGAATTTAAAACATAGAGTATGTACAGATCGTTTAAAACATAAAAAAACCCTATCATGCGATCATTATTCACTAATAATTCACATCAAACCCTAGCCCAACGTGCTACGTTTAGCCTTAGAACCAACGCTCTGATGCCAATTGTTGGCATTTGGATCTTTTGGTTAACGTGAACCGTTAGGGTTCCTTGCGTTTCTAAATCAGCAGAAGCATAAGTGCAGAATTGAATTACCTTTCACCAGGGTTAATGTAGATGTTGAATTCACGTCGACAGCCTGCGCAGTTTCACGTTATGGGAATAACTCTCTCATCCGATATCAAAATCAATTGATGTATGCACCAAAATGATCATCTATTCAGTGGCTTTCCAACGGTGTATCACACGTATAGTTTTGACTTTCGCTCTTCTGTTGTATTCATAAGTCATGTCTTGACGGTGGTGTGGGCAATGATCTACAAGACGAACTCAGTCCACAACCACCCTAATCTGCCTTTCACGTGTGATTCAGATTCCGAATTGATGAGATTGGCTATTATATAGGCTACAACAGAGACCAGGAGGAGAAATTAGGGTTTGGGTCTCCCATTGGGCTTAAGCATCCAAGTTTAGCCCAAAACGTATACTTAAGTCCAATAATAACAAATCATTCCACTAAAGAAATATTATTGCACTGCCAGCCTAATCCCAAATTATGTTTATTGGTCCTTTTTATTATAAGCCCGTTAGCTTTCCCGTGTTTAAGATTCAATGTCTATTAATTAATTAAGTTACTGACAACTCCATTAATTAATATATTTACCGAGAGTAGTACCACACTCAACCTTATTATCATGCCGGAATAAATCCACCTGCAGGGTTTACATGAAATCTTTCTGAGCTCCTCAAGGGGACATCATCAACCAATTCCGTTAGGACACAGATTCCTTCTACAATCAACAGCACACCATAGAGACAACACCATCTCCCAATTCACCAAGTATATTTATTTATCATTTAAATCTCACCCATTGATGAATCAAAGAATAAATACTAGCTTACGTGTCGAGGTTATTATATAGGCATTAAGAGTACGAACATCCGTAATAACAGAGATCAAGTTCTATTATATAGTCAGTATAAACTAAACGATCTCACAGCAGTCCTGCTCAATATACAAAGTGTACTAGTGCAATTTTATAGTTAAGGCAAACTAATGCCAAATCACACTACAACCATACCGATAGATAGTCCCCGTCTATCTCGGTTGTGAACATCTGTTTATACTTTATAAGGAGCCGATAATATGATCTTCAGTGTGACGCCGCACACCACATTATCTACAGTATAAAGTAAATGGACTTTTGCAATAAAATTATTGCAAACGTTTAATCACATGATTCTCATTTCAAATATTATATAAACATTGTTCATACAAAAATCTAGACTTTTAGTATACAATCAAACAGAGGTATCTAAACTTTAAGGATATCTAAAAAATTTTTATCTCGAAATTTTCTGATGCCTTTGAATGAACTAAGATGCCTTATTTATAGGCAAACTCTTCATTTGAATCTTTATTTGAATTTGAATTTCTTCTGAATTTGTTTTTGTGTTGAGTGTGGTAGTTGGCACGTCTTCATCAGTGGTTGAAATTGTTGATGTGAACAGTGACTGCTACAGTGCTTGTCGGCTGCTACAGTTATATGAATAGTGACAAAATTGACAAAATTGATGACTACTTTTGACAAAATGGATGGCTACTTTTAACAAAATGGCCAGAGAGCTTGGCCTTTTGGAATTTATCAAAATTAGTGAGCATTCGTTTAACCAAGAAACATCTAACTCAAAAATTTTAATAAATCTTTTGACTGAATGAAATTTTGATTTTTTCTTCTTTTCCATTTCATATTTCTTTTCTTTTTTTTTATTTTTTCTTTCTTTTATTTCTTTTCTTTTTTATTTTGATTTTTCTTATTTTTTCACTTTTTTCCTTTTTTCTCTTTTGTTCCCAAAAGACTCAAGTGGAATGAAATAACTATTCCCAATGAATTCATAATCAACAATCCTCAAATCCCAAGAGGAATAGAGAGACACGAAGTCTTCAAAATTGAAGGAGATTCTGATGGAAGAATCCTTCTATGATTTATTCCCTAAAACAAAATGATGTACCAAAAACGGGTAGAAAATGAGTATCATGATTAAGGAAATGAGTATCATGATGTAGGAAATGAGCATCATGATGAAGAAAATATACATCATGATGAAGAAAATGAGCATCATGATGAAGAAAATATGCATCATGATGAAGAAAATATGCCTCATGATGAATAAAATAAGCATCATGTTAAAGAAAATGATCATCATGATGAAAAAAATATGCATCATGATAAAGAAAATGAGCATCATGATGAAGGAAATGAGCATCATGATGAAGAAAATATGCATCATGATGAAGAAAATGAGCATAATGATGGAGAAAATAACCATCATGATGAATAAAATATGCATCATGATGAAGAAAATATGCATCATGATGAAGAAAATGAGCATCATGATGAAGAAAATATGTAGCATGATGAAGAAAATGAGTATCATGATGAAGAAAATATGCATTATGATGAAGAAAATGAGTATCATGATGAAGAAAATGAGCATCACGATGAAGAAATTTTCTCATATCTCCTATAATTCAAAGTAAATTTTATTCAAGAATTCATTGTTTTCAATTTGTTCATTTAACATTTTTACAACTCTGATTATTACTACTCTTATCATTCTAGAGCAAGTCCACATCATGCATATTTTTATCCTGTATAATCGATTCCTTCCCTGAATAGTATCAGAGCCATTTAGGCTGTGATACGAAAATAAATTTTAAGATTTTCATTTCAGAATACTTGATTAATTTCATGAGTATTAATTGTCAAGCTTGGACAGTTCGTTGGTAAGACTAAATCCGTTGGTCAGCCTAGTGATTGGTGGTCCCGGTAGTGTTCCCGAACTTAAAAGCCAAACAATTAAACTTATTACTGTTAAAAGAGTATTCATGGCATCAAGATTTAGAAATTTATTTTAGAAGCACAGTCCAAGTAGCTTTAGTGTTGTTCAATCGCAAGAATTGCATATTCAGGATAATAATTACTCTAATTGGACTATTCCTGAACAAAAAATAAAAACTATGTATCAAATTGGTACTTTTGATTTCAAAACAGCTTTTTCCATTTAAACTCATGAAGAAACTATTTCTATTCAAAAGAAATTTAAGAGTTTATCTCTTTTGTTTAATGTGTCTTTTAAAAAATATTTAGATATATATATATATATATATTCATTTTGGTTTAATTTAAGTTGCTATCAAACCCCTAGTACATATAGGTGTTGATGCTCCTGTTTATCTCGCCCTTAGGGATAATAGATTAAAAGGATACAAATCTTCTTTACTTACTATGATTCAAACAAATATTTGCAATAATACGATTTAGTTCAATTGTGCTCCTAATTACTCTATTGATATTATTGATCCTTTACTTTTTGATTCATTAATTCTTGATATTCATATACAAGGCGATGAGTTCAAAAATCTTCACAAAAACTTTGCTGTTATTTATCGCATATATTTTCGTGTTATGTCTTCTCAACTCAATCCAAAGTTTATTATGTCTCCTTCTTCTAAAGAAGAAATTGTTATGCTTCATATATAGGCAGACAATTCAAACTTTTTTGTTCCCAAAAGTCTCAAGTGGAATGAAATAACCATTCCCAATGAATTCATAATCAACAATCCTCAAATCCCAAGAGGAATAGAGAGACACAAAGTCTCCAAAATCGAAGAAGAGTCAGATGGAAGAATTCTTCTTAGATTTAATTACCTAAAACAAAACGATGTACCAAAAATCAGAATTCAAGAGATTAATTCATGTTCCTCCTTTTCTAATAACTCTGGTTATCAAAACTACAAAGTCAACTTCAAAACACCTGATCCTTCTTATCAGGAATCTATTAATCCATGTTCCCCCCACTGCTTCTCAAGTGGATAATTGTATTTCAATGATTTATTTTGAAAATGTTTCTCCAAATTTTAAATACATTGATTATAGTTTTAATGATCCTGATGAAAAATTTAGGAGAAAATGGTATTTAAACTTGATGAGGAATTTCGAGAAAAATTAAAAGTTGAATGGTTGAAAGAAATTCAAAAATATAAAACCAATATTATGATTTTAAACTGGTTTGACAGTTATTGTCAATTAAACAATATTTCTAATGAAGTTTATTCTTTAAATCAAGTTAATGTTCAAATGAGTATTTACAAAAAAATGGAAACTCGCTTCGGGTTCCCTTTTACTTCAGCTCATTCACCTTTACAAAATATAAAAATTCCATTTGATAATGGTGAAGTCCTTGCCACTCCTTTTAGAACTGGGGGAGAATGTAATGATGCAGCCAAAGTCAGTGATATTAGACAAGTTGTTGAGCAAAATATTTTACAAATCAAATTCTTCATACTATTGCCGAACGGGTTGCTAACCTATCGGTAAAACTAGATTCAAATAAGTTTCCAAACAGTACTTCCACTCCTCATTTCAATCTGAGAATCCTTCCTTCTAATAATTTAAGAAATCTTGTACTTTCTTCAAGTTCTTGTCTCATTGACAAAATTTCGAAAAAACTTGTCAATGAATCCTCTTCCTCTCATGTTTCAAACATTAATTGTTTGGACAAAGAAAAAAAGATCTCATCCGAATCAAAATCTGATAATGAGACTAATAAAATTCATTTCAAATCCGAAACAAAAGTCTTCTATAATAACAGATACACTCCTCCTAATATTCTATTCGAAGAAAGAGCTCATTTCAAATATAGTTCCAAATATGATGGGCAGTTAAAGAATTTGTGGGATCATTCCATTTCACTTACTGACAAACAAAATATTCTTCAACACACCATCTCTGTTGAAGAAAATAATGGTATGATCATAGACAAAAACGATGCTTGTGATATGCTCATAATTAGCATTGGAATGTATTTCATTGGCAATCCTAAAGAAGAACTTGATTCAACACAAGTTGTACTTTCTAATATCAGATGTCCTACATTATCTGATTATAGATGGTACAAAGATGTTTTTCTTACTCATATTCTTAAAAGATCTGATTGCAATGCTTCATTTTAGAAAGAAAGATTCATAGCAGGTCTTCCTAAACTTTTCAATGAAAGAATTCATCAAAAGCTTAAGGAAGCTACTGGTCAAAATGATGTTCCTTTTGAAACTATTACACATGGTCAATTATTTTCTTTTATAAAAAAAGAAGGACTTTCATTATATTCTGAACTAAAAATTTAATCTAAGTACGGACCTGAAAAGTATAGATACCGTAAGGAGATTGGGTCATTTTGTGAGGCGTTTGGTTTATATAAAATTCAAGCACCTTCTTCCAGACTAAAAGGCAAAGCAAAATGCTTTTCTAAAAAACATTACAAAAAAGATTTTAAAGAAAAATTTTATAAACCTAAATATTCAAAAAGAAAACCTTTTAAAAGGAATTTTGATAATTTTCAAATTACTTGTTTTAAATGTCATAGAAAAGGTCGTAAAGCTGATGCTTGTCCATTAAAAAAGAAGATTAATGAAATTTTTCATGATGATGAGATTTTAAGAGATAAAATTTTTGCTCTTTTAATTACTGATGAAAATCCTCAAAATGATTGCTCTGCTGATTCAAGTTCTGAGAATAATGATTTAGAACAAGGTTCTACTAGTTCTGAATATGAATATTCCAGTGAAAATTCCTATAATGAATTCTGCTCCTTAAATATCAATGTCATTTCTAAAGAAATAACTGAACAAAAACTCTTGTTCGATCTCATCGATAAAGTCCCAGATCAGGAAGATATACAAAAATATCTTCTTAGATTAAGAAACATTATTCTTAAAGATGATACTCCTAAAAAGGATAAATCCCGTATTCTCATTGAACCCTTCAATATTTCGTAACTATTCGGAAAAGCTCCTTCATCTTCCTTAATCAATACTAATATTAATACCAATGATCTCCAAAGAGAGATTAATATTTTAAAAACAGAAATACAAAATCTATATAAAGAGATTAATAACCTTCATCTCAAAGATTTAGATTTAGAAACCAGATTATCTATTTTCAAAAATATTTCTGAAAATGATATTCCTGAAAGTTCTTCAAAAAATCAGATGATCAATACTACTCTTGATACTTCAGATAATGAAGCTATACAAACTATCGAACAAATAGCTTTTCAAAAATGGTATTCTGTCATTACTTTAGTCGTTAGTGATTTTAAGATCAATGTTTCTGTCTTATAGACAGACAGTGGAGCCAATCAAAATTGCATAAGAGAAGGTTTAATCCCTTTTTTAACCACAATTTATCCTTTCAAAGTTGATAGTACTGGTATTACCACCAATATCATGGGAAAAGGTATTCATTTTGATTTTCTTAATCCTATCACAGAAAGAGAAGTATCTATTCTTCAAAAATATTATATTTCTCAAATAAACGCTATTGAGTTTAGAAAATCTCATTTAAATTCTCTCAAAGAAGAAGTTTCCTACTTTCGTATTGAGGAAAACTTCTCAGAAAAGATATTCAAAATAAAAGAGATTAATAACCTTCATCTCAAAGATTTAGATTTAGAAACCAGATTATCTATTTTCAAAAATATTTCTGAAAATGATATTCCTGAAAGTTCTTCAAAAAATCAGATGATCAATACTACTCTTGATACTTCAGATAATGAAGCTATACAAACTATCGAACAAATAGCTTTTCAAAAATGGTATTCTGTCATTACTTTAGTCGTTAGTGATTTTAAGATCAATGTTTCTGTCTTATAGACAGACAGTGGAGCCAATCAAAATTGCATAAGAGAAGGTTTAATCCCTTTTTTAACCACAATTTATCCTTTCAAAGTTGATAGTACTGGTATTACCACCAATATCATGGGAAAAGGTATTCATTTTGATTTTCTTAATCCTATCACAGAAAGAGAAGTATCTATTCTTCAAAAATATTATATTTCTCAAATAAACGCTATTGAGTTTAGAAAATCTCATTTAAATTCTCTCAAAGAAGAAGTTTCCTACTTTCGTATTGAGGAAAACTTCTCAGAAAAGATATTCAAAATAAAATTTTAGATTTTGAAAAAACTTAAAAAAATGAAGTATGCTCTGATCTTCCCAATGCTTTCTGGGAAAGAAAAAAGCATATAGTTTATCTTCCTTATATCGCTGGTTTCAATGAAAAATCTATAATAACAAAGGTAAGATCTATTCAATTGAATCATGATCTTCTCAATATCTATAAAGAAGAAATCAAATCTCTTCTCTCCAAAAAGATCATAAGACCTTCCAAGTCCCCTTGGAGTTGCCAAGCTTTCTATGTCAACAATCAAGCAGAAAAAGAACGGGGAGTCCCAAGACTCGTCATTAACTATAAACCACACAATGATGTTCTGGAATGGATCATATATCCTATTTCAAATAAAAGAGATCTTATCAAGAGACTGCATAAAGCTTGCATATTTTCAAAATTCGATCTCAAGTTTGGTTTTTGGCAGATACAGATCAAAGAAGAAGACATATATAAAACTGCCTTTGCTGTTCCTTTTGGACATTAGGAACGGGTCGTAATGCCCTTTGGACTAAAAAATGCTCCTTCTGAATTTTAAAATATTATGAATGACATTTTCAATGACTACTCTGATTTTTCTATTGTTTATATTGATGATATTTTCTCATAATATTGAACAGTATTTTAAACATCTCAAAACTTTACTTTACATCTGCAAAAAGAATGGTTTGGTTATCTCAGCTTCTAAAATTAAACTTTTTTAAACAAAAGTTAGATTTTTGGGTTATGATATTTCTAAAGGGACTATAAAATCTATTTCAAGAGCCATTGAATTTGCTGATAAATTTTCTGATGTGATAAAAGATAAAAATCAATTACAAAGATTTTTAGGATGTTTAAATTATGCTTCTGATTTCTTTCCTAAACTTAGAATAATTTGTAAACCTCTTTTTCAAAGATTAAAAAAGAATCCTACCCCTTGATCTGATATTCATACTAATATTGTTAAACAAATAAAAGTTCTGGTCAAGTCACTTCCTTGTTTATAAATACCTAAACATGAAGCATTCATGATTATTGAAACTGATGCTTCTGATGTTAGTTATGGAGGTATACTTAAATATAGAATTCAAAAAGATCATGCATCTCATGCATACATTGAACAACTCATACGTTTTCATTCTGGTATTTGGAATGATTCTCAAAAGAATTACTCTACTATCAAAACATAAATACTTTCGATAGTTTTCTATATTACTAAATTTCAAGATGATATTTTTAATAAAAATTTCTTCTCAGAATAGATTGTAAGTCTGCAAAAGAAATTTTACAAAAGGATGTTAAAAACATTGTTTCAAAACAAATTTTTGCCAGATGGCAAACTATTCTTTCATGTTTTGATATTGATATAAAATATATTGAAGGAGATATAATTCCATATTCGATTTCCTAACATGTGAATTTCTTCATAATACTGCAGAAAAACATGAGTAGACCCAGACCTCTAACTCCTTAGAATTATTTAAACCACTTGACCAATTTCAAACTCTTTCTGAATTTCCAAACCTATCAACTTTTTCATTTTTCTAGTTAGTTAAAGCACCAAGTTCCAATATTTCCAAATTCTTACATTCAAAACCCTGTACCTCAAAACCCATTGATAAAATAGTCATTACTAGATCTTATGACAGGATTAGTAGTCTTATTCAAAATTGGAGCAACAGAGCCTTTTGGCCTGTTGGATATGATGAAATGAACATCTCTATACAACAATATTACAATATTTTGTATAGACAAATTACAGAGAAGAAAGTTGAGGCCAATAATACATTTTGGAAATTTTACCGACGAGCATGGAAAAAGCAGAGGCTCGTGGCAACTATACCATAGAAGAACAATTAGAAGAATTATGTCAAGGTCAAATAAGATACTCAAAAAAAGTTTTAAGAAATATAGTAGAACTTTAAAATTTCACTGAAATCAATGGACGAATTCCCAAACATCAACAATGAGAAAACATTCAAATCAAAATTCAAAAGAAATCTGTAAACTCTATCACTTTTCATGGTGGTCAAAATAGAAGAAATTGCAGAAGGATGCTCTCTCTCTAAACAACAGATCAAGATATTTGAAATGATAGAGAAAGAGCCAGAACTTGCAAAAGAATATCTCCAATTTGTCAAATACAAAATGAAGAACTCAGATACTGAAGACATTTCATCAGGTAGCTCAAAATCAGACTTTGATCCATTTGATGGTCCATGTGCCGAAGACCCATTCGATTTATGACTACCTTTGAAAAATTCAAAAAAAAAGAAAAAAAGAGAATAACAAAAGAAAAAGGAAAAAAGAAGAAAAAAGAAGAAAAAATCAAAAGAAAAAAGAAAAGAAAGAAAAAAGAGAAAAAACAAAAAGAAAAGAAATATGAAAAAGAAAAGAAGAAAAAACCAAAATTTCGTTCAGTCGAAAGATTTATTAAAATTTTTGAGTTAGAAGTTTCTCAGTGAAACGAATACTCAATAATTTTGATGATTTCCAAAAGGCCAACCACTCTGGCCATTTTGTCAAAAGCAACCGCCCATTTTGTCAAAAGAAGTCATCAATTTTGTCAAATGCAGCCACCAATTATTCAAAAGGCAACAGTCATTTCACTATTCATATCACTGTAGCAGCCGACAAGCACTGTAGCAGTCACTGTTCTCATCAACTATTTCAACCACTGATGAAGACGTGCCATCTACCGCACTTAACACAAATCCAAATTCAGAAGAAATTCAAATTCAAATGAAGATTCAAATGCAGAGTTCGCCTATAAATAAGGCATCTCAGTTCATTAAAAGGCATCGAAAATTTTTGAGATAAAAAATTTTTAGAAATCCTTAAAGTTTAGATACCTCAACCTTATATTTCCTTGTATCCACCAAAATTTCTCATATACCTTTCAAATCTCTGATATCTCTTGTAATCTTCTCATATCTCCTGCAATTCAAAGTAAGTTTTATTCAGGAATTCAATGTTTTCAATTTGTTCATTTAATATTTTTACAACTCTGATTATTACTACTCTTATCATTCCAGAGCAAGTCCACATCATGCATATCATTATCCTGTATAATCGATCCTTCCCCGAATGGTATCAGAGCCATTTATGCGGTGATACGAAAAGAAAATTTTAAGATTTTGATTTCTGAATACTTGATTAATTTCATAAGTATTAATTGTCAAGTTTGGACAGTTCGTTGGTAAGAGTAAATCCGTTGGTCAGCCTGGTGATTGGTGGTCCTGGTAATGCTCCCAAACTTATAAGCAAAACAATTAAACTTATTACTGTTAAAAGAGTATTCATGGCATCAAGATTTAGAAATTTATTTTTGAAACACAGTCCAAGTAGCTCTAGTATTGTTCAATCGCAGGAATTACATATTCAGGATAATAATTTCTCTAATTGGACTATTCCTAAACAACAAATTGAAACCATGTATCAAATTGGTACTTTTGATTTCAACATAGCTTTTTCCATTAAAACTCATGAAGAAACTATTTCTTTCAAAAAGAATTTCAGAGTTTATCTCTTTTGTCTAATGTGTCTATTAAAAAATATTTAGAAAAAAGTTAGAGATATATTCATTTTGGTTTAATTCAAGTTGATATTTAGCCCCTATTTCATATAGGTGTTGATGCTCCTGTTTATCTCGCCCTTTGGGATAACAGATTAAAAAGATACAAGTCTTCTTTACTTGCTATGATTCAAACAAATATTTGCAATAGTCCTATTTATTTCAATTGTGCCCCTAATTACTCTGTTGATATTACTGATCCTTTACTTTTTGATTCATTAATTCTTAATATTCATATACAAGGCGATGAGTTCAAAAACCTTTGCAAAAACATTGCTGTTATTTATCGCATATATTTTTGTGTTATGTCTTTTCAACTCAATCCAAAAGTTATTCTGTCTCATTCTTCTAAAGAAGAAACTGTTATGCTTCATATAAAGGCAGACAGTTCAAACTTTTTTGTTCCCAAAAGACTCAGAGGAATCAAATAACCATTCCCAATGAATTCATAATCAACAATCCTCAAATCCCAGGAGGAATAGAGAGACATAGACATTCACAAATGAACCAGAATCGGCAATTCGAACCGGGGAATCACCGGTTTTAATCGGAACTGGAACCGCAGTTTCCAAAACCGGCAAAAAAAATCCAGAACTGACTAAGGAAGGTTTGGTTCCGATTCCTCATATTTGGGAAAAAAACCGGCGGTTCCGGTTCGAACTGCCAGTTTTTTAATTTTTTTTAATTTTTTACGCTTAAAATCCAAAAAAAATTAAAACCGGAACCGGAACCGTCGGTTCTGGAACCAAAAGCTTCGTACCCCGGTTCGGTTCCAGTTCCCCCTATCTTGGAACTAGAACCGTCGGTTCAGAATCGGAACCGGCGGTTCCGAACTGGGGTGCATGTCTAGAGAGACACGAAGTCTCCAAAATCGAAGAAGATTCTGATGGAATAATCCTTCTTAGATTTAATTCCCTAAAACAAAATGATGTACCAAAAATTAGAATTCAAGAGATTAATTCTTGTTCCTCCTTTTCTGATAACTCTATTTATCAAAACTACAATGTCAACTTCAAAACACCTGTTCCTTCTTATCAGGAATCTATTAATCCAGGTTCCCCCACTGCTTCTCAAGTGGAAAACTATATTTCAATGATCTATTTTGGAAACTTTTCTCCAAATTTTAAATACATTGATTATAGTTTCAATGATCCTGATGAAAAATTCAGAAGAGAATGGTATTTAAAACATGATGAGGAATTTCGAGAAAAATTAAAAGTTGAATGGTTGAAAGATCTTCAAAAATATAAAACCAGTATTATGATTTTAAACTGGTTTGACAGTTATTGCAAATTAAACTATATTTTTGATGATGTTTATTCTTTAAATCTAGTTAATGTCAAACGAGTATTTACAAAAAATGGAAATTCGCTTCGGGTTCTACTTTTACTTCAGTTCATCCTCCTTTGCAAAATATAGAAATTCCATTTGATAATGGTGAAGTCCTTGCCACTCCTTTCAGAACCGGGGGAGAAGGTAATGATGCAGCCAAAGTCAGTGATATTAGAAAAGTTGTTGAGCAAAACAATTTTACAAATCAAATTCTTCATACTATTGTCGAAAAGGCTGATAAGCTATCGGTAAAACTTGATTCAAATAAGTTTCCAAATATTACTTTCACTCCTCATTTCAATTTGAGAAGCCTTCCTTCTAATATTGATAGAAATCTTCGACTTTCTTCAAGTTCTGGTCACACTGACAAAATTTTGAAAAAACTTGTCAATGAAGCCTCTTCCTCTCATATTTCAAACATTAATTGTTTGGACAAAGCAAAAAAGATCTCATCCAAATCAGAACCTGGTAATGAGATTAATAAAATTCATTTTAAATCCGGAACAAAAGCCTTCTTTAGTAACAAATACAATCCTCCTGATATTCTATTCGAAAATTTACCCAATTTGAAATTTTATCCTGTAATTTTCTACTACTTTCTGGTTCATAAACATTGTAATTTCTAGTATTCATCCTTTCATTTTCTATCTCCATATCGCCTCTCAAAGTAAGTTTTATTCCAAAAACTTATTGTTTTCAATTTGTTGATTTTATATTTATTATTTTCATTCATACTCTGATCATCATGTCCATCAGACATGTTATTATCCTTTTTATGTCGATCCTTCCCCGAATGATACATATTTCATTCATTTTGATGCTCATTTTTTCTTTACGATCAACATTTCTTTCGTTTCGATGCATATTTCCTTCATTTTGATGTTCATTTTCTCTTCACGATCAATATTTTTTTTGTTTTGATGCATATTCTTTGATGCTCATTTTCTCGTTACGATCAACATTTCCTTCATTTCGAAGCACATTTCCTTCATTTGATGCTTATTTTCTCGTTACTATCAATATTTCCATTGTTTTGATGCATATTTCTTTATTTTGATGCTCATTTTCTCGTTACGATCAATATTTTTCTTCATTTCAATACATATTTCCTCCATTATGAAGCTCATTTTCTCGTTACCTCGTTAAAACATTTTCTCTCTCTACGATTTCTCTCCTCATTCTCTCTAAAACTCTTGCCCCTTAGTTGTAACTTTTGGAGAGGGGGCAGTTGGCCAATGTAGCCGGACCTAATGATAAGAGTGATAATTCACGTATTTTGAGCTTCGATTTATGTGGAAATTGAGTATGATTTTGTCTATTATCAAGACGAATCGAGTTGTTTATGGAAAACCCACGAATCGGATGCTACTGAGGCTATTTGAGCCTATTTGCACAGAAAAATAGGTTAGAAGTGCATGGAATGGGAAAACACATTTTTTGAGGTATAGTTCGGCTAGAGTTGAGCCGTTCAACCAATCTCAAGTTGGTCGAACTACCTGGTGAAGTTGAATGGGGATGTTTCAGCTTACAGGGAGGTCGTTCGACCAAGATCATCCCATTCGACCAAGTTACAGCAAGTGGAATTGAGGAGCTAAGTTGAACGGCGAACTTGAAGATGAGTATCAGCTTACAGAGGGGTCATTCGACCAAGGAAGCTTGTTCGACCAGGAAAAGTCAAGTCGAACTGAGGAAGTCAAGTTGAACGGGAAGTAGAGACGAAGTCAGTTCATGGACACGCTGTTCGACGTCAGTTCGACCAAGAGGTCCTGTTCGACCATGCCAAATCTAGTTGAAGGGTGACACATCAGCTCCGAAATGTTGGGATTTCTCCTCCAGTACGTGCATGTGCATGTTTTCTACGAAAAAGCTCAGTAAAGGTCCATGAGGAGAAGTTACAAGTATAAAAAGAGGTGCCGATCACACCAAAAAGAGAGTTGGATTCCACATCCATCCTACACCACATCCAAACCCTAGCTCCATCAGCAGGAGCTGTAGAGAGAGATTCATGCAGCGAATCAAGTGAGAACCAAGTGAAGATTCAAGATGGAGCGAGAAGCGACGGTGTCATCTCTAGGGTTTACTTCGCAACTTAATCTTTCTTGTAATTTTCAAGTCTATGGGTAAGATCTATCCAATCACCATGAACGTTCTTCAAAGCGTTATGGACTAGAACCGCTTTAGTAGTTCTAGGGTTATGAAGGTTTTTATTTAGGTAATTAAACTTCAGTGTGTATACTCTGTACAACACTACTTGTAGATTTATTTTATATAAGAATATGCGTTTTTAATTCATTGTCAGAGTTATTTTTTGCATCATTAACTTTTATGTAGTCTGAATATATATATTGGTTATTGATTGAGTATGTTCATTGCTCAGCAGGATTATATGTTATGATTCTAAGTTAGGGGACTCTAAAGCTTCATTAGAACTATGTTATATGAATACTTAGTAATTGAATTAGATTCGGGTTAGTAAGTAGGATAAAGAGGATAATTATATAGTACCTATAAAGGGAGATCATATCGGGTTAGAGTACTTAGTACACGGGAAATAATTGATACTGATAGTACCTAGAAAGGGGGTGTAATTATATCTCTTGCTCAGAGGTAATTCACACGTTTACATCTTATCTGCTTATGTCTATAGAGTAGATTTGCATGGCTTAGTGATGCATCCATATTCCACAAGGTAGAGTCAGACATTGAAATACGGAATGGAGATTAATTAGTAAAATCGGATGACCTGAAGAGCTACCTATCTTCTCACTTGTCAACTCTTGTTTATCTCTACTGTTCTATTTAATTTGCTATTTTAATTATTCATTTATTATTTAATAATTATTCTCCACTAAAATTGCCAACAATAGTTTCTCTTAGATTAGATTATAATAAATTGATTACCAGCTGTCATTTGGGTTCGATAGTATAACTTGGTCGCTTATCTAAGCTACAATCGCATCCTTCATACTTGGGGATTAAAATTGTGTGTTGAGAAAATGCCCATCAAGTTTTTGGCGCCGTTGCCGGGGACGGTTGTCGTTTATCAAATTTATTATTGCTATTTTATATGAAACTACTCCATACTTGTCTTTAGATTCTAACTTCATATTTTTCTTTGGTGTATGCACACTATATCAAAGGCAGGAACATTAGCGCCTTTTGATCTGGACATTGGAGCATTGCCAAGGAAGAAGAAGGCAAAGAAGAAGAAGAACAAGAACGTGGAAGCCAATGAAGCTCTTAATTTAGGAGCAGGCATTGCAGAACTGAAGTCGAAAAAGATTGCGGCTGCAACTGAAGACACTCATAAGAAGAAGCAGTCAACATGGTCCAATATAGGGCAAATCCAGACAATGTTGCAACCGTGATGTCTTCAAGAATAACGGAGGAGGCAATGTGGGGCTTTTAGGAGCACGTGGAGCCGATGCAGATTTTGATATTTTTTTTATATTCACCCCGTTCTTATCAACATGATAGAAAGGAACTCCTTTCCAGGGGCGATATTGGAGGATCCTCCGCAATATCTTAATAAGTTCCTTGGTTATGCTAGTATATAAAAAGATGGAATAACTCATGAAGATGCAAGGAAGATTCTATTATTTAAATTCTCGCTTACTGAAAGAGAGAGAGATTGGCACGATGCTCTTAGTGTTGTTGACTGCACTACCTGGAATGATTTGAACATAAAATTCTTGGAGAGATATATGCCACGATCAAAGGTGTTTAAATTGAAGCAAGAGATTCATCAGTTAATGATCAATAAGGGAGAGAAGTTCCATTAAGCTTGGGATAGATTCAAGGACATGCTTAGAAGGCGTCCTCAGCATGGTTTGACTAAACCACAATGAATCAGTATTTTCTACAACGTATTAGATAATGACTCTAAAGTTCTACTTGATGCATCATCAAGTGGAGCTTTACTTGCGAAGACATCAGTTGAGCTGAGAAGCTTTTCGAGGATATTTCTATGAATTTAAGAGATTGACTTACTGATAGATTGAGAGAAATATATGTCCTTGGAAAAGTAGCACAAGTTGAACACACTATGGTGAATTCGAGTAGAGAAGATGAAACTGTTTCTAGCTTGGCTAGTATGAACAAGCTACTTGAATCTTAGCAGAAGCAGACCACTGATTTGTCACTAAAAGTACCAATGATGATGCAACAGGATGACGGTGAAGAGAGACCGATCCAAGACGAATTAGAAGAAGCGAACTATGCCATTGGATAAAGTATTCAAGGAACGAGGTATCCAAATAATCATGGAAATAGGAATTACTAAGAAAACTCTAACAATCGTGGTCCCCTGGGTAACTATGAACAACCAAGGAGGCCGAAATTTTCATGGAGCAATCCAAATGCGGCGATGGAACTTCCTATTGGTGTTAATCTTAGTGTTAAGATGAAAGAAGGAAAACCTGGATTAGAGGATACGGTGAACTGATATGTGGTTAGGAATGATGCGAGGGTGGATCGTTTGGAAGGAAAAATTGATTTAAGACATGAGGAATTGTCAAAGCAGATGAAGGAACTATCGTTGTTGATAGATGAATGATATGTTAATTATTCAAAAACGAGAGGCCGAAGCCAGTGTCATAAATACATATAATTGAAACTCCACAGACGGAGCAACCAAAGGAAAATGCACCTATCTAGAAAGCAAATGCTCAAATCTAATTACATGCATAATAATGGAATTAGTCAAGCCATCAGTAGAAGGACGGGCACCCTGGAATAGGGCGTCGTTCCGAGCTTTCCATATGAAGAAGACGCTACCGTAGAGAGCAAGCGTCCACCTCCTCCTGTCACGAACATGCACACGCCGGTCCTTGCTGAGCCACTTGAAGCCGGCCTTCAAAGTGGTAACCTGTCTCCTCCACTCCACTTCGTGTCTGACTCGGTTCCATACATGCTTCGTGAACGGACACCCGAAGAAGAGATGGTCTCTCGATTCAGGAGCCCCCACGTATAGCACGCACTCAACCGGGCCCTCATGTCTCCATCTATCCATGGTGAGCAGGCGGTTCCTCACCGCAATCCACATCCTGAACGAATGCTTCTGCGGAACCCATGGACTCCATAGCTTCTTGTAGATAGGCTGTACCGGCATAGAATGTGAGATGAGCCAATACAGCTTACCCACTCGAAGTTTTCCCATCTCCGAGCACGAGGCAATAGTGGTAATGATGTCGCCACCAATTCGTGCTCTAACCCTGTCCCTCGCTCTGAGTATGTCCTTCCACACAATTGAGGCGCTATAATTCTCCTCAACATCCCAGCACGAAGAAGTCTGCAGATAAATAGCATTAATTCACTTAATCCATAGGGACTTCTTATCCTGATGCACGTCCCACAGCACTCCACACAGAGCTGCATCGTTCAGGAGGTCAATTCCCCTAAGTCCCAGGCCACCCTGTTCCTTAGGGAGAGTGACCTCCTCCCAACGAACTGCACCCCGGGGAGTTCCCCAAAGGAATTTACGTATCATCCTCTCGATTCTGTCCACAATTCCCTTGGGTATCTTCACCATAGCCGCCCAAAAGTTCAACAGACCATACACCACCGAACGGATGAGTTCCAACCTGCCGGCATACGACAGCAGGTGCATGAACCAACCTCTGATCATATTAGATACCTGCGTGATGAGCGGCTCAAACGCAGACTCCCTGAGTTTGCTTCCCTGCAACGGTACTCCCAAATAGCGTACAGGGAAGGTGCCTTCCTGAAAAGGCAGGACCTCACGGATAGCTTGCTCTTCATCCTCCGGAACCCCAGCCATGAACAGATGGGATTTATCAGCACTAACCTCCAAACCTGACATGCGAGCAAACTGATCAAGTGCTCTGGCTACCACCTCTGCCGAAGATCGGTTACCATAAGCAAATATAATCAAATCGTCTGCAAACGCCAGATGAGTGACTCCCACCTTCGCACAATGTCTAGAGTGATACTTATAATTATCCGTCATGGTCATTCTCCTGAAGAGACGGGAGAAGTAATCCATGCACAGGACAAATAATAAGGACGACAGCGGATCACCCTGACGCAGGCCCCTCTTACCATCGAAATAACCCTCAGGTGAGCCGTTGACAAGGATGGAGAATGAGGCGGTGGAGACACATTCCATGATCCATCCTATCATACGCTGAGGAAATTTCAACCCCGTAAGCACCCCACGCAAAAACCTCCAGTCCACCGAATCATAGGCCTTCTTAATGTCAACTTTGATGGCCATTCTCCTATACTGACGATGCCTGGCCCACCCATAGTTCTTCACTATCTCCTGGGCGAGCATCACACAGTCCCTCATCCTACGGTTCTTCACAAACCCAAAGTGACTCTCCGCCACCAAGTCCTCCGTCAGGTCCGTCATTCGCGTCACAATGATACGAGATATAATTTTGTAGATCAAATTGCAATACGAAATCGGGCGGAAGTCCCTGACAGAAGGATCATGCTTGCCCTTAGGGATTAGTGTAATAAACGTGGCATTCATCTGTCTTAGCAGCTGCCCGGAATGGAAGAACTCCTGGACAGCGGCCACGACATCCGAACCAACCACATCCCACGCATCCTTAAAGAAGGCAGCTGTGTACCCATCAGGCCCGGGGGCCTTGTCACCATTCATACTCCACACAACCCTCTACACCTCCTCATCCACGATGGGTGCTTCAAGCTGCTGAGCCTGGTCATCACTCAACACGGCGCCCCATTCAAAGACTGTATTATCAATCTCCTCACACTCCCCCGCAGTACCCAACAAGTCCTTATAGAATGAAAGGAACTCTCCTACGACTTCCTCACGGGAGGTAGTATGCCCGGATTCCGTACGTATGGAGGGGATGATGTTCCTCATACTATTGGCCTTGATCTTCTTGTAGAAGAATTTGGTGGGTTTATCCTGACTGATCAAGTAATCGGCTCTGGCCATCTGAGAGAAGAAGAGATGCTCAGCATGGCACAAGAAGTCGACCCTCTTGGCTGCCTCCTTAACTCTGTCCCATTTCTCCGCATTACCAGGTTCAGCGTGACTCTCCATCTGCAGACTGTCTAGCTCCGCCCTAGCTCTCTCTGTTTTTTCTGCTATATGCCCGAAATCCCTCTTGCCAAGCTGTCGCAGCTTCGGTTTGAGCAACTTCAGCCTACGACAGACACTGAACTTAGCCGTTCCCCATACCTGTGAATCCCAAACCTCCCGAACAGTGTCCAGGAAACCCTCGCTGGTTTTCCACATGTTCGCATATCTGAACGGTCTCCCCTTCGAGTGCTCTAGATGAAAGATGGAAACTAGGACGGGGCAGTGATCCGAAGTGGCTCCCATGGGCAAAAACTCCGACTCCACTACACCTGAGGAAGCGTCCCAGTTCGAGTTCACCAATACTCGGTCAATACGACTCCAAACTCTGCCATTCGTCCAGGTAAAGAAGCACCCTTTGGACTTTGCATCATCCAGACCCCTATCAACACAGAACTCTTCAAAGTCAACCCTGTACCAGTTCCGCTGAGACGGAACAATATCAGATCTCTTCTCGGGTTTCCTCACGCAATTAAAGTCTCCAAGGATCATCCAGGGAGAGTTAACTGCTGGGACAACCGAAGATAGATGAGACCATAGCCTGCGCCTATCAACAACGCCATTACGGGAGTAGACAACACTGATGAGGAACTCCTGTTGTGAAATCAGACAGCGCACCAAACCAGAAATACATTGCTCATGGAGCACAACACTACTAACAGCAATCAAAATAGGATCCCACGCAATCACAATACGCCCACCCTCGACAATATCACAATTATGCACAATATTCCAACTCGGAACAATTCTACCCACAGTGTCCAACACATTACTAACAGATAACTTAGTTTCGAGAAAATCCGCTAAGCAAATTTTATTCCTGCGAACTAACCTACGGGCTGCTCGCTGCGTACGAGGGGCTGCTAGCCCTCGTACGTTCCAAGAAAGGCACCTCATTGACGAACAGTGGGGGAAGAGCCCCCGCCTCGTCCTGGTTGACCTCCTCCGTCCGGCGGCTCCCGGATGATGATGTCGGTGCCCCTTCTAGTTCCGTCCACTCTATGGGTGAGAGAAGGTGGAGGGAAGCGTCCCGTGCGGCCGACGGTCTCCTCTTCCTCCTCCTCTGTCTCAGAGGCCCACGTCTTCTTGGTATTAACTTGAGCGGGCTGTTTTCCCTCTCGCCTGTTGACTCTCCAGTCATCGGGGTCAAGTTCATCAAGTATTTGGTATCTACCAGTTACAACCTTCATTGCCTGTTCTTGGGACAGAGGAGGACCCGCAGCCCTCTTCTTTCCGTTGCGGTTTCTCTTCTTCCTCGGCCTTGTGTTCCGGGTCCCCACGTGCTGGAATCCCTCATCGTCCACTGTTTCATCCACACGTGGGACTTCCGGAGGGTGTTCCATTCCTTTCTTCCCCTTATCTCCTCTAGCAGAATTATCACAGTCGGTCACCAGATGGCCAAACTTCCTGCACTTAGTACAATACGCTGGAAGACGTTCGTACAGGACAGTCTGGGTGAAGTTGGCTCCACGATAGTTGAATGTGACTTCCTTAGGGAGCTCCTGCGAGACGTCAATATCCACTCGCACACAAACAAATGATACTTTATCCGCCTTAGCGGAGGTATCGTCCACCATAATAGGCCTACCAATCAGTGAGGCCACCTTGCTGATATGATTCTTCGACCACAGTTCCAGAGGGAACGAAGGCAGTCGAATCCAGACCGGGACATGGGAGATTTCCCGGTCATCAAACTGAAAGGCCCGAGGCAGCCTTTCTAGCATAAGGTAACACTCCCAGATGGAGTGGGGAGCACCATCCAAAACCTTGCGCACATCTTCTTCCGAACAAAGTTTGAAGATGATCCAACCCGATTGGTGCATAACTAGAGTATACTTGACGCCCCACGTCCGGCAGATGGCGTGGAGGGCCTGCATACCCGGGAACCTTCCAGAAAAATACCCTACCAATGTGTACTTCCAATCATCCGAATCATCCTTCGGATCGAGGTAGGCTATTCCATCACACGGAGCTATGTACTCAAGCCTCCTTCCCGGGTCAATATTGCTTTTGTTGACGAATTGGGTGTAGTCCACTGGTTCCTTGGGAGCGGAACCAGCGCCCGATTCGCCCTGCCGTGCGCGCTGGGTGCGCTGGCCGTCAGGCTGCCGAGAGCTCGTGGTCGCTCGGTGCTCAGCACCCCTAGGGCCACGCCCAGCGTTGCCGTCTGATGTTTGTTCGCCCAAGTGCTGCGCTGCGCCGCCAGGGCCATGCCCAGCGCTGACGCCCGCTCCCGATGCAGACTACCGAGGAGGACTTCTAATCTGCCGAGGAGCAGTCCCCAGCGCCTGGACTTGCCGAGGGGTGCCGCCTGTCCACCGAGACACCCCATCCGCCTGCCGAGAGGGAGAGGCAGGGGGGTTGCCGCTTCAAGCCGACGTCTAGTACCCGGAGTGGTGCTGCGCCGTCTCTCCACCGAGGGTTTGCGTTTAGGGTTAGGGTTACGCACGATAGGTGCCTCTGGTGTAGATCCCTCCATTGCCGAGTCTACAAGCCCATGCGTGGGGCTGCCAGCGCCATGGGAGTTCGGCGTGTCAGCCACGACGATGGCCAAGGATCCGACAATCAAATTGGTCTCCATCTCCGCACGATCCGCAGCGATGGAACGCGCCAAGGCAGCGCCGTCATCAAGCTGCGGATTCTCCACAAGAACAGCTTCCTTACGGGTTTTCCTCCTCTCAATCTCCTTCGCCCGATCCTTAACCGATTTAAACGTTTCCTCACTCACACGTACTACCGGCGACGCCTTAGTGGGCGTCTTGCTTCTCGACTTCTTCCCCATGAGAGAATCAGTCTAGAAGGGATACATGAACGAGAGAGGGCACTCTACACCGCCGTGGGGAGCGGTGCGATCAAACCGGATGTCAATGGCGAGGAGCGCCACCGACGAAGAAGGGACACGGGTGCGATGAAGTACAACCTGGTCGCGGCAGAAAATGCCAGCCACAACAAATACCAACAACACAATAACGAAACCCTAGCGTGAAAAAGATCAAAACCTGATTGCCATCGACGAGAGCGCCGGCTGCGATGGGGATGATCAGTTGCTGTTTGGGCAGGGATTACCGCTGAATACCGCGGCTGTGAACGAAGCACCGGGGACCGCCGATCGTTGGAGATGATCGAGGGCCTCGAGCAGGGCAGCGCCAGCCGCGAACGATCTGAACAACGATGAAACTCTGCCGAGAGGAACGATCAGACGACCGTTTGCCACCGGCGAGAGGCGTCGGCGACGGAGGAATGATCGGCCGTCGATGGGCAGTGGTTTCCGTCAAGGACCTAAGCCGCGGGCAGGAGGCGCCGCCGGCCGCGCGTTGACTTGCGCGAGAAGAAAAGAGAGAGCGAATTTTTTGGAACTAGGGTTCCAAAAAATTTTGCACGTGCAATGACTCCTCAACTATCGTTGTTGATAGGTCAGATGGTTGGGAGCGTAAATCAATTGACACAAACAATAGAGAAAGGAAAGCTTCCATCTCAAAGTATTACGAACCCTAAATCTTGTAATGCTATCACATTGAGGTCCGGGATACAGTACAAAGATCTGATGAAGCTATTGAGAAAAACCGAAGAAGGAAAGAGCCGCCCTGTTCAACCAACCCTACCCAGTTCGACCAGACCTAATGGTCATACTGTGGTCTAACAGTTTTTGAAAAAAAAGAGTTACGATGCTCTGTTGTCTGTCCCGCCATTCGACCAAGGCACTACCATTTGACTAGATCACTATGGTCGAACCATGGTCGATTAGCCACATGTGGAGAAGAAGGATCACGTTCAGCTTACAGGGCCTTTGTTCGACCAGACTCATTCTGTTCGACCAGAATATTTTGGACGAACTATGGTCGAACTGGCATTGGACAGACTAAACCCAATTTCAGAGCCCTCATTCGACCACACTTATATTGTTCGACCAAACCACTCTGGTCGAACTGTGGTCTAATAGCTTCACGCACCTCCCATTTCGATACCGAATATTACACCTGTTGTTCAGAACACTCTAGAACCATTGCAAGAGCAGAATACTGAGCTTATAGTAGAGAAGAAGTGGGAAAGAGCTAAGAGATTTAAAATTGAGAAGGACAAAGTGAATGAGGTTGAACGTGATGAATGGAATTCGTTTCAATGTGGGGGCATAGTTTTTTCCAGCAACTGTATAAGTTCTCGACTCATCCCTTTCAAAGAGTCAACATTGTAGGGCTGATTAATCGATTAGCGGAGTACTATCGAGTTGATTTGAGCAGGCACAGGCCGATCCGAGGGGATCCTGGTTTGATTCGGTCATCTTGTGAGAGGATGGGGTTGGTTCAGTGGATAGATGATGCTTTGATGTTCATCCATGGCAAGATTCGTATTTCTTTTCGATTTCCATTATCAATTATTGATCTCACTACAGTTCATATCAACACCAACCTATTGTAGATACTTCGGAGCACAAGGTAATTTCCAAGACTTGTTTGGAAGAGAGAAATTTGTGACTTCTAGCTAAGTTGCACCTACAGGGAATCCACATTGATGAAGATATGACTTTGGTAGTTGATCCAGCTGATTTCATTGATGAGGATCAGCCACAGCAGCCAGTGTTTGTGTATCCGGAGATGGTTTTCCTCCGATGCAGCCACCACAGCAGTCACAGCCACAGCTTGAGTACTTTGACCCACCACCACAATACCAGCAGAATTTCTGGTAACCTCAGGATCACTTTTATCGGGAGCAGTTCAAATTGATGAACGCGCATTTTGCCACTTTGAACGCGAACCAGCAAGAGATGAATTTACAACTGGTATTGGTGAATACAAATTAGGCCGCGCTCAACCTCAGATATGCTGCGATGGATAGAAGGATGGGAGAGATGCAGTATAACTATCGAGAGATTGATAGGAAGCAATATGATCAGCACAGGGATTTCGATTATAGGCACACGGAGATAAGTGATGATGATGATGATGATGCTCTAGAGGAGTAGTGGTGCTAGGTTTTTTATCCTTGTGTATTTCTTCTCACCTCCACTCTCTTTTTCACTTTACAGGTTGAGTGTTGATTGAGATTCATGCATGGGTGGTTTGTATATTATATTGATATTGATTTATGATGATGGATTCATTTTGTAAGTTTGATTTGGATGTTGATCAGATTGATTTGGAGAGTATGATGTTACTTCTTGATTATTCATGTGCACTTCTTTTTTATGCATGTGGATTTCATTAATGATGGCATGTACTGTTTTTACATGTAGTCTATGTAGAGGTTGATATTGATTGCATGCTTTGAAGAGTGCTTAGGAATATATTACCCATGTGAGAATTTAAGCTTATTAGTTGTGCTACATGTAAGCATGATAGTTTATTTATGTGAGTATTATTCATATATTCGTATTCTAAAACTTGGCTTGGAGTCTTGTTTGAGACATGATCTTAGACCATTATTTATAATTGAGCCACTTAGCTAAATTTTATCTTACCTCGTATTTTATATCACTGGAAGCACCGTTGAGACTTAAAAAAGCTTTTTCTTTGGCAACCCTATGATAACAAGCCTTTATTTGTTAGATTGTATACTAAAAGTCTAGCTTTTATATTGAAAAATGTTTTAACAATTTTATTTGAAATGAGAATCATATGATCAAACGTTTTGCATATTATAAATTATTAATTTATATGTTTGTGCAAAAGTCCATTTACTTTATACTGTAGATAATATGTTGTCCGACAACACGCGGAAGATCATATTATCGGTTTCCTTATAAAGTATAAACTGATGCTCGCAACCAAGATAGACGGTGACTATCTATAGGGATGGTTGTAGTGTGGTTTGGTATTAGTTCGGCTTGACTATAAAATCACATTATTGCACTTAGTGTGTATTCAGCAGGACCGCTTGAGATTGTTCGACTTGTACTATCTATATAGGAGAACTTGATCTCAGTTATTATGGATGTTCGTGCTCTTAATCCCTATACAATAACCTCGACATGTAAGGCAGTATATATTTCATTGATTCATCAATGGGTGAGATTTACATGTATTAAATCAACAAACTCGGTGAGTTGGGAAGTAGTGTTGTCTCTATTGTGTGCTGTTGATTGTAGAAGGAATCCATGTCTGACATAGGTTGATGATGTTCCCTTGAGGAGCTCATAAGGTTTATCATGTAAATCTTGCAAGTGGATTAATTCCGGCATGATAATAAGGTTGAGTGGTACTACTCTCAGATGAGATATTAATTAATGGTGTTTTCAGTAACTTAATTAATTAATGGACATTGTATATCTTAAACATGGGGAGACTGTCGGGCTCATAATAAGAAGAAGCTCAAAACGTAATTTTGGGATTGGATGGGTAGTGCAGTAATAATATTTTAGTGGATAATATTATTATTATTGGATTTAAGTATAAGCTTTGGGCTAAGCTTGGTTACTTAAATCCAATTGAGGCCCAAATCCAATTTCTCCTCCTGATCCCTGTTGTAGCCCAATATATAAGTCACCTCAGCTTCATGGAACCCTAAGTCTGTGCCACTTTTGATGTGAGAAGAGGGAGAAAGCAGATTGAGAAATCCTGAAGATTGTTGCCCACACAACATCAGGATTGGACTTGGGTCATACAACAGAAGATCAAGAGGTAGTTTTCTGCAGTAGATCTTCAGCATAATTCCCTGGTGAAAGGTATTGTAACTTTAATTATTGCTTCTGTTGTTATATTTTACATTGATCCCTAATGAATCACGCTAACCAAACGATCCAAAAGCCAACATTATTTACCTATACTTAAAGATTTGAATACCCTTTTTAACAGTAGAGAGTTAAGGTGAATAAATTGCTAGATCATATATGAAGAAAAATGAAGCAAAATTTTGCGCAGTGATGAAAATAAAAATGTGGTTAAATCTTGTTGAGTGATAGTGCCTGAAACTGGTATCCCAATTGCTTAAAATGGTAGTGCCCGAAATTGGTACTCTTGTACTTTGAAGAAGAAAGATGTTGATTCCAAGTGAAGAAGGAGAAGAAGTATTGAAAGGATCATGAGAATGATGAAGGAAGAAGTATTAATGTTGTTTGATGAAAAGAGAATCTCCAAGGTAATTCTCTACTAGTGAAGTTATTCACTTTATCTAAATTCTCCTACCTTTACCAAACAGCCAACATTACAACCAAAAGAATAAGTCCTTTGTGATCCTAGTGAACAATTATGAATCGATTTTTGAGACCCTTGCCAAGCTTATGGTTACGCGAATATATGAATTGATTTTGAGCGTATATGCCAACCCTTTGAAAGTGTACATCTTTTACACTTGAGCGCGAGAGTAAATACTTACCTATTGAGCTAGATAATTTTGCACTCGTAGAAGTATTGTGGTTGATTGATACTTTTGAATGGATGAAAGGTATGATGGATGAATGCATGTTTTGAATTGATATAATTGCATATGTTAGAATAGGTTGTGCTTGTTATAAGGACTTCGTGATTACACTCTCTTTACTTTATTTTGATTTTCGTTGCCTTGGGGCGAGCAACATGTAAGTTTGGGGGTTTGATGAGAGTGATAATTCACGTATTTTAAGCTTCGATTTATGAGGAAATTTTGTATGATTTGGTCTATTAACAAAATGAATCGGGTTGTTTATGGAAAACCCACAAATTGGATGCTATGAGGCTATTTGAGAGTATTTGTACAGAAAAATAGGTTACAAGTACTTGGAATGGGAAAACACGATTTTTGAGGTACATTTCGACTAGAGTTAAGCCGTTCGACCAAGCTCAGGTTGGTCGAACTATCTGGTGAGGTAGTTCATCTAAGATCATCCCGTTCGACCAAGTTACAACAAGTCAAACTGAGGAGCTATGTCTGGTCACTCGACAAAGGAAACTTGTTCGACCTGGAGAAGTCAAGTCAAAATAAGGAAGTTAAGTCGAACTGGAAGTAGAGACGAAATCAGTTTATAGACACGTTGTTTGACCTCTGTTCGACCATGCCAAGTTTGGTTGAACGACGACACATCAGCTCTGAAACATTGAGATTTCACCTCCAGTGCGTGCATGTGCATGTTTTCTAAGATAAAGCCCTGCAAAGGTCCATGAGGAGAAGTTACAAGTATAAAAAGAAGTGTCGATCACACCAAAAAGAGAGTTAGATTCCACATCCATCCTACATCACATCCAAACCCTAACTCCATCCGTAGGAGTTGTACAGAGATATTCGTGCAGCAAATCAAGTGAGAACTAAGTGAATATTCAAGATAAAGCGAGAAGCGACGGCTCCCATCTCTAGGGTTTACTTCGAAACTTAATCTTTCTTGTAATTTTCAAGACTATGGGTGAGATCTATCCAATCACCATGAACGTTCTTCGAAATGTTATGGGCCAGAACCGCTTTGGTAGTTCTAGGGTTATGAAGGTTTTTATCTAGTTAATTAAACTTCCGTGTGCATACTCCGTACAACTCTACTTGTAGATTTATTTTATATAAGACTATGCATTTTAACTCATACTCAGAGTTGTTTTGTGTATCATTAATTATTATGTAGAGTCTGAATACATATCTTGGCTATTGATTGAGTGCGTTCACTGCTGAGCAGGATTATATGTTATGATTCTAAGTGAGGGGACTTCGTAGCTTCATTAGAACTATCTTATATAAATACTTATTAATTGAATTGGATTCGAGTTAGCAAGTAGGATAAAGAGGATAATTATATAGTAACTATAAAGGGAGATTATATCGGGTTAGAGTACTTAGTGCACGGGAAATAATTGATACTGATAGTACCTAAAAAGGGGGTTGTAATTATATCTCTTGCTCCGAGGTAATTCACACATGTTACACGCTTATCTGCTTGTGTCTATAGAGTAGATTTGCATGACTTAGTGATGCATCCATATTCCACAAGGCAGAGTCGGACATTGACATATGGAAGGGAGATTAATTATCGAAATCGGATTACCTGAAGAGCTACCTATCTTCTCACTTGTCAACTCTTGTTTATCTCTATTATTCTATTTAATTTGCTATTTTAATTATTCATTTATTAGTTAATGATTATTCTCTACTAAAATTGCCAATAATAGTTTCTCTTAGATTATCTAATAATAAATTGATAACCAATTGTCATTTGGGTTTGATAATCTAACTTGATCCCTTATCTAAGCTACAATCGATCCTTCATACTTGGGGATTAAAACTGTGTATTGAGAAAACGCTAATCACCTGCACCCTTGCATCTCTGTTTTACCGTCTCTCATTTTTTTTCTTTATTTCTTTATTCCACCCATGTGTGGATTCCTCTTTCTTCATCTCCGTTTCTGAGCTCATGTATCTGCCATTGATGGCTAGTCTATTATGGAAGATATGCTTAAGTTTGTAAATCTTATTATCAAGACATCCTCCCCAACTTTCCATACAGATTCAGGTCTTTTTGTGCCCAGATCCGTTTCTAAATTTCCTTAGAATTGGTTTGCACTGGGTCAGTCACAATAACCAGCAAGGGTTTTCCTCTAATGACTGGTTTATTCATCTCTCCACGATTATATTTTCTGTCTTAAATTCTCTTCTCGCCTTGTTCTGAATTTTTTGATGCTGCACGGTGGCTATAATCGTGGATCTCCGACGTCTGTTCATCCTCCACAGCCGTTACAGTTCTGTGTACAGGTTAAGGCGGGGAGCTGAACTTCCTATTCCACTCGCCGAGCCTTGCCTCCCGCGTTGGACTTCTACTAGTTTCAGAATCCGAGTTTTCCTCTTCACAAGAGCAAGTTGTTTTGAGTTGGACACGTCGTACATGGTGTTTGGACAACAATCTTTCATAGGTGGGAGCAGGCCTTCTATCTCTGGCATGGTTTTCCTTCGTCTCTCTACCATCTTTTGCCTGCTAGCTGATCATTTGCCAAGGATCAGCCCCTACAATTGGCTCAATGCCCTGCTCATGTGTGGCATTGTCTCTCTTGAGCACTTGGCTCTCGTTTTGGTTTTGCTTGAGCCCCGGTTCATTCTGGTTTCTCTTTCGTTGGCAAGATGGCGCGCTGAATAGTTCCCAGCTTCCCTGTTTGCCCTGGCATTCTTCTCCAGTCACCGAAATCTCTACACATGGAGGAAGCTTCATGTTAGAACTCCATTCCTCCCTGTTTTAATGGAAGCCATTGTTGACCTGCCCGTTTTCTCGATGCTTTTGCACATTCAGACAGTATTTTCTTTTCCAGCAGGTCCCGCTGCTCCTTCCGACGGCATGTTGTCTGCTTTTACATTCGCAGCCTCAACGGAGCAAGTTGCCGGCAGCTTTGCTAGTCGTCTCATTCGCCAAAACCATTAGTTTCATGTTCAAACACTGTTGTTTGTCTAATTCAGCAGCTTCTTTTGGTGTATGAAGCATATAGCCATTTTTCAGTAGGTTACCAGTCCTTGTCAGCTTGCGAAGGTCGTCGGTATAGCTGGTCTTAGAGTAGGTGCTTTTAGTGCAGGCATGTAATGCTTGTTGGCTTTCGATCATTAGGTAAACATGAACCATTAGGGTTTCATACATTTCTAACAGTCAGAGGATGCAAGAAAACAAGAAACGTATTACCTTATACTGGTGTATGTTAGAGAAGATGGAATTCTCGCCACCAGCCCGCGCAGTCACACCGTTTTGGGCATAACTCTCTCATCTGATCTCAGATTTGAGTGATCTATGTGCCAAAACGATCCTCTCTTCCAAGGTTTTCCGTCAGTATATGACATCTTGAATTCTGATCACTGTAAGATTTTATAAAAATCATACAAGTTGGGGGACAGCAGCAGCAAACAACCTTCCTATCTTCTGCTGTATTCCCAAGTCCAATCTCGACGTCGTGTGGGCGGCGATCCTCGAGATCTTCTCATTCTGCTATTCCGTCTACCCTCTTCATGTGTTAGCCATGTCTCATCTAGGGTTAGAACAGTTGAGATGACTTATATATAGGCTACAGCAGGGACCAGGAGGAGAAATTAGAGTTGGACCTCCATTGGGCTTAAGTATCCAAGCTTAGCCCAAAGCTTATACTTAAGTCTAATATTAATAATATATACCACTAAATATTATTACTACACTACCGTTCTAATCCCATAATTATGTTATGGGCACCTTTTTATTATGAGCCCGTTAGTCTCCCCATGTTTAAGATATACAATGTACATTAATTAATTAAGTTACTGACAACTCCATTAATTAATATCTCATTCAAGAGTAGTACCACTCAACCTCATTATCATGCTGGAATAAATCCTCCTGCAGGGTTTACATGATAATCCTTATAAGCTCCTCAAGGGGATATCATCAACCTATAACGGACACGGATTCCTTCTACAATCAACAGCACACCATAGAGACATCACTATTTCCCAACTCACCGAGTTTGTTGATTTAATACATATAAATCTCACTCATTGATGAATCAAAGAAATACATACTGCCTTACATGTCGAGGTTATTGTACAGGGATTAAGAGTACGAACATCCTTAATAACTGAGATCAAGTTCTTCTATAAGTCAGTATAAATCGAACGATCTCAAGCGGTCTCGTTCAATACACACAAAGTGAACTAATGTGATTCTATAGCCAAAACAAGTTAATACAAAACCACACTACAACCATCCCGATAGAGAATCCCCATCTATCTCAGTTGTGAGCCTCTGTTTATACTTTATAAGAAAACCGATAATATGATCTTCCGCGTGTTATCGCACAACATATTATCTACAGTATAAAGTAAGTGGACTATTGCATCGAGCATATAAATAAATTATAAGACGCAATCATTTGATCATATGATTCTCATTTCAAATAAATTGTTATAACATTGTTCTTACAAAAAGCTAGACTTATAGTATACGATCCAACACTTCTTTTGGCGTATGGAGCATCTGCTGCCATTTTTCAATAGGCTACCAGTTCTTGTCAGCCTGCTAGGGTCGTCGGCACAGCTGGTCTTAGAGTAGGTGCTTTTGGTGCAGGCATATAATGCTTGTAATATGCCTCTCCATTTTTTCCTACTGCGTACTCCCTTAGTTCATTGTTTTAATTGGTGGCCTACTCTTCCTACTTTTTATACTTGCTTCTTTTGTTACCCTCTTTCGGCGCTGGTCCAGCCACCAACCCAAGCTGGTTCCTTGCTGCCTTTTTCAATCGATCAACCTCGTGAATCAGTGCTACCCCTTTTTGCTTCCATCTTTGATGCATTGGTCATTGTGGAGGCTCAAAATCACTCAGCCCACACTAGAAATTCTTAATGCCAGATACATGTTGGCTGATCAGTAAAACATTATTCAAAATCGCCCAACCAATCCTACATTAATTATGGGCTTTCACAACAAAATATAGTGAAAAATTAGATGAGTTTGGATAATTTTTTATATTACGAGGCCGCCTGTTTGGTCCTCTTCTCATATAGCCACGTGTTTGGCTCCTTATGATCATTTTCTTAGTCATAATCTCTTTTCTTTTTTTCTGTACTTTCTTTTAACTTCATTCTATGATATTGCGTTGTTTGATGCTAATTTTCTCATTACGATCAACATTCCTTTGTTATGATGCATATTTTTTTATTTTGATGTTAGTTTTCCCGTAACGATAAGCATTTTCTTTGTTTCGATGCATATTTCCTACATTTTGATGCTCATATTTTTTCAAGTTACGATCAATATTTCCTTCGTTTTGATTCATTTTTTCTTCATTTTGGTACTTATTTTCTCATTACGATCAACATTTCCTTCGTTTCGATGCATATTTTCTTTTATTCGCTCTGAGACTGAGATTTCGATCCCCATTGAAGATTCATATCTTCAAAATAGGGTCAATTTATGATCTTCATTTATTATCATTAGAATTCTGCTGGAAAAGGGCAGAAACCTTTACCCACCTTTGAACTTAATCAGAAATTGCAATTTCTTTGGAATACTTCCTTGGTTCATGTCATCCCTCTTGGAAGGGGGTTCTTTAACGCCTTCATAGCTGATCCTATTTGCAGGCAGACTTTCTTGAAGAGGCACTGGTATGAGTTTGAGGCTGGTAAGATACGAGCTATCAAATGGATACCTTTTTTCAACCCTTACAAAGCCAACACCTCCATGGTATCCGTCTGGATCAGAATTTTTGAACTTCCGTTCGAGCTTTGGTCTGAGAAGGTACTGCTCTCTATTGCTTCGGCTGTGGGCTCCCCGATAAGGGTAGCTGAGCGTGCTTTAGATGCCTCAACAAGGCATTTTGCCCGAGTGCTAGTCGATTTAGATATCCAAGACTCCTTACCTGAACACGTATGGATAAAGTTGTCTTCACACTCTCTACCAGTTTCAACTGCTTACGAATACATCCCGATTTATTATGAACTTGTCTCACTTTGGGTCATATCGCTCGGATTATAAGAAGGGTGCTAAGGCCCCTGTTCCTCTCAAAAGGAAAGTTGCTGATGATGGTCACATTCCCCAGCACAAGAGGATTTGGAAGTAGATGGAATCCCTCGTTGCTGAACAGGTGATTGATCAGACTCAGGCAGATCCTGACTGATGAGGATGTTGCTAAACATCCACTTGAACCTGAAGAGGATCCTATTTTGGAAATTTTGGTTGTTGATCATGGGGCGGATCTTTCGACTGTTCAATCAAATTTAGTGGCAATACATTGGATGTGATGGATGTTAACACTTCTCATCACGATGGCTGCATTGATGAAAATATGAGCTCTCCTTCTAGACAAGAATCCCACGTTTCGGATCCACATACATTGAAGACATCTCACTTACAAAGTCAGCCTCCACATGCTGCTGCATTGGCCGAGCTTTCAGCCTCCCCAGAAGTTATTAAAGTTGCTTTGAGTATTTTGAATTCATACAACTCATCTTTGCCCGATGAGAATCAGGTGAAGGGAGTTTCTGATCCGATTAAGGATTATTCTGTGGACGGTTTTCCTACCCTCCAAATTGCCAAAAAATTAACAGGAGGAAAATCAAGAAGAAAAGGCATTACTTAGATTCCGGCTTCTAAACTGGTTACCCGTTCTGACACAACATAACAAACTCAGTCTAAACCTCCGGATATTTGGGATGTTGCAAGTGAACAAGATTGGAGTAGACTTACAAAGAAAAATAAACCTTATTTTTAGCTTAGCTCTGTTTCTGTTATGGCTCTTTACAAGAGCTTCTTTTTTGGGCCACCTGTTTGGTTCTTTTTGGCTATGCCATCCCCACAACATCTTTATCCTTTGTCCCCTTTTCTTTATTTTCATTTCCCTTCAATAATATTGCGTAGTTTGAAGCTCATTTTTTTTACGATCAACGTTTCCTTAGTTTCGATGCATATTTCCATCATTTTAATGCTCATTTTCTCGTTATGATCAACATTTCCTTCATTTCAATGCATATTTTTTTCATTTTGATGCTCATTTTCTTGTTACGATCAACATTTGATTCGTTTCGATGCATATTTCTTTCATTTTGATGCTAATTTTCTCATTACAATAAACATTTACGTCATTTTGATGCATATTTCTTTCATTTTGATGCTAATTTTCTCGTTACGATAAATATTTCATTCATTTCGATGCGTATTTTTTATTTTTTATGCTAATTTTCTCGTTACGATCTACATTTTATGTTTCGATTCATATTTTCTTCATTTCGAGCTTATTTTCTCGTTATGATCAACATTTCCTTCGTTTGTATGCATATTTCCTTCTTTTTGATGCTCATTTTCTCGTTGCGATCATCATTTTCTTCATTTTGCGACTCAGTTTCTTCATTTTGATGCTCATTTTTCTCGTTTTGATAGACATTTCCTTCGTTTCGATTCATATTACCTTCATTTTTATTCTCATTTTCTCGTTTCGATCAATATTTCCTTCGTTTCGTCAAATATTTTCGCCATTTTAATGCTCATTTATCGTTACGATCAATATTTCATTCATTTTAATGCATATTTCCTTCATTTTGATACTTATTTTCTCGTTACGAGAAACATTTCCTTCATTTTGATGTTCATTTTCTCGTTACGATCAATAGTTCTTTCATTTCAATGCATATTTCCTTCATTTTGATGCTCATTTTCTTGGTAAGATTAACATTTCCTTCATTTCGATGCATATTTCCTTTATTTTGATGCTCATTTTCTCGTTAAAATCAACATTTCCTTCGTTTTGATGCATATTTCCTTCATATTGATGCTAATTTTTTCGTTATGATCAACATTTCAATCGTTTTGATACATATTTCCTTCGTTTTGATGCTCATTTTCTCGTTATTATCAACATTTCCTTCGTTTTGATGCAAATTTCCATTATTTTGATGCTGATTTTCTGGTTACGATCAACATTTCCTTCATTTCGATTCATACTTTCTTCATTTTGATGCTTATTTTCTCATTACGTTAAACATTTCCTTCGTTTTGATGCATATTTTCTTCATTTTGATGCTCATTTTCTCTTTGCGATCAATATTTTCTTCGTTTCGTGACTCATTTTCTTCATTTTGATGCTCATTTTTCTCATCTTGATAACCATTTCCTTTGTTTAGATTCATATTACCTTCATTTTGATGCTTATTTTCTCGTTTCGTTCATTTTGTTACATATTTCCTTCATTTTGATGCTCATTTTTGTTACGATCAACGTGTCCTTCATTTCTATGCATATTTTCATCATTTTAATGTTCATTTTCTCGTTATGATCAACATTTCCTTAATTTCAATACATATTTTCTTCATTCTGATGCTCATTTTCTCATTACGATCAATATTTGATTCGTTTCGATGCATAATTCTTTCATTTTGATGCTAATTTTCTTGTTACTATCAACATTTACATCATTTTATGAATATTTCCTTCATTTTGACGCTAATTTTATCGTTACGATAAACATTTCATTCATTTCGATGCGAATCTTCATATTTTTTATGATGATTTTCTCGTTAAAATCTACATTTTCTTCTTTTCGATTCATATTTTATTAATTTTGATGCTTATTTTCTTCATTTTTATGTTTATTTTGATGCTTATTTCGTTTCGTTTTGAAGGAAATGTAGATCGTAACGAGAAAATGAGCATCAAATTGAAGGAAATATGCATCCAAACAAAGGGAATGTAGATTGTAACAAGAAAATGAGCATCAAAATGAAGGAAAAATGCATCAAAACAAAGGAAATATTGATCATAACGAGAAAATGAGCATCAAAATGAAAGAAATATCCATCTATAGGAAATAATTGTTGATCGTAACGAGAAAATGATCATCAAAATGAAGGAAATTAGCATCGAAATGAAGGAAATATTGATCTTAACGAGAAAATGAGCATTAAAATGAAGGAAATATGCATCGAAACGAAGGAAATGTAGATCATAATGAGAAATTGAGAATTAAAATGAAGGAAATATGCATCGAAACGAAGAAAATGTAGATCGTAACGAGAAATGAGCGTCAAAATGATAGAAATAATGTATCGAAACTTTTGGCGTTCGATCGTTTGTTTAACGTGAACCGTTAGGGTTCCATTCAATTCTGCAGTAACGGAAGCATAATATAGAATTGAATTACCTTTCACCAGGGTATGCTGAAGAAGATGAAATTTTCGAAAATATTCGAAAATTCTCGCTGGCAGCTTGCGCGACCTTACGACTTTGGACATAACTTCCTCATCCAATCTCCAATTTGAGTGATTTTTGTGCTAAAACGATCATCTCATCCGTGGCTTTTCATCCATGTATCACACCATCAGTTTTGAGTTCCACAAGAATTCAGAAAAACTGTGGAAGTTGACGAATAGGTTGTTGAGAACAACCTCTTGATCTTCTATTGTATTCCTAATCCATGTCTTGACGTTGTGTGGGCAACGATCATCAAGATGAACTCAATCTGCAGTTCTCTCCAGTATCACGATTTTTAGGCGTATCTAAAATGAGTTACCAGACTGCTGAGATTGGCTATATATGTAGGCTACACAGGGACCAGGAGGAGAAATTAAGGTTTGGGCCTCCCATTGGGCTTAAGCATCAAATTTTAGCCTAAAACTTATACTTAAGTCCAATAGTGTAAATCAGTCCACTAATGAAATATTATTGCACTGCCACCCTAATCTTAAATTATGTTATGGGGTCCTTCTTATTATGAGCACGTTAGGCTCCCCGTATTTAAGATTCATTGCCCATTAATTAATTAAGTTACTGACAACTCCATTAATTAATATATGTACCAAGAGTAGTGCCACTCAACCTTATTATCATGCCGGAATAAATCCACCTGCAGGGTTTACATGATAATCATTATGAGCTCCTCAAGGGGATATCATCAACTAATTCCGTTAAGACACAGATTCCTTCTACAATCAACAGTACATCGTAGAGACAGTATCATCTCCTGACTCACCAAGAATATTGATTTAATAATTAAATCTCACCCATTGATGAACCAAGAAAATAAATACTAGCTTATGTGTCGAGGTTATTGTATTGGGATTAAGAGTATGAACATCCACAATAACAGAGATCGAGTTCTGTTATATAGTCAGTATAAACCGAACGATCTCAACGCGGTCCTATTCAATATACACAAAGTGCACTAGTGCAATTTTATAGTCAAGACAGACTAATGCCAAATCACACTACAACCATACTGTTAGATAGTCACTTTCTATTTTGGTTGTGAACATCTATTTATACTTTTCAAGGAGCCGATAATATGATCTTCCGTGTGACGCCGCACACCATATTATCTACAGTATAAAGTGAATGGACTTTTGCAACATCATCATTGCAAACGTTTGATCACATGATTCTCATTTTTAATATTGTCTAAACATTGTTCATACAAAAAGTTAGACTTTTAGTATACAATCCAACAATTTTCCAATTATACTAAAAGACTATGCTGCCATACACCTGATTCCCAATCCCACTACTTGATCATCAAAAGATTTCGCCTTAAGGTTCTTGTAAAAGGATTTACTAGGTTATCATCCGATGCAATCTAGGCGACAACAACCATCCCCTCATCATACGATTTCTCGTATCAGGTAGTACTGGCTCTCAATGTGTTTATGTACCTTATAGGCTCGTGTTTTCTTCAAGTTTGCAACTGCACCATTATTATCATAATAAATTATGATAATCTTGGGCAAACTCAAAATCACATCTAAGTCCATTACAAAGTTTCTAGAACCACACAGATACTTTGGCTGCCACAAGACTCTAATTGTTCATCTTTTTATAGTGGAGTTCGAAATATATTTCTATATAATCACTCATCCATATTATGGCTCAACTTCCAAAATAAACACATAACCTTGAGGTGGATTTACTGCCGTCCCCTTGAATTGAAAATCCGAATCTAAGTAACCGTCAAAATGTAATGAATCTATCTGGTAAGCCTACATATAATTTTCAGTCATTCTCAGACACTTCAAATATATCTTACCACAGTTTAATATTCTTGTTCCGGGTTACCTTGATACCAACTGACTACGCCATTGGCAAAATAAATATCCAATCTCGTGCATAGCATTCCATAGATTAAGCTTCCTTATTGCCGAAGCATGAGGAACCGCCTTTATCTATTTTATCTACTTTTGTGTCTTAAGATACAAGTCCTTAGATAAAGTCACATGCTAAAACGAGTAAGGATTGTATCATTTATACGAAGCTTGAGATATGCGCAATATCCTTTCTTGTCATCATTGTAACCATGATTGCAAGAATATATTTTGCTTCTCTTAAGTCCTTCATTTCATACTGCTTTATCAACCATATTCATACGCCCAATAATACTCTTTCATTGTCTCCTATGAGTAAGATACCGTCTATGTACATACAAGAAATACCACCACGTTTCCGTCACTCTCAATACACAAGACCCATCCAAGCATTGATTAAATCCATATGACTGGATTTCCTAATCAAAACGGATGTTCCATGATTTTGAAGCTTGCTTTAGTCCCGTGTTGGCATTCGATTATTTGGTTAACGTGACCCGTTAGGGTTCCATATGATTCTAACATACAGCGGAAACACGAAAATAAGAAACGTATTACCTTTCACCAGGGTATGTTGATGAAGATGGATTCTCGCCGGTAGCCTGTGCAGCGTCACAAGAATGGCCATAACCTCTTCATCTGAACTCCGATTGGAGTGATCTATGCGCTCAGACGATCCTCTCTTCGGTGGCTTTCCGTCAGTATATGAAATATAGAATTCTGAGCATTATAAAATTTTATATGAATTTTGCAAGGTGGCGGACAGCAGCAGCAAACAACCTTCCGGTCTTCTGCTGTATTCCCAAGTCCAATCTCGACGTCGTGTGGGCGACGATCCTCGAGATCTTCTCAATATGTTGTTCCCTCACCCCCTCACAGTGTTAAGTGTGTAATTAGGGTTTACGGACAGCTGAGATGACTTATATATGGGCTACAGCAGGGACCAGGAGGAGAAAATGGGTTGGGCCTCCACTGGGCTTAAGTATCCAAGCTTAGCCCAAAGCTTATACTTAAGACCAATAATAATAATATAGTCCACTAAAATATTATTACTGCACTACCTTTCTATTCCCAAAATTATGTTTTGGAATCTTTCTTATTATGAGTCCGTTAATCTCCTCATATTTAAGATATACAATGTCCATTAATTAATTAAGTTACTAACAACTCCATTAATTAATATCTTATCCAAGAGTAGTATCACTCAACCTCATTATCATGCCGGAATAAATTTCACCTGCAGGATTTAAATGGTAATCCTTATGAGCTCCTCAAGGGGACATCATCAACTATGACGGGCACAGATTCCTTCTACAATCAACAGCACACCATAGAGACAGCACTATTTCCCAACTCACCGAGTTTATTGATTTAATTACATGTAAATCTCACTCATTGATGAATCAAGAAATACATATTGCCCTACGTGTCGAGGTTATTGTATAGGGATTAAGAGCACGAACTTCTTTAATAACAGAGATCAAGTTCTTCTATAAGTCTGTATAAGTCGAACGATCTCTGACGATCCTACTCAATACACATAAAGTGCACTAATGTGATTCTATAGCCAAGACAAACTAATACAAATCACACTACAACCATCCCGATAGAGAGTCCCCGTCTATCTCGGTTGTGAGTATCTATTTATACATTATAAGGAAATCGATAATATGATCTTTCGCGTGTTGTCGCACAACATATTATCTACAGTATAAAGTAAGTGGACTATTGCATCGTGCATATAAATAAATTATAAGATGCAATCATTTGATCATATGATTCTCATTTCCAATTAATTATTTAAACATTGTTCATACAAAAAGCTAGACTTTTAGTATACAATCCAACAATCTCCCACTTATACTAAAAGACTATGCTGTTATGTTTTCTGTCATACATCTGATTTCCACTCTCACTACACGACCATCAAAAGCTCTCACTTTAAGGTCCTTATAAATGAATTTACTAGGTTATCATCTGAAGCAATCTAGGCGACAACAACCTTCTCCTCTTCATACAATTTCTTGTAACAGGTGGTACTAGCGCTCCTTGTGTTTAATTGCCTTACGGACTCGTGATTCCTTCAAGTTTGCAACTGCACCATTATCATCAAAATAAGTTGTGATAACCTTGGGCAAACATAGAAACAGTTCAAAGTCCATCATGAAGTTTCTAGTCATACAGATAATTTGGTTGCCTCATAGGCTCCAATTTATTATCTTTCCACGATGGAGTCCGGAGTTTGAAATATATTTCTATATAACACTACTCCACATTATGGCTCTACTTCCTAAAATTAAACACATAACCTTTGATGTGGATTTACTATCGTCCCTATCTAATTTGAAAAATCCGAATCTATGTAACCCCTAAAAGCAGTAAATCTGTCCGGTAAGCCCACATATAGTTTCTAGTCCTTTTCAGGTACTTCAAAATTATGTGTTACCACAGCTCAACATTCTTATTTTGGGTTACATTGATACCCACTGTACATGCCTTTGGCAAAAAAGTTAACCATACTCGTGCATAGCATTCCTTAGATTAAGCTTCCTTATTCGCCGAAGCATAAGGAACCGCTTTCATCTCCTTTATCTTCTTTTGTGTAAAGACACATTTCCTTAGATAAAATAACATGCTAAAATGAGTAGGGATTGTATCATTTCATGAAGCTTGAGACAAGCATAACATCCTTTCTTGTGATCCGCATTACCGTAATCAAAAGGATATATTTTTGCTTTTCTTAAGTCCTTTATTTCATACCGCTTTATTAACCAAACCCATACGCCTGACAATACTCTTTCATTATCTCCAATGAGTAATATATCATCTACGTATAGTACATGAAATACCATCACATTTTCGTCACTCTTTTCAATACACAAGACATATTCGAGCATTGAATGAATCCATATCTTTGGATTTCCTCATCAAAACGGATGTTACATGATCTTGAAGCTTGCTTTAGTCCATCGATGGACACTTTTAAGCTTACTATAAAAATGCTCTTAGTTCTTTGCAATGTATCACCTGGTTGCTTCACATAGATGTTTTCCTCAAGACTTCCAATCAGGAAAGCTTTCTTGACATCTATTTGCTATCCCTCATATTCCATATGAGTAGCAACAGATAAAAGAGTTCGGATCATCTTAGGCATAGCTATCGGTGAACAGGTTATCTCATAATCAAACCCTTTCTTTCTGAGTATACCTTTTCGCAACAAACTTTGCTTCCAAGGTTTTCACCTTACCATATGATCCTATTTTATTTTGTATGACCACTTGCAATGGCTTTTACACCATATAGTGGTTCTACAAGCTCCCAGACCTAATTAGAATTCATCGATTCTATTTCAACATTATTGCACTTGCTAAGTTATTGCATTTAGATCTTGTAGTGCTTCGTCATATCTGTGGGTCCATTCCATATTTACTAGGGGCCAAGTCTCACGACTCTTCCAAAACATATATTTTACAGGTTGTCAAACAACCCTCCGACTACGACAAGGCACTATGTACAATTGTATATCAGACGTGACACGCGTTGCAGTTTACCTTGTGGTATATCCTCTTGTACATTTGGTACTAATACTTTATGTTTTCCCTCTCACTTCCTCTAGAACAATTTATGCATGGCTTTGTGATTTAATACATAGTCCTTGCCAAAAAACTAGTGTTTGTGTTAACAATCACCCTTTGATATTTTGGACTAAATAAATCATCACCCTTCATTTTTCTAGGATATCCCACAAACAGACAAACATTCATTCGAATTACTGTTTCTAGGGCATATCCATAAAATGAATTTAATAATTCCAAATAACTCATCATCTATCTAACCATTTCCTAAAGGGTCTTTCTCTTATTAAGATTGGAAGACAAGTTATTAATTAATATTTGTTGCACCCATAGGATAAATATGATTTAAGAGTTTACAAATTGTCACTAACGTACCACAACAGATTATAACTCCATCCTTCATTATAATGACTATATCATCTAAATGAAATAGAGTATCCATCCGTAAATGCATAGAAACTGAAATGAAATTCTTTCTATGAAAACGTACGTAAAGAAAATTTCTCATAATCAAACGTTTATACATATCATAAGATAAATAAACAACTCCTACTGCAATAACCAACACTCTTGTAGTTTTACCCATGTACTTAATAATCTCATCATCACTTAGTTGCACACTATTAGTTATTCCGGTATCTACACACAAGGTGTTAGTAGGTACCATCGCTAATCATGCTTCAACAACTAGTGAATGAGATACTAACCTTGTTCACATCTTGATGAAATTGGATTTCCTTTGACATATATTTTGTCAGAAGTTCCCCACCATATACAACCTCTCGTATTTCAGGTAGAACTTGCTCAAAACATCCAGGCAAACTTCGGAGAATTAAATTGATCTAGGTTCCCTTCAATATCTACTCTGATGAGTTCCAATTCATTCATCAATTCAACCATGACCTCCCGCCCATCTAACTTACTCAAGTATCTGAAGAGTCGCAGAGATCATCATATTTCTATGAACCTCTCACATCTTCACTAGAGACTTTTAAAGGCATCATGAGATATCATTAGTGAGAACACATTTTATTTTCTTAAGCAGTAAAATTAGAAACCAAGATTCTTTTCTAATCATCTAATTTTGGACCAGTAAATATAATTTCTTTTAGTAAATAATTAGCCAGATAAAATCATTCGAAATTACAGAGAATCACAATTAATATACTGATCAAATCTTCGAATTTATCCATTTAAATTGATTCCCTCAAAACAATGTAAAATTAAAATTCACCGACATCTCAAGCACAGTGAGTGCAAGCCACGTTAGTGTGAACGTTTACAAACCCGAACATTTACAAGAGAAGGTTTTACCCATTAATTTCATTTGTCAACCTGACCTCATGATAAAATAATTAATAGTCGTTTTCTCTTTGGCCATGCAAATAAAAGCAGTGACTCCGATGTGGAGGATACTTATTATTTGCATCTAAGTGTACACCATTATTTGACCCCAAGTCCGCGGCCCAAGTTTATGTGCCTTACAGATGGAGAAGTACACACGCGCTCGGATAAATCCCTACAGTCATCAATTATAAGTTTGTACATTGATCCGCAAATAAGCTCATCCGATGGGAGGAAGGTCTATGCCAACACTCAAGTTCATGAGCATCACATTACAAATAATAATTATTTAATGAAGTCTGTACCAGTGATCCGTAAATAAACTCATCCGATGGGGAGGAAGGTCTATGCCAGCACGCAAGTTTACTCACATCACTTACAAACCAATAATGGAGGCTGCGAGAAATAATTATCAATCCCCTCTCCCACTTAGTTATTTAACACCGAGGGTTTTTACATGCATATAATATTCAAAAATAAATATACAACCTAGCATGCTCCTATTACGGCACATAAGACAGTAAATCAAATAGAACATGCATTAAATCCAAATATATAACAATAATTGGCAAATTAAAACAATTATTAGCAATTATATATGGAAAAATAATAAAAATTGCCTGGGGTTGACTTGGTCAAAATTAGGAATTTAGATAACCCGCCCAACAAGTTGGTTAAAACTTCGGCTTCAATCCAACCCACACCTCACATGTATCCACTGCAAATAGAAACTGCTAGAGAAATAGCGCCGCAACAGCCAACTACACCCCTCCGGTGCCCGCCTGAAAATCATGGTACGACGGGAAACAACAAACGTGGATCGCTCGCCGAAGATTACGATTGCTGCCAGACAGTCCATCTCCAGAAGCCCATCACACAGCAACCGGTTGTTCCTCAAACAAGAGAGAACCGTGTCGTCCGCAGTTGGGAGGATCGCCGGCAGTGGCTACCGGCCATCATCGCTAGCAGCACACCCACGCTCGCCTGCTCCCGCATGCGCATCGCCAAGGAGAAAGTCTCCAACGCGCGAGTCAACAAGCTTCTCGCTCATCGGGCGCCAACCTACCTGGCAGGGTGTATCACGCCGCGCTCACCCGTGCTTCGCTAGCAACGCCCGACTGCACCATATTTCTCAAGACGTGCACGCCATCCAGCGCGATGACCCACATGGCAAGCAGACCAACTATGGCACGGCATCGGGTGTCGTTCTCCCGGCAGCAACCTTGAAGTCGTGCGCCTCACTCCAACACCCAGCAATCCCATCCGTGCCGCACAACATCCGCCATGCTGCTGCCTACTGCTTGCATCGTCAAGTTGCCCGGCAGTCTTCTGGTACAGTCCCCCGCATCGCAGGAGCCAGCAAACTCGACCCAGCCTCAAGGAGACTCACCTAGAAATAGCTCAGACCCGATCGAAATTCTGTTAGACTCGCTCAGAAACAATGGTCTGTTGCGTCCTACCCTTGAACTGCCCCGCTCGCCCAACCGCCGATGCTGATCGCGCCTATCACCTTTGAAGATGGTCACGTCATCAGCGACAGCGGCCATCCACCAGCGATGCAGGGCCAGCCTAGCGCGCCTCTCCGCCGTTAGCACGAAGTCGCGGTATCCACTCCAAGCACCCTTTCAGCCTTTCACCAGCCACCATGTGACTCAACCCTGAATATCCGCAGACCTGATGGGAATCAGACTGTGGCTCACTTGCAAATAAGAAGGAATGATTCGCCCAGATCATCGCAGCACCACATCCTTCTGGCGCTCCTCCCTCCAACTGATTCTCGTGACGCCTATAGACTCGACACATCAGTCGGAGGACTCGCTCGTGATGCTATCAGACTCGCCTGGAAGAGCTTCAGATTGACTCAGAAAACAGATTGCTTCCATCTGCCATCGTCAGCCTTAAACGATGCTGAAATCGCCGTGAACTGTTCCGCCCTAAAACTTGCTGGTCAAGACCTGTTCACCGCCGAACCAAGTCGCTGGTTTACAGCACGTCAACCACCGTTACAACCCGTCAAGATACACAACCATGGATAGTCGTCACCCAGCACCAGTTGGAACATGAATCCCTTCGAAACTCCGATACCAGTCGCCGGATGCGACTATTATCGCCAGCAGGTATGAGCACCAGCGGTCATACCACCACCACCACCACGTCTTTCACCATCGACTTCCAGCCATGTCAAGATAACTCATCGTGTGGTGTTTTTGTAAGGGTATTCAAATAGGGTTGTGCAGCCATAAAAAAACTTAGGGTTTCTTACAGATTTATAAAATCAAAACCCACTATCATGCGATCATTATTCAAGGATAATTCACATAATTCATATTAAACCCTAGCCCAACGTGTCACGTTTCACCACAAAACCGAAGCTCTAATACCAATTGTTGGCAGTCGATCATTTGGTTAACGTGGCCCGTTAGCGTTCCATATGATTCTAACATGCAGGAGAAGCACGAAAACAAGAAACGTATTACCTTTCCCTAGGGTATGTTGATGAAGATGGATTCTCACCTGTAGCCTGCGCAACGTCACAAGAATAGCCAGAACTTCTTCATCTGAACTCCATTTGGAGTGATCTACATGCTCAGACGTCCTCTCTTCTGCGGCTTTCTGTAGTATATTAAAAATCAAATTTGGAGCACTGTACGATTTTATATGAATTTTTTAAGGTGGCGGACAGCAGCAACAAACAACATTCCGATCTTATGCAGTATTCCCAAGTCCAATCTCGATGTCGTGTGGGCGACGATCCTCGAGATCTTCTCAATCTGCTGTTCTCTCACCCCCTCAAAGTGTTAGGCTTATAATTAAAGTTTATGGACAGCTGAGATAACTTATATATGGGCTACAGCAGGGACCAGGAGGAGAAATTGGGTTGGGCCTCCACTGGGCTTAAGTATCCAAGCTTAGCCCAAAGCTTATACTTAAGTCCAATAATAATAATATAGCCCACTAAAATATTATTACTGCACTACCTATCCAATCTCAAAATTACGTTATGGGCTCCTTCTTATTATGATTCCGTTAATCTCCCCATGTTTAAGATATACAATATCCATTAATTAATTAAGTTACTGACAACTCCATTAATTAATATCTTATCCAAGAGTAGTACCACTCAACCTCATTATCATGCCAGAATAAATTCCACCTGCAGGGTTTAAATGATAATCCTTATGAGCTCCTCAAGGGGACAACATCAACCTATGACGGACACGGATTCCTTCTACAATCAACAGCACACCATAGAGATAGCACTATTTCCCAACTCACCGAGTTTGTTGATTTAATTACATGTAAATCTCACTCATTGATGAATCAAAGAAATACATACTGCCCTACGTGTTGAGGTTATTGTATAGGGAAAGAGCACGAACTTCCATAATAACAGAGATCAAGTTCTTCTATAAGTCAGTATAAGTCGAACGATCTCAAGCGGTCCTACTCAAAACACACAAAGTGCACTAATGTGATTCTATAGCCAAGACAAGCTAATACAAATCACACTACAACCATCTCGATAGAGAGACCCCACCTATCTCGGTTGTGAGAATTTATTTATACTTTATAAGAAAATCGATAATATGATCTTTCGTGTGTTGTCGCACAACATATTATCTACAGTATAAAGTAAGTGGACTATTGCATCGTACATATAAATAAATTATAAGATGGAATCATTTGATGATATGATTCTCATTTCAAATTATTTATTTAAACACTGTTCATACAAAAAGGTAGACTTTTAGTATACAATCCAATACATCGATGGACATTTTTAAGCCTACACTCAAAATACTCTTTGCTTCTCGCAATGAATCACCCTAGTTGCTTAACATAGATGTTTCCTCAAAACATCCAATCAGGAAAGTTGTCTTGACATCTATTTGTTATATCTCATATTTTATATGAGTAGTAACAGATAAAAGAATCCAGATCGACTTAAACATAGCTACCGGCAAAAAAGGTTTCCTCATAATCGAACCCTTCTTTCTGAGTATACCTTTTCGCTACAAGCTTTGCTTCCAAGGTTTTCACCTTACCGTATGATCCTCTTTTATTTTGTATGACCATTTACAATGGTTTTTACACCATTTAGTGGTCCTACAAGCACCAAGATTTTATTTAGAATCCATAGATTCTATTTTAGAAGTCATTGCAACTTGCTAAGATTTTGCATTTCAATCTTGTAGTGCTACGTCATGTCCATGGGCTGATTTCATGTTTACTAGGGACCAAGACTCACGACTTTCCAAAACATAAATCTATCTAGTTGTAAAACAACTCTCCACTACGATAAGGTACTACATGCAATTGTATATCAGACGTGACACGCGATGCAGTTTACTTGTGGTATATCCTCTTGTACAATTGGTACTATACTTTGTGTTTTCTTTCTCACACCTTTTAGAACATTTTATACATGAATTTGTGATTTATTACATAGTTCCTTTCCAAAAATCTAGTGTTCGTGTTAACATTCACCCTATGATCTTTTAGACTATTAAATTAACCAACCTTCATTTTTCTAGGATATCCCACAAACATCAATACGACATATTGTTTCTAGGGTTTACCCATAAAATGAATTTAGCAATTCCAAATAATTCATCATATATCTAAACATTTCCATAAGAGTCATATTCCTTTTTTCCGCCATACGATACAGTTGGGGTATGCCCGGTGTTGACAACTTGGGTTTAAATCCCATCCTCTGATTAATAGCTCCTACACTATACTAAAAGTTACTCGCCACCACGATTAAATCGTAGTGACTTGATATATTTTCCATGACACCTCACCGCATCAGTCATGCACTTCTTGATTTAATCATAGTACTCAGACTTGCACTGCATCAAATAAATAAATCTTTTTTCTAGAATAATCATCAAACAAAGTGACGAATATTCATAACCACCTCTGATTGGTGTGAAATTCACCTAGATTTTAAGTGGATTTTTGTGGCTTTAATTCAATAATTGAGCATGATTTTAATAAAAATACCATTAACTGCTTGATTATTTAGATAAAGGTATTTTTGTAGAAAAATGGGTGATTTTGATAAAAAATGGATTCTACAAGTGAAGAGGAAGATGTGGGAGAAAATGGAGTTAGATTTGGAGTTGAAACGAGCAAGAACGGGCTAAAGGAAATTTTGTTATAAATCCCATTTCGGTCCCATGAACTAAATTATCTCGCATTGATTACTTAACAAAAATTCCTCTAACTCTACCACTACATGAACCCTCTTGTCCCACATTGGAAACTCACTCAAATTTCTCTCATTCTTACTACTATGAATACCCTCTTCCATGAAAGCCACCATTGACCAATTCTCCACACATTAAAATTCCATTAAGTTGAATCATTCCTAGATTCAATAGTTGAGAGGGATTTTAAGTAAGACCTCCATAGTTGAGAACCCTCCCCTTTTCGGGGTGAGGGATCCGTAGTTTTAAATGTTGTTCTAGATTATGATTTTAATTGCTTTCCAAGAAGATGGAGACACCAAGGAAAGGATGAGCTTGGTGGATGTAAAATATTCATTCTGTTAAATCTAGTCCTACTTATTATCTTTTTATTTTCTTTGTTTTGGATGTTTAAGTGATGTTTAGATTATGGACTAATTTGTGATATTATCTAAATTGTGTTCCCAGCTTTGATTAGTTTCATTTATGGATGCTTAATTGCTTAATCTATATGTTTGATTTATGTGGTTAATTATCTAGTGCATGTAGTTAGAACGAGAGTTCAATTATGTATTTTAGGAATTAATTGAATCTTTTCATCATGTGGATTATGTGAATTAATATGGGAAGAGCTGGAGACGACCTCTCATGTTTAGAACTACATAAATGGATAATAGAGAGGTTAGATCGAGAGGTTAATTAATCTAGTGAGGGAAACCCATCCTTAGTGAATTCATAGTACCTTGAAAGAGAATATTACCTATGATTTAGTACCTTTTAGGGAACTCGTACGTGTAATTAGTACCTATTGGGAGATGTTCTCTATGACATGGATCCTATGTGCTATTTTCGGGCTTTTGTAAGGGCCTACATCCTCTTCATCTCGAGAGAGAGTTTAGGTGGAAATTGTGATCGCTCTTACTATGAATGGCTTAAATTGGGAGGCAATTAGATGTGTTACATGATTGATCCATTTGAAGTGCGTCATTAAAACTTCTTTTGCAATAAAAATTCCAAAAATATTGTAATTAGTTTCTATTCATGCTTTTTATCTCCCCCTTTTCGGTCGTCACTAACTAATACGAGACTATAACTTGAAGGCCACAAATTCTAAATTCTCTTGGGTTCGATAAATTCTTTAATTGGTCCTCCCGATTATATACGACTAATCAAATGGCACCGTTGCTGGGGAATTTAGTTGTATTTGTGACTTCGGGTTTCGTTGAGTGTTAGGATAGGGACATTTTTATTTCATTTATTTTTTTATTGTTTTATGGTTGTGTTTGTAGGGACGAAAGCTTGGTGCCATGGTATTGGCCTTGAAGAGCAAAGGAGTGGTGCAAATTGAGGTAACGAACATTTTCTCAACTTAAATTCAACTTTGCCTAATTTAAGTTTGGGGGGTATCTTCTCTTTGTTTCATGAATTTTCTACGGTTAGAATTATAAAAATACATCAATGAACTCCTACTTGAGCATATTGCACCGGCGCATGTTTAAGTCCTTACTCTTTTCTTTGGCACACTTTTTCTCCTTTCTTTGTTTTTGCTTTCCATAAAGAGAAATCTTTCTTGGCTCTCTCGTGCTTCATTGTTAGAAATTTTGAAACTATAATATTTAGTTGAAACTTGTGACGAGATGGATTTTTACTTATGTACTTGTTGAACTAAGGGTTGTGCTTGTTTTGTGTTTCTTTCACTACTATAAGCCTGTGAGCTCTTAAGCCCTTAAATCGTAATATCAAACGGTTTTTCCTTTCTTGAGTGCATCATTCTTTTGTGTGCATTCTAGAACTTGCCATTGTGTCTTCTTGAAACTATACGTGTGTGACGGTTGTTGGAAATGATTTAAGGTCATCTTTGTTTTGACAAGTCACTTAGCCAAATCAATCATACCAAATGAAATCATATCGTAGTTTGCCCCTTTGAGCCTTATTATCCTTATTTCTTTTGCAACCTAAAAAATTTAGCCATTTCTATTCATATTTTATATCCTAATCACCTTTGTCGATTAGTAGAGGACTAATGGGGATGATGTGGTTAAATTGAGTTTACAAGAGAGTTTGGGAAGAGAGAAATGGTGAAAGTGCAAGAAAAGTGGGAAAAAAGATAAAGTAAAGAAAATGGAGGTTGAGAAAAAAAAATTGATTGAAGCTTGTATAAAAGAAGTATATAAAGGAGCTCTACTAGAAAAATTGAAAGAGAACTTTTGGAGAAAAGAGAAAAGAAACTCAATAGTGCTAAGAAAAAAAGGTTTGTTAGTGTGTCGGATGGAAGATTACATTTTTCTTAAGGTGAAAAGAGAAAAAGAGAGGATGAGGGTTGAAGTGATCAATCATCTTAAATTCTCTACTAATCTTGAGCTTACTTTTCCTAAAAATTTTCCTACCCAAGACCAAAGAGCCTACATTACAACCCCATTAAAGTCGTTTTTGATTCAATGATTAACAAATACAAGTGGTAGAGAGTTTAGACCTTTCGCAAGCATATGGTAATGACATGCATTTGAATTGATTTTTGAGAGTATACACTTCTCCCATACACCCCTTGAGTGTGAGAGTGAAAAGCAAAATGTAGAGAGGAGTAGTGGAAGTCTCACTTGCTTGCATATTTCCTAAGCTTAACTTGTATACATTTAAATTGATGTCTTGTCGCTTGTTTTCATTGAATTGAAATAGCTTTGAAGTGACTCAATCTCATTGATATCTTGATTATTTGGAGAAAGATATTTTTATTTATTTTTGCAGAAAAATGGGTGATTTTGATAAAAATGGATTCTACAAGTGAAGAGAAAGATGTGGGAGAAAACGGAGCTCGATTTGAAGTTGAAACGAGCAAGAACGGGCCAAAGAAAATTAAGTTATAAATCCCATTTTTGGTCCCATGTGCTAAATTACCCACATTGATTACTTACCACAAATTCCTCTCACTCTACCACTACATGAACCCACTTGTCCCACATTGGAAACTCACTCAAATTTCTCTTATCCTTACTACTATAAATACACTCTTCCATGAAAGCTACCATTGAGCAATTCTCCACACAATAAAATTCCATTAAATTGAATCATTCCTAAATTCAATAGTTGAGAGGACTTTTAAGTAAGACCTCCATAGTTGAGATATCTCCCCCTTTCGAGGCGAGGGATCCGTAGTTTTAAATATTTTTCAAGATTAGGATTTTAATACTTTCCAAGAAGATGGAGAGACTAAGGAAAGGATAAGCTTGGTGGATGTAAAAAATTCATTCGGTGAAATATAATCCTACTTTTATCTTTTTATTTTCTTTGTTTTGGATGTTTAAGTGATGTTTAGATTATGTACTAATTTGTGATATTATCTAAATTGTGTTCCTGGATTTGATTAGTTTCATTTATGGATGCTTAATTACTTAATCTATATGTTTGATTTGTGTGATTAATTATCTAGTGCATATGGTTAGAACGAGAGTTCAATTATGTGTTTTAGGAATTAATTGAATCTTTTCATCACGTGGGTTATATGAATTAATATGGGAAGAGTTGGAGACGACCTCTCATGTTTAGAACTACATAAATGAACACTAGAGATGTTAGATCGAGAGGTCAATTAATCTAGTGAGGGGAATCCAATCTTAGTGAATTCATAGTACCTAGAAAGGAAATATTACCTATAATTTTGTACCTTTTAGGGAACTCGTACGTGTAATTTGTATATTGGGAGGTGTTCGCTATGGTATTGATCCTTTGTGCTATTTGGGGGCTTTTGTAAGGACCTACATCCTCTTCATCTCGAAAGAGAGTTTAGGTTGAAATTGTGATCGCTCTTACTATGATAACTTAAATTGGGAGGTAATTAGATGTGTTACATGATTGATCCATTTGAAGTGTGTCATGAAATCTTCCATTGCATTGAAAATTCCAAAAATATTGTAATTAGTTTCTTTTCATGCTTTTTATCTCCTCCTTTTCGGTCTTCCCTAACTAATACGAGATTATAACTTGAAGGCCGCAAATCCTAAATTCCCTTGGGTTCGATAAATTCTTTAATTGGTCATCCCAACTATATACGACTAATCAAATGGCGCCGTTGTCAGGGAATTTAGTTATATTTGTGACTTTGGGTTTCATTGAGTGTTAGGATAGGGATATTTTTATTTGATTTGTTTTTTTGTTGTTTTATGGTTGTGTTTGTAGGGACGAAAGCGTGGTGCCATGATATTGGCCTTGAAGAGCAAATGAGTGATGCAAATTGAGGTAACGAACATTTTCTCAACTTAAATTCAACTTTGCCTAATTTAAGTTTTGGGGGGTATGTTCTCTTTGTTACTTGACTTTTCTATGATTTGAAATATAAAAAATACATCAATAAACTCCTACTTGAGCATATTGTACCGGCGCACATTTAAGTCCTTACTCTTTTCTTTGGCACACTTTATCTCCTTTCTTTGTTTTTGCTTTCAATAAGGAGAAATCTTTCTTGGCCCTCTCATGCTTCATTGTGAGAAATTTTGAAACTATGATATTTAGTTGAAACATGTGACGAGATAGATTTTTACTTATGTACTTGTTGAACTAAGTGTTGTGCTTGTTTTGTGTTTCTTTCACTACTATAAGCCCGTGAGCTGTTAAGCCTTTAAATCTTAATATCAAACTATTTTACCTTTGTTGAGTGCATCATTCTTTTGTGTGCATTCTAGAACTTGCCATTGTGTCTTCTTGAAACTATACGTGTGTGACGATTGTTGGAAATGATTTAAGGCCATCTTTGTTTTGACAAGTCACTTAGCCAAATTAATCCTACCAAATGAAATCATATCGTAATTTGCCCCTTTGAGCCTTATTATCCTTATTTCTTTGGCAACCTACATATTTAATCATAGTACTTAGACTTGCAGTGCATCAAATAAATATATCTTTTTTTTAGAATAATCGTGAAACAAAGTGACGAATATTCATAACCATCTCTCGCGGGGATAATCTTAGGATCGCTTAAATCAGTATGAACCATTTCCAACATATCTTTACATGGGTCTATACCCCTTTGCCTTGTAGAGGCAATTTATCATATTCACTTCCAAGTAAGACTCACAACTTCAATAGTTTCCACTTCCAATAAACCTAACGGTTCATCGGCTATCAACTTTTGAATCGTACTTAAGTAAAATGATCTAGTCTTAGATGCCAAAGGTATGTTTAGTTCATGTCCGAAGGTTCCTTTCTCTTAGTAAGATTAGAAGATGCATTATTAATTACTATTTGTTGCATCGTGAGAGAAACATGATTTAAGAGTGTACAAATTGTCCACCAATGTACCATTACAGATTATAACTCTATCCTTTAATATAATGACCATGTTATTTAAATGTAATAGAGTATGCATCCATAAATACATAGAAACTGAAATGAAATTCTTTATATGAAAACATACATAAAGACAATCTCTCAAAATCAAATGTTTATTTCTATCATAAGATAAACAAACAACTCCTACTGCAACAACCACTACTTTCGTAGCTTTACCCATGTATACAGTAATCTCATCATCACTTAGTTATAAACATTTAATGATTTCGGTATCTACACACAACGTGTCAGTAGATGACATCACTATTCATGCTTCAACTACTAGTGAATAAGATACTTACCTTGTTCAAGTCTTGATGAAATTAGGTTTGCTCTGCCACATTTTTTGTTAGAAGTTTCCCACCATATACAATCTCTTGTAATTCAGGTGGAACTTGCTCAAAACATCTAGGCAGATTACGAAGAATAAATTGACCAAGGTTTTCCCTTCAATTTCTATTCCAAATATTTCCAATTCATTCATCAAGTTTATCCATGTCCTCTTGCGTTTTTACCTTTCTCAAATTTCTGAAGAGTGACATGAGACCATCATATTTCTATGAACCTCTCACCTCTTCACTAGAGATTTTAATAGGCACTAGAGGGCATCCTTAGTGAGAACACATTTTTATTTTCCTTAGCAGTAATTATTAAAACCAAGATTCTTATCAATCAATAATTTTGGACCAGTAAGTATGTTTTCTTTTAGTTAATAATGGGTGAAATAAACCATTTAAAAATTCAGAGAATCAACTAAATAAATAAAATGATCAAACACTTGAATTTTAAAATTTATATTGATTCCCTCAATAAACAATATAAAATAAATTCACCGACATCTCAAGTACCGTGAATTTGAATGCCACATTAGTGTGGACGTTATACAAACCCTAACATTCACAAGAGAAGGTTTTAGCCATTAATTCAATATGTCATAATTAACCTTATGACTCAATGATAAATAGTCGGTTGTACTTCAGCCTTGCAATTTAATAGCAGTGACTCCATTGGGGAGGATACATATTAATTGCACCTAAGTGTATACCATTATTTGATATTAAGTATGTTACCCAAGATTGTGTATGTTACTGTTGCAGAAGTCCACACGCCTCAAATAATTTACTATAATCATCAATTATTAATTTGTACAAGTGCTCCGCAAATAAAACTCATCCGTTGGGAAGAAAAGCACTATAGCCGACTCATAAGTTTATGTGCATCACATTACAAACAATAATTATTTCATGAAATTTATTCCAGTGATCCACAAATAAAAACTCATCCGTTGGGGAGGAAGGCACTATAACCTACTCATAAGTTTATTTGCATCACACAATAAATCAATAATGGAGGCCGTGGGATTTATTAACCAATCCCTCTCCCACTTAATAATTTAACAAGATGGTTTTTACATGCATACAATATTCCAAATATAATACGCAATTTAGCCAGATTCTAACACAGCAATTTAAAGTAGTAAATCACATAGAACATGTCTTCAAATATATAACAATAATAGACAATTAAATCAATTATAGCAGTTATATATCAGCGAATTCGATTATTCGCCACCAAGTACGAATATGAGCAAAGACTTCAATATTATCAAATTTTCGAAAAAACTCTAGATAATCAAATTATCAAAAATTTACAGAATATCAAATTTTTGGAAAATTTCCAGATTATCAAAATTTTGAAAATTACCAGATTATCAAATTTTAGAAAATTTCCAGATTATCAAATTTTCAAAATTTTCATATTTTCAAAATTTCGAAAACTTCTAGATTATCAAAATTTTGAAATTTCTAGATTATCAAAATTTTGAAACTATCGATATCGATCATCGATATCGTCCAAATTATCGAAATCATCGATATCAACTAGATTATCAAAATCGTCGATATCGACCAGATTATCAAAAAAATTGATATCGATATGTAACCATATATAACAATAATAGACAATTAAATAAATTATGGCAGTTATATATCACGAATTAAATCACCACTTAAATTAGAAAGTCTTGTCCGACACTTCAGCTGTTGTACCGATGCCTTACGCAACAAGCAGGATTACTTGAACCCCAAGTCGTTCATCATCCGTGATCCGCCGTGTTATACCGCCGTCATACGTTTAGGATATCCAAGTATAGCATAAATATTCTAAACCCTAATCACGTTTGGCACATAAACCCTAGCCTAACGTGTCACGCTTCACCATAAAACTAAAGCTCTGATACCAATTGTTGGCATTCGATTGTTTGGTTAACGTGAACCGTTAGGGTTCCATGCAATTCTACAGCAACAGAAGCACAATCTATAATTGAATTACCTTTCACCAGGGTATGTTGAAGAAGTTGAAATTTTCAAAAATTTTCGAAAATTCTCGCTGGTAGCTTACGCGACCTCACGACTTTGGGCATAACTTCCTCATCCAATCTCCGACTTGAGTGATTTTTGAGCCAAAACGATCATCTCTTCCGTGGCTTTCTATTCATGTATCACACAACCAGTTTTTAGTTCTATACGAATTCAAAAAAATCATTGAAGTTGACGATCAGGTTGCTGAAAACAACCTCTTGATCTTTTATTGTATTCCTAAGCCATGTCTTGACGTAGTGTGGGCAACGATCACTAAGATGAACTCAATCTGCAGTTCTCTCTATATCACAATTTTTAGGATTGTCTAAAATGAGTTACTGGACTACTGAGATTGGCTATATATATAGGCTACAATAGGGACTATGAAGAGAAATTAGGGTTTGGGCCTCCCATTGGGCTTAAGCATCCAAGTTTAGCCAAAACTTATACCTAAGTCCAATAATAATAAATCAGTCCACTAAAGAAATATTATTGCACTGCCACCCTAATCCTATATTACGTTATGGGCTCCTTCTTATTATGAGCCCGTTAGTCTCCCCGTGATTAAGATTCAATGCTCATTAATTAATTAAGTTACTAAAAACTCCATTAATTAATATATGTACCGAGAGAAGTACCACTCAACCTTATTATCATGCCAAAATAAATCCACCTGCAGGGTTTACATGATAATCATTATGAGCTCCTCAAGGGGATATCATTAACCAATTCCCTTAGGACACAGATTCCTTCTACAATCAACAGCACACCGTAGAGACAGTATCATCTCCCGACTCACCAAGTACATTGATTTAATAATTAAATCTCATCCATTGATGAATCAAGGAAATAAATACTAGCTCACGTGTCGAGGTTATTGTATAGGGATTAAGAGTACTAACATCCATAATAACAAAGATCAAGTTCTATTATATAGTCAGTATAAACCGAACGATGTCAACACGGTCCTACTCAATACACACAAAGTGCACTAGTGCAATTTTATAGTAAAGACAGACTAATGCCAAATCACACTACAACCATACCGATACATAGTCCCTGTCTATCTCTGTTGTGAACATCTATTTATACTTTACAAAGTGCCGATAATATGATCTTTCGTGTGACGCCGGACACCACATTATCTACAGTATAAAGTAAATAGACTTTTGCAACTTCATCATTGCAAACGTTTGATCACATGATTCTCATTTCAAATATCTTCTAAACATTGTTCATGCAAAAAGCTAGACTTTTAGTATACAATCCAACAAAAATGAAGGAAAAGTAGATCGTAACGAGAAAATGATCATCAAATAAAGGAAATATGCATCAAAACGAAATAAAAGTTGATCGTAACGAAAAATGAACATCAAAATGAAGGAAATAAGCTTCGAAACAACAAAAATATATATTGTAACGAGAAAATGAGCATCAAAATGAAGAAAATATGCTTCGAAAAGAAGGAAATATTGATCGTAACAAAAAAAATAAGCATCAAAATGAAGGAAATATGAATCAAAACGAAGGAAATATTGATCATAACGAGAAAATGAGCATCAAAATTAAGGAAATATGCATCGAACCAAAATAAATGTTGTTCCTAACGAAAAAATAAGCATCAAATTGAAGGAAATGAGCATCAAAACGAAGTAAATGTTGTTTTAACGAGAAAATGAGCATCAAAATGATGGAAATATGCATCAAAATGAAAGAAATGTTTTTCGTAATTAGTAATTAACATCAAAATGATGGAAAAATGAACCGAATTAAAGGAAATGTAGATCGTAATGAGAAAATGAGCATCAAAATGAATAAAATATGCATAGAAACAAAGGAAATATTGATCGTAACGAGAAAATAAGCTTCAAAATGAAGGAAATATGGATCGAAACAAAGGAAATATTGATCGTAACTTGAAAATGATCATCAAAATGAAGGAAGTGAGCATCGAAGCGAAGAGATTATTGACGTAATGAAAAAATGAGCATCAAAATGAAGGAAATACGCATCCAAATGAAGAAAATGTAGATCGTAAAGAGAAAATAAGCATCAAAATGAAAGAAATATGCATCAAAACGAGGGGAATGTCGATCGTAACGAGAAAATGAGCATCAAAATGAAGGAAATATGCATCTAAACAAAAAAATGTAGATCGTAACAAGAAAATGAGCTTCAAAATGACGGAAATATGCATCAAAATGAAGGAAAAGTAGATCGTAACTAGAAAATGAAAATCAAAATGAAGGAAATATGCATCGAAACCAAGAAAATGTTGATCGTAATGAAAAAATGAGCATAAAAATGAAGGAAATATGCATCGAAAAGAGGGAAATGTTGATCGTAATGAGAAAATTAGCATCAAAATAAAGTAAATATGAATCGAAACGAAGGAAATGTAGATCATAATGAGAAAATAAGCATCAAAATGAACAAAATATGCATCGAAATGAAGGAAATGTTGATCGTAACGAGAATATGATCTTCAAAATGAAGGAAATATGCATCGATACGAAGAAAATGTTAATCGTAACGAGAAAATGAACATCAAAATAAAGGAAATTTTCATCGAAATGAAGGAAATATTGATCGTAACGAGAAAATGAGAATCAAAATGAAGGAAATATGCTTCAAAACGAAGAAAATATTGATCGTAACGAGAAAATGAGAAACAACATGAATGAAATGTGCATCGAAACGAAGAAAATGTTGATCGTAACAAGAAAATAAACATCAAAATGAAGGAAATATGCATCGAAACGAAGGAAATATTGATCGTAATGAGAAAATGTGCATCAAAATAAAGGAAATATGCTTCGAAATGAAGGAAATGTAGATCGTAACGAGAAAATAAGCATCAAAATGAAGAAAATATGCATCGAATGAAGGAGATGTTGATCGTAACGACAAATGAACATCAAAATGAAGGAAATGAGCATCGAAACAACGAAAATGTTTATTGTAACGAGAAAATGAGCATCAAAATGAAGACAATATGCTTCGAAACGAAGGAAATATTGATCGTAACAAGAAATAAGCATCAAAATGAAGGATATATGAATCAAAACAAAGAAAATGTTGATATTAACGAGAAAATGAGCATCAAAATGAAGGGAATATGCATCTAACAGAAATAAATGTTGGTCCTGACAAGAAAATAAGCATCAAATTAAAGGAAATGAGCATCAAAACGAAGGAAATGTTGTTGTAACGAGAAAATGAGCATCAAAATAATGGAAATATGCATCAAAACGAAAGAAATATTTTTTGTAATTAGTAAATTTACATTAAAATGAAGGAAATATGAGTCGAAACAAAGGAAATGTAGATTGTAACGAGAAAATGAGCATCAAATGAAAAAAATATGCATAGAAACGAAGGAAATATTAATCGTAACGAGAGAATAAGCTTCAAAATGAAGGAAATATGCATCGAAACGAAGGAAATGTTGATCGTAACTTGAAAATGATAATCAAAATGAAGGAAATGAGCATCGTAGCGAAGAGATTATTGATCTTAACGAGAAAATAAGTGTAAAAATGAAGGAAATATGCTTTGTAACGAAGGAAATGTTGATCGTAACGAGAAAATGAGCATCAAATGAAGGAAATACGCATCCAAATGAAGAAAATGTAGATCGTAAAGAGAAAATGAGCATCAAAATGAAAGAAATATGTATCAAAACGAAGGGAATGTAGACCGTAACGATAAAATGAGCATAAAATAAAGGAAATATACTTCAAAATGAAGGAAATGTAGATCGTAACGAGAAAATGAGCATCAAAATGAAGAAAATATTCATCGAAACGAAGGGAATGTTGATCGTAACGAGAAATGAACATCAAAATGAAGGAAATGAGCATCGAAACAACGAAAATGATTATTATAACGAGAAAATGAGCATCAAAATGAAGAAAATATGCTTTGAAATGAAAGAAATATTGATCGTAACGAGAAAATAAGCATCAAATGAAGGAAATATGAATCAAAACGAAGGAAATGTTGAACATAACGAGAAAATGAGCATCAAAATGAGGGGAATATGCATCGAACCGAGAGAAATATTGGTCCTGACGAGAAAATAAGCATCAAATTGAAGGAAATGACCATCAAAACGAAGGAAATGTTGTTGTAACGAAAAAATGAGCATCAAAATGATGGAAATATGCATCAAAACAAAAGAAATGTTTTTCGTAATTAGTGAATTAACATCAAAATGAAGGAAATATGAGTCGAAACAAAGGAAATGTAGATCGTAATGAGAAAATGAGCATAAAAATAAAGGAAATATGCATAGAAACGAAGGAAATATTAATCGTAACGAGAAAATAAGCTTAAAAATGAAGGAAATATCCATCGAAACGAAGAAAATATTGATCGTAACTTGAAAATGATCATCAAAATGAAGGAAATAAGCATAGAAGTGAAGAGATTATTGATCGTAACGAGAAAATGAGTGTAAAAATGAAGGAAATATGCATTGAAACGAAGGAAATATTGATCGTAACGAGAAAATGAGCATCAAAATGAACGAAATACGCATCCAAACAAAGAAAATGTAGATCGTAAAGAGAAAATGAGCATCAAAATGAAAGAAATATGCATCAAAACGAAGGGAATGTAGAACGTAACGCGAAAATGAGCATCAAAATGAAGGAAATATGCATCGAAACGAAGAAAATGTAGATCGTAACAAAAAATGAGCTTCAAAATGACGGAAATATGCATCAAAATGAAGGAAAAGTAGATCGTAACTAGAAAATGAAAATCAAAATAAAGGAAATATGCATCGAAACCAAGATAATATTGATAGTAACAAAAAAATGAGCATAAAAATGAAGGAAATATGCATCGAAAAGAGGGAAATGTTGATTGTAATGAGAAAATTAGCATTAAAGTAAAGTAAATATGAATCGAAACGAAGGGAATGTAGATCATAATGAGAAAATGATCATCAAAATGAACGAAATATGCATCGAAATGAAGGAAATGTTGATCGTAACGAGAATATGATCTTCAAAATGATAGAAATATGCATTGATACGAAGGAAATGTTAATCGTAACGAGAAAATGAGCATCAAAATAAAGGAAATTTGCATCGAAATGAAGGAAATATTGATTTTAACGAGAAAATGAGTATCAAAATGAAAGAAATATGCATCAAAACGAAAAAATATTGATCGTAACGAGAAAATGAGCATCAAAATAAAGGAAATGAGCATCAAAACGAAGAAAATATTGATCGTAATGAGAAAATGAGCAACAAAATGAATGAAATGTGCATCGAAATAAAGAAAATGTTGATCGTAATGAGAAAATGAGCATATAAATGAATGAAATGTGCATCGAAATGAAGAAAATATTGATCATAACGAGAAAATGAGCGTCAAAATGAAGGAAATATGCATCGAAACGAAGGAAATATTGATCGTAGTTAGAAAATAAGCATCAAAATAAAGGAAATATGCTTCGAAATGAAGGAAATGTTGATCGTAACGAGAAAATGAGCATCAAAATGAAGAAAATATGCATTGAAACGAAGGGAATGTAGATCGTTATGAGAAAATGAGCATCAAAATGAAGGAAATATGCATCGAAAGAAGGAAATGTTGATCGTAACGAGAAAATGAGCATCGAAATGAAGAAAATATGCATAGATACGAAATAAATATTGATCGTAACGAGAAAATGATTTTCAAAATGAAGGAAATGAGCATCGAAACGAAGAAAATGTAGATAGTAACGAGAAAATGAGCATCAAACTAGGAAATATGATTAAACAGAAAAGAAAATACAGAAGGGGACAAAGGGGATGGGGGCAAAGGATTAAGATTTATAGGGGATGACAAAGCCAAGAAGAGCCAAACAAGCGGCTCAATAACTCTTGCAAAGAGCAATAACAAAAATAGAGCTAATCTAAAAATTGTTCTTTTTCTTTGGGAGTGTGCTCCAATCTTTCTTACATGCGGCATCCCAAATATCCATAGGATCATTCTGTTGCTTGGCCGTTTGGGAACGAGTAACCGGTTTAGTCGCCGAAAGATAAGTAATGCCTTTCTTTTTTGTTTTTCCACCTTTTAGTTTCTGATTATTTTTTCAAGTGTAGGAAAATCAACCTCACAGTTAGCAGCAACACGTGCATCATTTTAATAATCACCAAACTTATTATCAAACTCATCTAGAGTAGATTCCGAACCATAATCATCCAACATGCCAAAACGATTCGAGATAAAAATGGAAGGGGATTTTGGAGAGTATTGCGAGTAGTGACGCTCCCTTGCCTCAACACCATGTATATCAGCAGCCAACACAAATGAATCAGTGTTAGGATCCATATCAAGTTGCTGTCCTTCAAAGGCAGAAACAGCTTCGGGGGTGGCCTCATCCACCACCTCCTTACCTTTAGGAGTATTTGTGGCATGGAGCGTCATGGGAGAAACAGCAGGGGACCTGTTCAGTATTGGCGTGGGAATAGAGGGCTGAACCTGCTCTACCGCATCCATCTCCTCCATATCATCTAAAGAGCTGAACCTATTCGATATTGGTATGGGAATGGAGGGCAGTACGGGCGAAGATACAGCAGGAAACTTACCATCTCCATCTGCTGCTATACTAACACCACAGCGAAGATCGAAGGGCTGATCTTGTGGAGCAGCTTGTACAGCCGCCATCGGAGATGAAGACCAAGCATTTCGCTGCTCATCATTAGGATGGGCTGAGCAGAAACAAGTGGATTCACAACAGACTTAAAAGTCAATTTCTGTCTTTTACAATCCTCCTTAGAAATCTCAGCAGAACATTTTTCTTTCTTCTTTTTGTTACAGACTGCCTTGGTGTGACCCAAAATATTACAAAACTTGCAAAAGTCATGGAGATTTTTGTAGCAAAGAGAGATGCAAAGTAATGAAGATGAAACATCTATATTAACATGATCAGGCAAAGTTTATTGGATATCCAAATCAATTAGAATACGCGCGAAGTGTCCTAATGAAAAACTTACAACCCTCTCATAAATCTGAACTGGCGTACTAATCACGGAGGCAATATACCTCAAGATCTTTTCCGTCTACAACTCAAACGGGAGTTCGTAAACTCTGACCCAAATAGAGACGACAGAGGACTTGATATGATAGGGGTTAAAAAAGGGAGTCCATTTCTGGACCCTAAGCTTACTAGGTTGCAGATCAAAGAGTCTGTCACGGAGTATCTCCCTCTGACGAGATTCATCAAGGATGAAAAGGTTGTAAAACCCTCTGCCAATAGGGATAAGCAAGATATCAGACAAATTCCAGAGCCTTTTGAGTTTGAGGCTCAAATCCTCAGAGGAAAATGGATGCTGCCCTTGCTCGATCAGAGTTCGAATAATGAGGAATGAAGAACAATATCAGAGCGGTGTTGGTGATATTGAGCATCAACAAAGATGGTAATTTCAATTTCAGACCGAATTGAGGGGAAGACCTCCGATTCATTCAATTTTTCACAAATCGCATCTTTTAAAAAATTCAAAGCATCACAGGTCATCAAGTTTCCCACTGGAAAAGACCCAAGCGACGCAACCCCAGTGTTGTGCGGCAACTCCTGCTCACGATCAGAAGAGTCCCGAGTCGGCGAAGATCCGAGAGTTACAGCTTCTTTAAAACTGTGGCTAGGCAGAGTGGACGAGGTAGGGCTCACGGCTGAATGAAGAAGTGGCGGCGCCGAAAAAGATCCACCGTGAGCAGTTTCTCTGAGAGGCCGGCGGGAAGATAGAGACAGGTTGGGTCCATTGTGTGAGAAGGACATGGCCGGCGGCTGGAAAACCTAGTGAGTGGGGAGAGTATTTTCTAGTGAGAGAAAAAAAGAAAACATCTTTTGTGAATGTAGTATCAAAATATTGATCGTAATATCTTGCTTATAAAATGAGTATTTTTACAACCATTGGCATAATTTTGAAATATGCATCGTAACGAAGAAAATATTGATCGTATCGAGAAAATGAGCATCAAACTAAATAATATTGTAAATCAAATAAATTAAAAGTAAACAACAGGGGAACCAAAAAAGATGCATTACAAATGGGAGCAGGCAAGGGATCCTGCTACCCAGCTGACATGGAATAGGCATGGGATCCTATTACCCACCCTAAGGATGTTAGACCTAAACCTGTACAGCCGGATACATGGCTGAAAAAACCTATGGATGAGCTGGCCACCCCCCGGACTGCCTCAGTAAAAACCTCTATATCGAAAAACCCTCCATGAAAAACCCATATAGAGGAAAAGAGCACCTTCCAAAGGGTGTCAAGAAACTCACCATCTAACCTAGACCTAAAGGAAGCCTAGGCGCCCAAATCAATCCACTGCAGCATCCAATCACTCCAATTATTCCATCCGCTGCGCATCAAAACGAACAACATCAAAGACTTAAAATTGAACATAAGTAACAAAAGGAAAAATATCACATGGCACACCTAGCGACATCGCCACTGGAGAGACAAAATCTCATTCGCATACAATCGAACGGGTGAGAAACCAGAGTGACCCAGCCAAGCATAAGATGGAGAATATAAGGAGGTGCATAAACACGCCAAAAGAAATCCCTGCCAATATCAGCTAATCGATCTGCCACAGCATTCCCCTCACGATAGATGTGAGAGACTAAAAAATTCATCATCCATGTAATCTCCATGCTTCTTCACAATCGAGAAAGAAGTCTCCATGCTTCTTCTCAATCATTGAAATATCCTCAAAGAGCTTTTCGGCCTCAATGGATGACTTTGTAAGTAGTGCTCCATTTGAAGAAGCATTAAGTAGCACTCAAGAATCACAATCCGATCTATTGTAGAATATACTGTTATACTGAGCTTTTGACAAGCCATTTTTTGGACACCTTCTAAGCATATCCTTGAATCTCTCCCATGCTTCATGAAATTTCTTATTACCACCGATAGGAAATTGATTGATTTCTTATTTCTTCTTAAACACTATGGAAGGTGGCATGTATCTCTCTAAGAACTTCAATTTCAATAGCTCCAAAGATATTGGAGGTGATTTTGACTGGCGTAATTTGGCGCCAATCTTTGTTCATCATTCGAATATATAGAGGAGATGTTGCATTTTATGAAAATGGTGAATTGTCTTTTCTTGTGGAATTTGATTGCCCATCTATATGACATCCACACTTGTAAGTGTAAATAAGGCACAAATGGATGTGTATGAAATGATTGTTGGTGTTTGATTATTTGGTTAACGTGAACTGTTAGGGATCCATACGTTTCTAAAGTCAGCGGAAGCGTGAAAACAAGAAACGTATTATCTTTCACCAGGGTATGTTGGAGAAGAAGGATTCTCGCAGGCAGCTTGCGCAGCCTCACCGTTTTGGACATAACTCTCGCGTCTAATATCCGAATTGAGTGATCTATGTGCCATAACGATTCTCTCTTTTGTGGCTTTCCATCAGTATATCACAAATTGAATTCTGAGTTTTTTACGATTTTATAAAAATCGTGCAAGTTAATGGACAGCAGCAGCAAACAACCTTCCGGTCATCTGCTGTATTCCCAAGTCCAATCTCGACGTCGTGTGGGCAACGATCCTCGAGATCTTCTCAATCTTTTGTTTTGTCTCCCTCTTCACATGTTAGGCGTGTCTCATCATGGGTTAGAACTGTTGGATTATATACTAAAAGTCTATCTTTTTGTATGAACAATGTTATAACAATTAATTTGAAATGAGAATCATATGATCAAATGATTGCGTCTTATAATTTATTTATATGCACGATGCAATAGTCCACTTACTTTATATTGTAGATAATATGTTGTGCGACAACATGTGCTCACAACCGAGATAGACGGGGACTCTCTATCGGGATGGTTGTAGTGTGGTTTGGTATTAGCTTGTCTTGGCTATTGAATCACATTAGTGCACTTGTGTGTATTGAGCAGGACCGCCTGAGATCGTTCAACTTATACTGACTTATAGGAGAACTTGATCTCAGTTATTATGGAAGTTCGTGCCCTTAATCCCTATACAATAACCTCGACGCGTAGGGCAGTACGTATTTCTTTGATTCATCAATGGGTGAGATTTACATGTAATTAAATCAACAAACTCGATAAGTTGGGAAGTAATGCTGTCTCTATGGTGTGCTGTTGATTGTAGAAGGAATCCGTGTCCGTCATAGGTTGATGATGTCCCCTTGAGGAGCTCATAAGGATTATCATGTAAACCCTGCAGGTGGAATTTATTTCGGCATGATAATGAGGTTGAGTGGTATTACTCTTGGATGAGATATTAATTAATTGAATTGTCAGTAACTTAAATTAATTAATGGACATTGTATATCTTAAACATGAGGAGACTAACGGGCTCATAATAAGAAGGAGCCCAAAACGTAATTTTGGGATTGGAAAGACAGTGCAGTAATAATATTTTAGTGGAATATATTATTATTATTGGACTTAAGTATAAGCTTTGGGCTAAGCTTGGATACTTAAGCCCAATGGAGGCCCAACCCAATTTCTCCTCCTGGTCCCTGCTGTAGCCCATGTATATAAGTCACCTCAGCTTATCTGGAACCCTAATCTCATTCATTATTCACGTGTGATGAGGGTTGAGAGCAGATTGAGGAGGTCTCATAGATCGTCGCCCACACGACGTCGAGATCGGACTTGGGACATACGGCAGAAGATCAGAAGGTAGTTTGCTGCTGCTGTCCACCACCTTGTGAAATTTATATAAAATCGCATAGTGATCAGAATTTGATGATCAATATACTGACTCCGTTGAAGAGAGGATCATCTGAGCATAAAGAACATTCAATTCCGACATCAAATGAGGAAGTTATGGCTATTCTCGTGGGACTGCACAATCTATCAGCGAGAATCCTTCATCTTCTATATACCTTGGTGAACGGTAATCGTTTCTATGATTTATTGCTTCCGCTGATATTAGAAACGTATGGATCTCTAACGGGTCACGTTAACCAAACGATCCAAGCGCCAACAAGAACAACTGAGATAACTAATATATGAGCTACAACAGGGACCAGGAGGAGAAATTTGAGTTGGGCCACCATTGGGCTTAAGTATCCAAGATTATCCCAAAACTTATACTTAAGTCCAATAATAATAATATATACCACTAAAATATTATTACAACACTACTGTTCTAATCCCATAATTACGTTATAGGATCCTTCTTATTATGAGCCCGACAGTCTCCTCATATTTAAGATATACAATGCCCATAATTAATTAAGTTACTGACAACTCCATTAATTAATATGTCATCCGAGAGTAGTTCCACTCAATCTCATTATCATGACGGAATAAATCCACCTGCAGAGTTTACATGATAATCCTTATGAGCTCCTCAAGGGGACATCATCAACCTATAACGGACATAGATTCATTCTACGATCAACAGCACACCATAGAGACAACACTATTTCTTGACTCACCGAGTTTGTTGATTTAATTACATGTAAATCTCACCCATTGATGAATTAAAGAAAAACATATTGTCCTATGTGTCGAGGTTATTTTATAGGGATTAAGAGCACGAACATCCATAATAACTAAGATCAAGTTCTTCTATAAGTCAGTATAAGTCGAACGATCTCAAGCGGTCCTGCTCAATATACACGAAGTGCACTAATGTGATTCTATTGTCAAGATAAACTAATACCAAATCACACTACAACCATCCCGATAGAGAGTCCCGTCTATCTCGGTTGTGAGCATCTATTTATACTTTATAAGAAAACTGATAATATGATCTTCCACATGTTTTCGCACAACATATTATCTACAGTATAAAGTAAGCGGACTATTGCATCGTTACATATAAATAAATTATAAGACACAATCATTTGATCATATGATTCTCATTTCAAATAAATTGTTATAAGATTGCTCATACAAAATGCTAGACTTTTAGTATACAATCCAACAATTTCCCACTTATACCAAAAGATTATGCTGTCATGTCCAATGCCATACATCTGATTCCCACTCCCACTACACGACCATCAAAAGCTTTCGCTTTAAAGTCCTCGTAAATTGATTTACTAGATTATCTTTCAATGCAATCTAGGTGACAACAACCTTTCCCTCAACATAAGATTTCTCGAAACAGGTGGTACTTGCGCTCCAGGTGGTACTTGTGCTCCATGTGTTTAATTGGAACTGCACCATTATTATCACAATAAATTGTGTTAATCTTGGACAAACTTATAAACACTTCGAAGTCCATCATGAAGTTTCTAGAGTGATAAGTCGTAATTTTATATCATTATTTTAGATGAATTCATATATATTTTTATGTGAGTTTTGAATTATTTAGTGTAATTACAACTTATTTATATTTTATACACTTGAGCTTTAATTATTTTAATTCTTGGGTAAATAGGCCAAAATTAAGATAATTGTACAGTCATAATAATTTATTTTTGTGACTGAGTTGTGAATTATTTAGTGTAATAATTTTATTGCAGGAAAATTAAACAGTTAACCAAGATAATTAAGGAAAAGAAGGATTTGGTGATCAACAATAAATAAAAACTTACCAAAGATGAGATACAATGAACTTGGACATACATCAGAATGGAAGGTCATACATAAATTAATTTAGGATCCTTATTAACCTGGGAGATCACTTATACACGGTTCTTCTACATCATAACATCCTGGACGCTCCAGGGGGCAGATTGGGCTAGGGAAGAAGGCGCATCACCACGAGGAACACAAAATTATCGGTTTTTAATTTATTTTATTTAATTTTTATTATATAATTTCGTTTCTAGTCCAAGGATTGTGAACCTCCCTTAGATTAATTTCATGTTTGCTTATGAATAATATTATCAACTTGTTTTATGAATTTATTTTGTGAATGGCTTGATGTTAATCTTGACTTTTCAATTGCTTGTGTAGACTACTCCTCTCATATGTGATTGATTATTCAATAGCTATTTTGCATATTATAATCCTTAATTGTTATAATATTGTGAACCGAGTAGCAAAGTGAGGGAGTACCTCTTGAAATCACGAAATCTAGGTTGTATGATTCGCTACCCCCATTCTCATAGCCTAGTAGTCCTAATATCTAAATTTTAATGCATTGTCGAGTTCGAATCCATAGGGTCACTCTGCAATAGTTTAATCTAGAGGTCGTACCATAGGTTATTAATCTTAAGGATATTTCGGGGTAATTTGGTCATACCATTAGCCAAGGGATTTGAGTTTATGAACTTGTTGTGATTTTAGGAATTTGATTCATGTGAATTAGGATATGGGAGAGGATCAAATCCTTGGACTAGATTGTTATTTTATTTGTTTTATAATTTAATTTTATGTTTTTACTATTTTAATTATTTATTTTCATGTTTAGTAGATGTTAGTAATTTAATCCAATCCCCCCTTTTGGTTACTTTTTAAAAACACAAATTATTCAATTTAAATTCAATTACTCCCTTTTCGACCCTTACTTACCCTACTACATTCTTAGTGGGTTTGTTTGGAAAAATTACAAATTTTATTTTTGGGTGCCCGTGACAGCACACCAAATTTTGTCGCCGTTCCCGGAGAGTAATCCAGAATTTTTGTTGAATTTTTGGTGTTTTTATTTTATTTATTTTTGAATTTTTACCCAGCAGTGCACTGACACTGAACCCTTCTGTGTTAGCTCTGCTCCGTTTTGATTTTTCTGATTTTTCAAGTTTAATCACTTTCTTCCCTTGTAGGCTTGCTTCTAATGGATCGATATCATGGTTATTATGGTCAGAATATTCAGACATGTAGAGTTTGTGCAATCTCACTCCATTCCGCTCATGATTGCCCATCCTTGATTGATAGATTAGCGGTGAGAAGAGATGAATATTGGAGTGCTAATCAACAAAGGCATTGGAATGATCAACCATATGCTAATCAAAGACCTCAATCCTTCAATGATAGTGAAAACTATTATGAGGATGATATGTATTATGGTGATGAATAAAATTCGAAGGTTTCATTAGAGTCCTTGTTGAAACGGATGGAAATTAGTAATTTGATATTTCAATAAGGGATCCAATTGAGTCTTTGGAGTTTGGAGCGTCAATGTAGCCAATTAAGGACCGAGGTTGAACATATGGTGGCACAACAAAGTACAAATCATGAGAAATGTATTGAGGAGTCCACCAATAATGAGAATTTAGATATGGAAACCGAAATTGAAGGGGAAGAGTGTGCTGAAAATTCTGCAAATTTTGTGCAGAAAATTCTGGAAGCAGATACTGACACTGATGCCTTCAGTGTCAATTCTGTGGGAAACGAAAATGAGAAAAAATTCCCCAATTCAATTCCTGTTCATTCTGATACTTTTTCTTCTCATTACAGGTTGTCAAAGGTTGAAGATCCTCAAGAAAATGAGACAATTGAAGTGTTTCGGATTGATACGATTTATAATCCTTTTCTTGAGGCAATCAAGGAAATATCCATAGAGCTTTGCACAAAAAGGCTGACCAATAACCATATAATTTTGAAGGAAGAGAACACTTCTCGCAAACCAATAAGATCATTATACTGGTTTGAGCATTTTACTCATATTACCTGAAAGGAAAGTGAACGTCGAGCCAACGACGTTAAGAAAAGGCGCTTGTTGGGAGGCAACCCAACATAGGTTCTTATTTTTATATTTAATTTTATTTTCTTAATAAATAACCTTGTGTTCTTTTGGTGTGTGCTTATTTTATAGGCAATAGAGTGAAACTATGATGATGTTAGTGACGTTTTTGGAGAAGAGAAAAAATTCCAGCCTTGATTGATATAATTGGAGCTTAATTCGGTGTCTTCTTTCCACTCTTACACTTGATTTTCCCTTGAATTTTATTTTGTTTGTTTGCTTGAGGGCAAGCAAAATAATTAGGTGTGGGATAGTTTGGTGTGTTGAGTGGTGTTTGAAGTTGCAATATTTTTGATTTTTCATGTGCTTATAGTAATTCATTTGGATTATATTCTTATACTTGTGTACATGAGAAGGTGGTGTTGGATTTATGGCAAAATTTTGCCTTTGACATGTGGAATTTTTGGCATGACAAGAGAGTTGAATTTGATGTACCTATACTTGTGAGTTGTTGGATTTGTCTTATTGTTTTTGTAACGAAGGTGGAATCATTTTTGTTTGAGAATTCATGGCAAAATTACCCTATTTTGTGAGCTTTGAGCATTAAAGAGCTATATCTATACAAGGTCTATATTTTTCTTGATTGAGTGTAAATTGAACTTGATATGTACATTCTAGAACTTACTCCTTGAATGCATTTTGAAATCTTATATTTGAGCATGTGTACTTAAATGATAAAGGCATCTAGGTAACCCATATTTGGCCTTCTTTTTATCTACTAGATCATATTAATTAACCTTTAGAAGAGCCAAGTTGAGCCTAGTCCTTTTCTTTGATGAATGAGCATATCAAATTAGCCATGTTCCATTTTGTTCTTAAACTCTTCCATTTGAACCCCTACTATTTTGCATATTGTGGAATTCATTGAAAAATAATTCTTGTGGATGAATTGAAGATGAAGGGGTTTGGTGGTTGTAGGAAAAAAAATGGAGAAAAAAGAAAAGAAAAGAAAAGAGGAAAAGAAAAGGAAGAATGAAAGTTGAGAAAAAAATGGTTGAAAAGAAAAAAAAGAATCTGGAAGTGAAAAAAAAATTAGCAGAAGAGAAGTTGGAATTTGCTTGCTGAAATTTTCTGAAAGTAACACTGAACCCTTCAGTGTTACCTTGTTTTTTTCAAAAATATGAAAGAAATAGGTGTGGGTAGTTGATTACACTGATAAAAAGCATAATTTTCTAAAAGAAAATGAAGGAGTGGATGTGGAAAAATGAGAATGGCAAGATGTATCTCTTTGATGTATGTTTTATAATTTGATTAACACATTTGCAAAGTTGTAAATTTAGCCTTTCTAATCCTTTTTATCCCACCTTATCCCAAGCCCCATTACAATCATTTTAAAAGTCCTTTTGATATTTGCACAATATTCATTGAACTTGGTGGAGATTTGATTTGGGAGCAAGCTTATGGTAATGTCTTGTCTTGTTTAATTTTGAGTGTTTTGCTACCAATACATATGCTTGAGCGTTATTGAGCAAAAGCTTTTGTGAGGTCATGAATTCTTAAATTCCTTTATTCTACATAAGTTGCAAGATTTTTGTGAGGCATTCTATCACTCATTTGTATTTGGTTCACCTTATTTGGTCTCTTTTGAAAGTGTCATTGTTTCGCTTTCATTTGCACATGGTTGTCATTTTTCCTATACCTTGTTTTGGTCTTGTTTTGCTTGAGGACAAGCAAAGGTTTAGGTGTGGGTAGTCTGATAAGTCGTAATTTTATATCATTATTTTAGATAAATTCATATATATTTATTTGAGTTGTGAATTATTTAGTGTAATTACGACTTATTTATATTTTATACACTTGAGCTTTAATTATTTTAATTCTTGTCTAAATAGGCCAAAATTGAGATAAATTGTACAGTCATAATAATTTATTTTATGACTGATACAATACTTTTTACTGCAGGAAAATTAAACAGTTGACCAAGAAAATTAAGGAAAAGAAGGATTTGGTGATCAACAATAAATAAAAACTTACCAAAGATGAGATCAATGAACTTGGACATACATCAGAACGGAAGGTCATAGATAAATTAATTCAGGATCCTTATTAACCTGGGAGATCATTTATACACGGTTCTTCTACATCATCACATCCGGGATGCTCCAGGGGGCAGATTGGCCTAAGGAAGAAGACGCATCACCACGAGGAACACATAATTATAAGTTTTTTATTTATTTTATTTAATTTTATTATGTAATTTCGTTTCTAGTCCAAGGATTGTGAATCTCCCTTTGATTAATTTCATGTTTGCTTATGAATAATATTATCAACTTGTTTTATGAATTTATTTTGTGATTGGCTTTGATGTTAATCTTGATTTTTCAATTGCTTGTGTAGACTACCCCTCTCATATGTGATTGATTATACAATAGCTATTTTACAAATTATAATCCGTAATTGTTATAATATTGTGAAGCGAGTAGCAAAGCGTGGTAGTACCTCTTGAAATCATGAAATCTAGGTTGTATGATTCGCTACCCCCGTTTTCATAGCCTAGTAGTCCTAATATCTAAGTTTTAATGCATTGTCGAGTTCGAATCCATAGGGTCACTCTGCAATAGTTTAATCTAGGGGTCGTACCCTAGGTTATTAATCTTAAAGATATTTCGGGTTAATTTGGTCATACCATTAACCTAGTGATTTGAGTTTATGAACTTGTTGGGATTTTAAGAATTTGATTCATGTGAATTAGGATATGGGAGAGAATCAAATCATTGGAATAGGTTTTTATTTTATTTGTTCTACTATTTAATTTTATGTTTTTACTATTTTAATTATTTATTTTCATGTTTAGTAGATGTTAGTAATTTAATCCAAACCCCCTTTTGGTTACTTTTAAAAACACAAATTATTCAATTTAAATTTAATTACTCCCTTTGGGTTCGACCCTTACTTACCCTACTACATTCTTAGTGGGTTTGTTTGGAAAAATTATAAATCTTATTTTTGGGTGCCCGCGACAGCACACCATAGAGTCATACAGATACTTTGGCTGCCTCAGAGGCTCCAATTTATCATCTTTCCATGGTGGAGTCCGAAATATATTTCTACATTCTCAGTATGTATTTCTTTGATTCATCAGTGAGTGAGATTTATATGTAATTAAATCAACAAACTCGGTGAGTTGGGAAGTAGTGTTGTCTCTATGGTGTGCTGTTGATTATAGAAGGAATCTGTGTCCGACAAAGGTTGATGATGTCCCCTTGAGGAGCTCATAAGGATTTTCATGTAAACCCTGCAGGTGGATTTATTCTAGCATGATAATGAGGTTGAGTGGTACTACTCTCAGATGAGATATTAATTAATGGAGTTTTCAGTAACTTAATTAATTAATGGACATTGTATATCTTAAACATGGGAGACTGTCGGGCACATAATAAGAAGGAGCCCAAAATGTAATTTTGGGATTAGAGCGGCAGTGCAATAATAATATTTTAATGGAATATATTTTTATTATTGGACTTAAGTATAAGCTTTGGGCTATGTTTTGATACTTAAGTCTAATGGAGGCCGGACTCTAATTTCTCCTTCTGGTCCCTGCTGTAGCCTATAATAAGTTACCTCAGCTTATCTGGATCCCTAATAATCATGCGCCTAAAACCTTGAGAAATAAGGGAGGAAGCAGATTGAGGAGATCTTCAGGATCGTCAGACTTGGGAATACAGCAGAAGATCAAAAGGTTGTTTTCTTCAGTTGATCATCCTCTACATCAACCCTGGTGAAAGGTAATACATTTCAATCTTATTGCTTCCACTGGATTAGAAACGTATGGAACCCTAACAGTTCATGTTAACTAAATGATCGAACACCAACAATTGATATCAGAGCGTCAGTTTTGTGGTGAAGCATGAAACGTTAGGCTAGTGCTGATATATAACTGCGATAATTGATTTATTTATTGATTATTGTTATATATGTTATGCATGATAATCTATGATTTACTGCCTTATGTGCCGTAATAGGAGCATGCTAGGTTGCGTATTTTATTTTAAATATTATATGCATGTAAAAACCCTCGGAATTAAATTACTAAGTGGGAGAGAAAATTGGTTAATTAATTCCCACGGCCTCCATTATTGGTTTGTAAGTGACGTGAGTAAACTTGCGTGTTGGCAATAGGCATTCCTCCCTAAAGGATGAGTTTATTCATGGATCACTGGTACAGACTTCATTAAATAATTATTAATTAATGTGGCACATGAACTTGCGTGTTGACATAGACCTTCCTCCCTAACGGATGAGTTTATGTGCGTGTGTACTTCTCTAACTGTAAGGCACATAAGTTTGGGCCGCGGACTTGGGATCAAATAATTATGTACAGTTAGGTGTAAATAATTGGTATCCTCCCAACGGAATCACTGCTATTATTTACATGGCTAAAGAGGAACCGACTATTAATTATTTTGTCATGAGGTTAGGTTGACGAATGAAATTAATGGGTAAAACCTTCTCTTGTAAATGTTCGAATTTGTAAACGTCCACACTAACGTGGCTTGCAGACTCACGGTGCTTTAGATATCGGTGAATTTTATTTTTATATTCTTTTGAGAGAATTAATATAAATGAATAAATTTGAAGATTTGATCAGTGTATTTATTTATGATTCTCTATTTTTTCAAAATGTTTTATATTACTTATTGATTACTGAAAGAAATTATATTTACTGGTTCAAAATTAGATGATTAGAAAAGAATCTTAGTATCGAATTTTACTGCTTAGTAAAACATATGTGTTCTCACTAAGGATGTTCTTTGATGCCTATTAATCAAAGTCTCTTGTCGAAAGGTGAGAGGTTCATAGAAATATGATGGCCTCATGCGACTCTTCAGATACTTGAGTAAGTTAGAAAGGCAAGAGGTCATGGATAAGTTGATGAATGAATTGGGAATGCTTCGAGTAGAAATTGAAGGGAAAACATAGATCAATCTATTCTCCATAATTTGCCTGGATGTTCTGAGCAAGTTCTACCTGAAATACGAAAGGTTGTGTATGGTGGGGGAACTTCTGACAAAACATGTAGTGAAGGAAAGCCATTTTTATCTAGGTATGAACAAGGCCAGTATCTCATTCAATAGTCATTGAAGCATGATTAGTGATGGTATCTACTGACACGTTGTGTGTAGATATATACCGGAATCAATAAAAGCTTGTAACTAAGTGATGATGAGATTGTTATGTACATGGGTAATACTACGAGAGTAGTGGCTATTGCAGTGGGAGTTATTTAGTTATCTTATGATAGGAATAAACATTTGATTATGAGAAATTATTTTTACGTACTTTTTCATAGAAAAATTTTTATTTTTAGTTTCTATGCATTTACGGATGGATACTCCATTTTATTTAAATAACATGGTCATAGTGATGAGAGATGGATCTATAATATATTGTGATACGTTAGTGACAATTTGTAAACTCTTAAATCGTGTTTATTCTACGGATGCAACAAATAGTAATTAATAGCGCATCTTCTAATTCCTAGTAAGAGAAAGAAACCTTCGGAGTTGAACTAAACATACTTTTAGCATCTAAGACAAGATCAATTTTACTTGAGTAGGGTTCAAAGGTTGATAACCGATGGACTGTTGGGTTTATTTGAAGTGGAAACTATCAGACTTGCGAGTCTTGCTTGGAAGTAAAATGATTAAAGGCCTTTTAAGGCAAAGAGGTGTAGAGCAAAAGATATGTTGGAATTGGTTCATTGTGATATATGCGATCCTGAGATTATCCCCGTGAGAGGTGGTAAGATATAATTTTGATGCACCGCAAGTCAAGGTACTATGATTAATTCAAAAGTGCATGACACATGCGGTAAAGGATCATAAAAATTATATCAATTCATTTATGATTTAATCGTGATGGCGAGTACCTCTTAGGATAGTTTGGGAGTAGTTTATCATAGGCTATGATTGAACCCAAGTTGTCAACACTGGGCAAACCCCAGCCGACTGGTGTGGCGAAAAGAAGGTATAGGACTCTTATGGAAATGGTTAGATAGATGATAAGTTATTTGAATTACTAAATTTATTTTATGGGTATGCCCTAGAAATAGCATGTCGTATAACATTTGTCTGTTTGTGGGATATTCTAGAAAAATGAAGGGTGATGATTTATTTAGTCCAAAAGATCAAAGGGTGATTGTTAATACAAACACTATATTTTTGGAAAAGGACTATGTAATAAATCATAAACCCAAGTATAAATTGTTCTAAAGGAAGTGAGAGGAAAAAACACAAAGTATTAGTATCAAGTGTACAAGAGGATATACCACAAGGTAAACTGCAATGCATGTCACGTTTGATTTACAATTGCGTGTAGTGCTTATCTTAGTGGGGGGTTGTTCTACAACCTGAAAGATATATATTTTGGGAGAGTCGTGAGGCTTGGTCCCTAGTAAACATGGAATGGACCCACGGATACGACGAAGCACTACAAGATAGAAATACCGTATCTTAGAAAGTGAAATAATGTTGAAATAGAATCGATGAATTCTAAATCAAGTCTGGGAGCTTGTAGGACAACTAAATGATGTAAAAGCATTGGAAGTAGTCATACAAAATAAAAGAAGATAATACGGTAAGGTAAAAACCTTGGAAGCAAAGCTTGTTTCGAAGAGGTATACTCAGAAAGAAAGGGTTCTATTATGAGAAAACCTGATTCGCCTGTAGCTATGCCTTTGACGATTCAGATTCTTTTATCTGTTGCACTCATATAAAATATGAGGAATAGCAAATAGATGTCAAGATAACTTTCCTGATTGGAAGTCTTGAGAAAAACATCTATGTGAAGGAACCAGAGTGATTCATTGTAAAGAGCTAAAAGCATTTTGATCGTAAGCTTAAAAGTGTCCATCGATGTAATAAAGCAAGTTTCAAGATCATGGTACATCCGTTTTGATGAGGAAATCCAGGTATATGGATTTAATCAATGCGCGGATGTGTCTTGTGTATTGAAAAGAGTGATCGAAACGTGGTGGTATTTCTTGTACTGAACGTAGACGATATATTGCTCATTGGAGACAATGAAAGAGTATTGTCGGGCGCATGGGTATGGTTGATGAAGCGGTATGAGATGAACCACTTAAGAAAAGCAAAATAATATCTTTTTTATCAAGGTAATATGGTTCACAAGAAAGGATGTTATGCTTGTCTAAAGCTTCATGAATTGACACAATCCTTAGTCGTTTTAGCATGTGAGTTTATCTAAGTAATTGTGTCTTAAGACATAAAAGAAGATAAAGAAGATGAAAACGGTTTCTTATGCTTCAGCGAATAAGGAAGCTTAATCTAAGGAATGCTAAGCACGAGAATGGATATCTGTTTTGCTGAACGCATGGACGTGGGTATCAAGGTAACCCAAAAAAAAAGAATGTTGAATTGTGGTAAGACATATACTTAAGTATCTGAGGGCTTACCGAACAGATTCACTATTTCTTATGGATGACATAGATTCAGATTTTTCAAATCAGATAGGGAAAAAGTAAATCCACCTCAAAGGTTATGTGTTTAATTTTAGGAAGTTGAGTCATAATGTGGAGGAGTGTTATATAGAAATATATTTCAGACTCCGCGTTACATCATGGAAAGATAATAAATTGGAGCCTATGAGGCAGCCAAAGTATCTATATGACTCTAGAGACTTCATGATGGTTGTAGTGTGGTTTGGTATTAGCATGTCTTGGCTATAGAATCACATTAGTGAACTTTGTGTGTATTAAGCGAGACCGCTTGAGATTGTTCGACTTATACTGACTTATAGGAGAACTTGATCTCAGTTATTATGGATGTTCGTAGTCTTAATCCTTATACAATAACCTCGACACGTAAGGCAGTATGTATTTCTTTGATTCATCAATGTGTGAGATTTACATGTAATTAAATCAACAAACTTGTTGAGTTGAGAAGTAGTGTTGTCTCTATGGTGTGCTGTTGATTGTAGAAGGAATCCGTACCTGACATAGGTTGATGATATCCCCTTGAGGAGCTCATAAGGATTATCATATAAACCCTATAGGTGGATTTATTCCGGCATGATAATACGGTTGAGTGGTACTACTCTCGGATGAGATATTAATTAATGGAGTCTCTAGTAACTTAATTAATTAATGGACATTGTATATCTTAACCATGGGAAGACTGTAGGGCATATAATAAGACGGAGCCCAAAATATAATTTTGGGATTAGAGTGGCAGTGTAGTAATAATATTTTAGTGGAATATATTATTATTATTGGACTAAGTATAAGCTTTGGGCTAAGCTTGGATACTTAAGCCCAATGGAGGCCCGACTCTAATTTCTCCTCCTGGTCCCTGCTGTAGCTTATAAATAAGTTACCTCAGCTTATCCGAATCCCTAATAATCCTGTGCCTAAAACCGTGAGAAATAAGAAAGGAAGTAGATTGATGAGATCTTGATGATCGTCGCCCACAAGACGTTAAGATCGGACTTGAGAATACATCAGAGGATCAAGAGGTTGTTTTCTGCTGCTGATCATCCTCTACATCAACCCTGGTGAAAGGTAATATGTTTCAATCTTATTGCTTCCGCTGGATTAGAAACGTATGGAACCTTAACGGTTCATGTTAACCAAACGATAGAACGCCAACACCTCCATTTATGACTCAATTTCCTAAAATTAAACACATAACCTTTGAGGTTGATTTACTGCCGACCCTACCTTCTTAGAAAAATCTGAATCTACGTAACCCACAAGAAGTAGTGAATCTGTCCGATAAGTCCACATATAATTTCTGGTCCTTTTCAGGTACATAAGTATATGTCTTACCACAGTTTATCATTCTTGTTTTGGGTTACCTTGATACCCACTGACTATGCGTTCAGCAAAACATATATCCAATCTCGTGCATAACATTCTTTAGATTAAGTTTCCTCATTCGCGGAAGTATAAGGAACTGTCTCTATCACCTTCTTTTGTGTCATTAGACACATTTTCTTAGATAAAGTCACATGCTAAAACGAAAAAGAATTGTATCAATTCATGAAGCTTGAGATAATCGCAAGAATGTTTCTTGCTTATTTTATGTTCTTTATTTCATATTGCTTTATCAACATGAAATATATCGTCTCTAATTAGCAATATATCATCTACGTACAATACAAGAAATAACACCATATTTCCGTGACTCTTTTCAATACACAAGACACATCCGTGCATTGAATAAATCCATATGCCTGGATTTTCTCATCAAAACGGTTGTTTCATGATCTTGAAGCTTGCTTTAGTCCATCGAGGAACACTTTTAAGCTTACACACAAAATGCTCTTAGCCCTTTGCAATAAATCATTCTGGTTGCTTCACATAGATATTTTCCTCAAGACTTCCAATCAGGAAAGCTGTCTTGACATCTATTTGTTGTACCTCATATTCAATATGAACAAAAACAGATAAAAGAATTCAGATCGATACAGGCATAGCTACCAACGAATCTGAGTATACCTTTTCGCAACAAGCTTTGCTTCCAAGGTTTTCACTTTACCGTATGATCCTCTTTTATTTCGTATGACCACTTCCAATGACTTTTACACCATTTAGTGGTCCTACAAGCTCCCAGACTTGATATAGAATCCATCAATTCTATTTTAGAAATCATTGCACTTTGCTAAGATTCGGCATTTCTATCTTGTAGTGCTTCTCGTATCCGTGGGTTCATTCCATGTTTACTGGGGACCAAGTCTCACGACTCTCCCAAAATATATATCTTACAGATTGTCGGACAACCCTCCCACTACGACAAGGCACTACACGTATTTGTGTATCAGACGTGACACGCGTTGCAGTTTACCTTGTGGTATCTCCTCTTATACAATTGGTACTATACTTTGTGTTTTCCCTCTCACTCCCTTTAGAACAACTTATACATGGGTATGTGATTTAATACATAGTCCTTTTCCAAAAATTTAGTGTTTGTGTTAACAATCACCCTTCGATCTTTTGGACTAAATAAATCATCACCCTTTATTTTTTTAGAATATCCCACAAACAGACAAACGTTATTCGACATGCTATTTCTAAGCATACCCATAAAATAAATCTAGTAATTCCAAATAATTCATCATTTATCTAATCATTTCCATAAGAGTCTCTCTCTTATTAGGATTAGAAAACGCTTTATTAATTATTATTTGTTGCATCCGTGGGATAAACATGATTTAAGAGTGTTCAAATTGTCACAAACATACAACAACAGATTATAACTTCATCCTTCTTTACTATGAACATGTCATTTAAATGAAATGGAGTATCCATCTGTAAACGTATAGAAACTTAAATCAAATTCTTTCTATGAAAAACGTACGTAAAGATAATTTCTCAAAACCAAATGTTTATTCATATCGTAAGATAAATAAACAACTCCCACTGTAAAAATCACTACTTTCATAGTTGTACCCATGTCCATAAAAAACTCACCATCACTTAGTTACATGGTTTTAGTGATTCCGGTATCTACACACAATGTGTCAGCAAATGCCATCATTAATCATTCTTCATCGACTAGTGAATGAGATACTAACCTTGTTCACATCATGATGAAAATGGCTTTCCTTCGCCACATGTTTTGTCAGAAGTTCCCCACCATATACAACCTCTAGTATTTCAAGTAGAACTTGCTTAAAATATTCAGGCAAATTATGAAGAATAAATTGATCTAGGTTTTCCTTTCAATTTCTTTTCCAAGCATTTCCAATTCATTCATCAATTCAATTATGACCTTCCGTCTATCAACCTTACTCAGGTATCTGAAGAGTTACATGAGACCATTATATTTTTATGAACCTCTCACCTCTCCACTAGAGACTTTAATAGACATCATAGAACATCATTAGTGAGAACACATTTTTATTTTCTTGTAGAAAAAATTAAATCCAAGATTCTTTTCTAATAATTTAATTTTGTACAAGTAAATATATTTTCTTTTAGTAAATAATAAGCGAGATAAAAGTATTTGAAATTACAGAAAATCACAAATAAATACACCGATCAAATATTTGAATTTATCCGTTTATATTGGTTCCCTCAAAACAATACAAAAATAAAATTCACCGACATCTCAAGCACCGTGAGTCTGCAAACCACGATAGTGTGGACGTTTACAAATCCGAACGTTTACAAGAAAAGGTTTTACCCATTAATTTCATTTGTCAACCTAATCTCATGACAAAATAATTAATAGTCGGTTCCTCTTTAGCCATGCAAATAAAAGCAGTGACTCCGATGGGAAGGATACTTATTATTTACATCTAAGTGTACACCATTATTTGACCTCAAGTCCGTGGCCCAAGCTTATGTGCCTTACAAATGGAGAAGTACATACGCACTTGGATAACTTCCTACAGTCATCAATTATAAGTTCGTACAATGATCCGCAAATAAACTCATCTGATGGGGAGGAAGGTCTATGCCAACACGCAAGTTCATGTGCATCACATTACAAATAATAATTATTTAATAAAGTCTGTACAAGTGATCCGTGAATAAACTCATCCGATGGGGAGGAAGGCCTATGCCAACACTCAAGTTTACTCACATCACTTACAAACCAATAATGGAGGCCCCGAAAATTAATTACCAATCCTCTCTCCTACTTAGTTTTTTAATATCGAGGGTTTTTACATGCATATAATATTCAATAATAAAATACGCATCCTAGCATGCTCATATTACGACACATAAGATAGTAAATCACAGAGAACACGCATACATATATAACAATAATCTGATAATTAAATCAATTATAAAAAGTTATATATCAGCAAATCCGATTATTTGCCACCTAGCACAAAATCGAGCAGCTGCGACTATGCGGGGTTTGACCTAATCTGAAAATTGGAAGCTGATCTCGACACTTTTCATGCCCATTCGCTCTGCCTGCTCGCCCTTAAGCTCAAACCGAGTTGTGTCACTTGCCACCATCTCGACACGAATTTGACACCACACTCAACCATCACTCTGCCACCAGAAAACCACGCACGGCTAATGTCCGCATGACTCGTGCCGTGAGGTGAGTAGTCCCCACACGCCATCCTGCCTGGCAGCCGAACGGGTCATGCACACCAAGCCCGAAACACATGCACTACCCATTCTCTCTTGCTTGGAGGCAGCGTTGCTACAACTCACAACTCGTGCCAGCAGTGTGCCCAACAACCATCATCGCCTATGTGTGCGCCTCCTCGCCAACGTGCAAGCTTTACATGGTATGCTTCTAGCTCCCAATAAGTATCATTGCCCATCAGGCCGCCCGATACTCAGCATGGCTCTAGCTAACTCTGCACGCCAACAAGTAGCACACGTCCGGCAGTTGCTCGCTCACTGCATGGTACATCACCTGCCTGCTGTCTTCTTCCGCGCTAACGACCACCCCATAGTACCCAGCGAGATTTCGCTAACTCCGGACGCCTGCCGCATATCGGATCTCTCCCTGCTGCCCAATGTTTATAATTGGCCATGCTAACTAGCTCCGAATAGATGGCGGACTCACCCGGAACCCAGTCCAGCTGATGCGCTGCCCGCCATGCTTCTCATCGTTTGCCACGAATCAAGCTTGATTCCTTGTCGTGCAGCAGATGGAGCGCCCCACATATCTTTTTCTGGTCTTACTACTGGCAGGCACCGATTGTGCCTAGTGCTGCTAGTCGCAAAGCACACCATTTGCAGACCAACTCGACAAGACACGCTGACTCGCTCGAAAAATGTAGACTCAACCGAAAATGTGGAGGATTCACCCTGGAAAGAAGATGGATTCGCCCGAAATCCATGGTGACGCATCCCAAATCATGTATTGACTCGTCTGGAATCATGGTAAGAATCGCCTTGAACAGCTGCGACTTGTCTAATACGCCACTGTCGCCTTCTCGCAGACGCACGCCGTGTTAGCCGCTCACTGCAACCATCACACTCCAACCTTGCGACCCGTCATCCAATCATAGTCCTCTGCTAGAAAAATTGTGAATAGCTCTCCGGAATCACCTGAACCCTGCCCCACCATGTGCAGACGCCGAACGCGCTTCCACCAGTTGGAGGTCCGGAAGCATTGGCAACCACGCACGCCAGTGTGACTGCCCAATGACTTCCAGTGTCTGTCCGCTGTCCAGCCCTTCCACCAAGTCCCGCCAAGATTGGTGTTCACCATACTGTCAGCGAACCTGCCATCGCTCACGCTCCCACGGTGGTCGAGCGCTGCCGTCGTGATGTCCGTGTCTTTCACCATGCAAACACGTGCCGTCGCAGCCATCCACCGATCGTACGGCCATGTGGTATTTCATCCAGTCATGAAAAATCATCAACATATAGGGTATACAAGTATAACAGGTAATATACTAAACCCTAATCACATTGAACACATAAACCCCAGCTTAACGTGTCACAATTCACCACGAAACTGAAGCTCTGATACCAATTGTTGGCGTTTGATCATTTAGTTAACGTGAACCGTTAGGGTTCCATAAGTTTCTAACAGTCAGTGGAAGCATGAAAACAAGAAACATATTTTACCTTTCACCAGGGTATGTTGGAGAAGAAGGATTCTCGCCAGCAGCCTGCACAGCCACACCATTTTGGGCATAACTCCCTCTTCTGATCTCCGAATTGAGTGATATACACACCAAAACGATCCTTTCTTTTGTGGCTTTCCGTAAGTTTATCACACATTGAATTCTGAATTCTGAAAGATTTTATAAAAATTTTACAAGTTAACGGACAGCAGCAGCAAACAACCTTCCAGTCTTCTGCTACATTCCTAAGTCCAATCTCGACGTCGTGTGGGCAACGATCCTCGAGATCTTCTCAATTTGGTATTCTATCTACCCTCTTCACATGTTAGGCGTGTCTCATCTAGGGTTAGAATAGATGAGATGACTAATTTATGAGCTACAACAGGGACCAGTAGCAGAAATTAGAGTTAGGCCTCCATTGAGCTTAAGTATCTAAGCTTAGCCCAAAGCTTATACTTAAGTCCAATAATAATAATATATACCACTAAAATTTTATTGCTGCACTACCGTTTTAATCCCATAATTACGTTAAGGGCCCCTTCTTATTATGAGCCCGACAGTATCCCCACGTTTAAGATATACAATGTCCATTAATTAATTAAATTACTGACAACTCCATTAATTAATATCTCATCCGAGAGTAGTACCACTCAACCTCATTATCATACCAGAATAAATCCACCTGTAGGGTTTACATGATAATCCTTATGAGCTCCTCAAGGGAATGTAATCAACCTATAACGGACACGAATTCCTTCTACAATCAACATCACGCCATAGAGACAGCGCTATTTCCCAACTCATCGAGTTTGCTGATTTAATTACATGTAAATCTCACTCATTGAATAATAAAGAAATATGTACTGCCCTACGTGTCGAGGTTATTGTATAGGGATTAAGAGCACGAATATCCATAATAACTGAAATCAAGTTATTCTATAAGTCAGTATAAGTCGAACGATCTCAAGCGGTACTGCTTAATACACATGAAGTGCACTAATGTGATTCTATAGTGAAGACAAACTAATACCAAATCACACTACAACCATCCCGATAGACAGTCCCCGTCTATCTCGATTGTGAGCATCTATTTATACTTTATAAGAAAACTGATAATATGATCTTCCGCGTGTTGTCGCACAACATATTATCTACAGTATAAAGTAAGTGGACTATTGCATCATTACATATTAATAAATTATATGACCGAATCATTTGATCATATGATTCTCATTTCAAATAAATTGTTATAAGATTGTTCATACAAAATGCTAGACTTTTAGTATACAATCCAATAATGATATGGTCATTCCCTATAAGTTAACTGGTCTTTTACTTTCATTAACTGACTAGATGAATCATTTCAACCTGCCTACTTACCGTCATTGCTTCTTCTCCGGGAAAAGAAGAAGAACTAAATTTTACACCCCAATATAACGTTACTATTTTATAAGAAATAGTTTTAAGTCCAACAATGATGTAATTGAGTTCAAATGATGAGTCAATGATAGTCATGAATTTTCAAAGAACTATGGAATCGGGATTAACTTTTAATTCTGACTGAGGGCGCGGGAGCTTTTGCCATCAAACATGAGTAGCTAAGTGCATTTTTTCATATCTTAAAAGGAAGTAGTTAATTGTCAACCGAGAGATTGAACATCACATTCAGATTCTCTATGCCATTACCTGATCTTAGCCTTCCACAGGTCGCAACTAATGTCGTATAATAAGATATGTGCTCTTTCGCCAGCATATTCACGCCGGTACATTAGTAGGTAAACTTGAAGGAGAAAGTCATAAGCCAGATGACGAAACGGGAAAACATATGATGTAGAAGATCAGAGGAACAAATGTAGTTGAATGAAATAGCGGGCGGGCTATTGTTAGGGGGTAATACATACCAAAAGGTTCAACATCGCGGAGTGCAATGAGGACTTCGCCTATCTCACCAAAAACTGTACCAGAGTATCATTTCTCTCATTATCAAAACTGACACTATTGAAATCTCCTCCCAACAGCCAAGGGTGGGTATTAGAGTATAAAAGAGAGATGAGGTGTTGCCACATTTATTTCCTTGGGTTACAGCTCGAAGAAGCCTCCGGTGATGCCGGCGAGTTTGAAGGCCTCCTCTGCATTGAGGTCTTCTCCGGAGGGGCCGACAGCCTTAGAGTTGGGGTGGCCAGATAAAATCTTATCTATTGCTCATTGGGAATCAAAGATGTAGACGCTAACGGCCAGTCATCTATATCTCGAGAAAGAAGCTAATAACTAAGAAGCGCTAGATCAAGAAATAGCATACAATAATAAATGAAAGCAATTTCCTCTGCTTAGGAATGGAAGAGCGGAGTTTAAGTAGATCTGAAGATCTGAGAAGAACTGTGTCGGAGGGTGAGATCTCCGGAGGGCGGCGGCTCCTGTAAAAAGAGGAAGAAGGAGGATTGAAGAGTGGAGGTCAAAAAGATGGCCAATCAAACCTATTTTATTTCTCGATTCAATAGGTCTGCTTAATCACACATTAATCACAAAGCACCAAGGCAGACAACGAGGAAAAGATAACAAACTTGACTCGAGATAGGAACATAGCATAGGGACATTGCTTCGGCCTTAACCATGCTTAATGAGTAGCTAATAAAAGTAGTCGTCACTCCAAACAATACCCTCCATAGCCGAATGTAAACCAGAAACCCACCTACATCCAAAACCACTAGAAAATAATTATTCAAAATTTTGAACTAAGTTAATTAAAATCCCTCGTACAAACGGTGAAGCATGTGGTTTAATTCAATGCAAAGCAAAGTACCTTACCAGGGCTTGACATGTTTGGCAAGACTCAAGCCATAATGTATTTGACTCGAAATCTCAAGAACATATTATTTATGAGGCTCACGAACAAATTTATGAACATATTAATTAGTTATTATCTGAGTGAGCTTTCTATAAGTAACTTGGGGCATTGAGATGAGACCATAGTCTTTCAGACATAAATCTCCAAAAGCCCTGGCCATGATTGTATGGAATATGATTTGTGCATGCCTTGACAACATTCTATAATGGGAATTGGAAATCATATACGGGGGTCTTTGGAATTCCATTAAGTTTCCTGCCTAAATAGAGCCAAGATTCTTTTAAACCTGTGCTAGAAGGATTAATCGTGTATATTCACTACTTAATGGGCCTAAACAGGTTACTTGATTCCTTCATTTGGATCTCACTGTTGGACGTCGAGTCAAAAGGAAGTGCCAATGAGCATCATAAAGATGATGGTCAGTTTTTTAACCCATATATGTGGAATGATGCAATGCTCCAAACACGGTGTTGTTTTGCAGCTCTGATAAACCAACAAAGATAAGATGACGATTATGATGAGAACCAAATAAAAGGCCAAGGATAGTTTCTACACCCAATTCACAACACTTTTCATATACATTTCCTCTCCATTTCATTTCCATACCCCTCATCCATCCAATCCACTTGGTTTCTGCAAATACATCCACTATTTCATAAATCCACCAATCTAATAAGCACCCGAATAGCCTCCATATCCACCACCGTGGTATCCTACGTATCTGACTCCTGGGTAGTCTAATGTTAGAACATGTGTGAGCATGTATTCATGTGTTCTTATTTTTCAATTATAAAAAATGCACAGTGTTTTCTCTTATATTGGCCTTATGACAGGAGGTTATTTTGTAGCTCTTGAGAAGACGGGGAAGGAAAGTGGAACAATTGACATTAGGGGTTTTGTTTCCTATCTTTACTTTTCATTTGTCAAGGCACCTAGTTCGACCAGTAGGGGAACGGTTTAACCAGCCGGACATCATTAATAACTCCTCTCGGGTGTGTAAGAGAGTAAACAATTTAATTGTTGGTTTTTAAATAAAAAATTGAGATTGAAAACATACCTTTATCTCCGGTAAGGCACCATTACGGTCCAAACTTGTAATAAGAGTAAAGCACCATTACGGTCCAAGGGCAATCCATGGGCAATTCTAGGCAACTGGCGTGGGCAGCCATGGGCAGCCCGACGAGGTTCTTCCTAGGCAACCCCAGAGACCTGGCATGGACAATCCTAGGCAACGGGCATGGGCAACCCAAGGCAACGGGCATGGGCAATACTAGGAAACCAGAGATGGGCAATCCGAGGCAACGAGCCCTTATGAGAATTAAATGGGCAATCCATGCACTTTCGCCAGCATATTCATCTATCAAGGGGACATCATCAACCTATTTAATAGGACACGGCCCCCCAAGGGCACGTGTCGTTGGCAAGCCCCCGCGGCGGAGGGTTTAGGACTTTGTTGAAATTATGCCAAATTTGTAGAGAAATTGATAAGTAATACTACACCATATTCATTTATAATTGCAAAGGCAAAAAAATGACAAAAAAAATGCTCACTTCAGCATGCAACTGGTAAGGCCTCGTAGCAGTGGCGGGGGGTTCTCCTACCAATATAACTACCCCGTACCCACTACACATTAAATAATAATATTTTTTAATTCAAGTGCAAAAAGCTAAAGACTCTCTTACCAATCTCTCGCTCTTTCAGTAAGCGTGAATTTAAACAAAACAATCCTCCTTGATTCCTCATGATGCCATGCGCTTTTCTTTATGCTTGCATATCCTAGGAATTTATTCAGATGCTGTTGAGGATCTTGAAAGATGCCCCCCGAGAAGGGACTCCTTTCAATCATGTTGATCAGAGGAGGGTGAAGATAAAAATCCCCATCGGCCCCATTTGCTCCTAACAGCCCCAAGTAGCCTCGTCCGTTGTTCTTAAAGACTTCATGGATAGTAAGATTATCCGGATTTGCTGCCTTGTTGACTGCTTCTGCTTCCAAGTTATTTCCGGTTGCAGCTCCAATCGTTTTTGAGTTTAGCTCTCCAACTTCAACTCCTAGATTAAGAGCTTCGGTTGGTTCAACGTTCTAGTTCTTCTTTTCTTTGCCTTTCTTCTTTCTCGACGATGCTCCAATTTCAGGATCAAAAGGCGCTAGTGTTCCTGCCTTTGATCTAGTGTGCATACACCTAAGAGAATTTAAGTGTTAGAAATTAAACACAAGTATGAAGTAGTTTCAATTAAAATAAAAATAATAAAATTGATAAGTCCAACTATCCCAGACAACGACGCCAGAAACATGATTGGCGTTTTCTCAACACATAATTTTAATTCCCAAGTATGAAGGATGTGATTATAGCTTAGATAAGCGACCAAGTTATATTTACCAAACCCAAAGGACGATGGTTATCAATTTATTATTATTTAAGTTAAAAGAAACTATTTTTTGGCAATTTAAGTGGAGAATGGTGATTACTCTATTTAACAGAATAATAAAATAAAAAATAAAATTGAGACAGTAGAGATAAACGAGAGTTAACAAGTAAAAATATAGGTAGATCTTCCGACTCCGCCTTGTGGACTATGGACGCATCACTAAGCCATGCAAATCTACTCTAAAGGCACAAGAAAATATTTGTGTATTACAAGTGAATCACCTTGGTGCAAGAACATAATTATACCCTCCTTTCTAGGTACTATCAGTATCAATTATTTCCCATGCACTAAGTACTCAAACCCGATATGATTTCCCTTTTTAGGTACTATATAATTATCCTCTTTATCCTACTTACTAACCCAAATCCAATTCAATTAATAAGTATTTATATAAGATAGTTCTCATGAAACGCAGAGTCCCCTCACTAGAATCATAACATAAAATCCTGCTCAACAGTGAACGCACTCAATCAATAACCAAGATATGTATTCAAACTCTACATAACAGTTAAAGATGCACAAAACAACTATGAGTATGAATTAATAAAGTATTGTCTTATATAAAATAAATCTACAAGTAGTGTTGTAGAGAGTATACACACGGAAGTTCAATTAATTAGATAAAACCCTTCATAAACCCTAGAACTACCAAAGTGGTTCTAGCACATAACATTTCGAAGAACGTTCATGGTGTTTGGATAGATCTTACCCATAGTCTTGAAAATTACAAGAAAGATTAAGTTGTGATGTAAACTCTAGATGTGGGCGCCGTTGCTTCTCGCTCCGTCTTGAATCTTTACTTGGTACTCACTTGATTCGCTGTACGAATTTCTCTCTACAGCTCCGTAGGATAGAGTTAGGGTTTTGATGTGGTGTAGGATGGATATGGAATCTAACTCCCTTTTTGATGTGATCGGCATCCCTTTTTATACTTGAAAGGATGTTTACTAGGCTTTTTCTTGGAAAATACGTCAATTCACGCTCAGTAGGGTTGGAATTGCAAAAATAGGTGCGTGTGTCCCTGCTCGACCAAATTAGCGAGATTGAGCAGATCTTGGCGAGGTCCAGCAGTGGTCGAGAGGCCGCCTTTTTCGCTGAAACTCTATATAGACCCTCGCTTGACCAACTTCAACCCTGCTCGACCAAAAGGTCTTTGTCAAGAGGCTTCTCATGAGGTCGGGTGGCGTCTAGAACTTTGTGTTTTCCTATTCTGAGCACTTCTGAACAGTTTTTCTACATAAATATGCTCAAATAGCCTTTGATTCATGTATTTTCCATAAACGTTCTGATTTGCCTTGATAATAGCCCAAATAGTACTCAATTTCCACACAAATCAGAGAGCTCAAAATACGGGAATTATCACTCTCATCAAACCCGCAAACTTACATGTTGTTTTTCCCGAGGCAACGAAATCCAAACAAAGATAAGAGAGTGTCATTCACTATATCCTTATATATGCATCACTTAATAATACATGCAATCTATCAAACTAAAACATGCAGTCATCATACTTTTCCTCCATGTAAGAACATCCATCAACCACAATACTTCTACGAGTGCTAAGTCATCTAGCTCACTAGGTACATGTTTGCTCTCGCACTCAAGTCTAAAAGATGTACACTTTTAGGGTTAACATATACGCTCGTAATCAATTCATATATCTGTGTAACTATAAGCTTGGCAAAGGTCTCAAAAATCAATTCATAATCAACGCGATACCAAGATCACAAAAGACTTGCCTTATGGGTGTAATGTTGGCACTTTGGTAAAGGTAGGAGAATTTAGATAAAGTAACTTAATTCACTAGTAGAGAATTTCCTTGGAGTATTGCTTTTCATCAAACAACTTTATTTCTTCTCGATCATCATTCTCATGATCCTTGTGATTCATGTTCTCCTTTTCCTTGGCATCAACATCTTGTTTCTTCAAAGGATAAGGGTACCAATTTCAGGCACTACCCTTCTAAGCAATCGGGGCACCAGTTTTAGGCACTACCCCCTAGATAGGATTCAACTATAATATCTTCACTACTCACTTAGCACAACTTCTTCCTTTCTTTCTTCAATTCATCACTTAGCAATTTATTCACCTTAACTCTCTACTAGTAAATAGGATATTCAAAGGTTTATGGTTTAGGGTTTAGGGTAATAAAGCTATTTATCACAGGCTTGCCAAAGAAAAAACTTTTAAAGGCTCAACGTGACTTCCAATGATATACAAATTTTAAGGTAAGATAACTTTTGGGCTAAGTGGCTCAATTATCAATTATGGCCTAAGATCATCTCCTAGTATCTATCAATCATAAATTTCGAACAAGACTTCAAGCTAAGTTCTAGAATACAAACGTATGAATGACTCTTTCAAGAATAAACTATCATGCATTGACATAGCATGACTAAAAAACTCAAATTCTCACATGGGTAATAGATTTCCTAAGCACTCTTCAAAGCATGCAATCAACGTCAATTCCCACATAAACTACAAGTAATAACAAACAATACATGCTTCTTTCCAACAAAATTAACATATAACATAAGTACAATACACATGCATACCAAAGAGTCACTATCAATCCATTAATCATCAACAAATGCACAATTATCCATCAATCTCAACAATATCATCAATACGATACATACAACTCACGTATAAATCTCATAACACCCAAATCAACCACCACTCAAGCCTCAACCTGTAAAGTTAAAAAGAGAAGATAGATGAGAGGAATCAGATAAAGAGAAAAACCTGGCGCACTCTACTCCTCAGGAGCATCATCATCATCGCTAATCTCCATGCGTCAAAGGTCAAAATCCCTCTGAAGAACCCAAAGTTTCTCATCAACCTATCGATAGTTTGCTTGCATCTCTCCCATCCGTCTATCCATAGCATCATACCTCAAGTTGAGCGCAACATAATTCGTATTCGTCAAAGCAAGTTGGCGGTTTGTCTCCTGCTGATTCGTATTCAATGCGGCAAAGTGCTGATTCATCATTTGAATCTGCTCTCTATAAAAGTGATCCTGAGCTTGCCAGAAATCATACTGTTGTGGCTACTGCAGCTGTGGTGGTGGCTACATCGTAGGAATACCCATCACCGGAATGTCGTGAGACATCTCCATATGTACCCCAAGTATCGGATGCTCAAACGGTGGTGGTTGCTATTACCCAAATTGTTGTTGTTGCTGCTGAAATGGCTCATCCTCCTCATACTCCTCCGGCTCTCCCACTAGAATCAGATCCAAGCTGAGATACACACTTTGAAGGTGCATATCTACCAAAGTTCGCCAATCTCCATTATCACAACAAGTAGTAGAGATCACGATGCGGGGAGGAGTGTTCATCAACAAATTTACATTGACCTGAACCATAGTAAGATTAATGAGAGAAAATGGCATCTTAAAAAAAATCAGATAACTCCCTTGGATAAAAATCCATACACTTTCTTCATGTCGAGCCAAGTTCATCCTAAGACACATCGAAAGAATCAAATTCGGCTCACCCACCACCGACTTATGCCTAGACAAATCCACATTGTAATGCTCACCCAACGGGGTGATCAATCCTCCACTGTTCACCTTCTGAAAAGTGTGTGTAGTGAACCAATGCAGCTGCTGTAAAACGTAAGCCCCTAGGTTAGGATGGACCCCATTCATCATACACCGTAAGACATACAACTCTCCTCTCAGAATAAACCCACCCTCAGCTCAGGCAAAGATGGTCTTTCAGAGGATTGTATCCATGTACACAATCACTGAATTCCAAATGAAAGCAGCCCTCGATCGTTGTGGATCATAAGCCCCTTGCAAACCCGTGATTGATCTCCAAAACTCATCAGCAAAAAAGCCTTCGTCCTCATATGTAGGAGCATCCTCCTGGCATCCAAACATCCTATTAATCTGCCTAGCATACAAATATCTCAACTCACCTTCAAGTCAGAACGATGTTGATGTGGGAAGAACAGAATCCTCCCGAATCACCTCTAAAGTAAAAAGCATATCAGCTGTGATCCCTCTTCAAATCCATGAATCCACTGATTCTAAGCCCTTAGGATCATGGAAAAATCAACATTCTAAGCCCTTAGGATCACTAAAGGATTCAAAATACCAACATGCTTCAATAGAAATTCATCATTCAATCTCAATCCTAAGCATCAACACTATTCCAACTTTCAAATTCATCACCAATATCACTCAACATCAATGAGCCCATACAAAAATTAGTCAATTAAACTCAAGCCCGTAACATATGCATCATCAATTTCAATAAATTCCATCAATCCAACGTCAAATTGAACTCATGCAACTCCATATAAAATTTTAACTAAAACATCCAAATTCATAACCAAATTCAACGAAAAACTTGCTTAATCAACTTACCAATTCAAACTCATCAATGTACAATCCAATTCAAGATTAATAAGTTGAGAAAACACACTTTATCTCCAGCCATGGGTGCGTAGTAGTGACGAAGAACGAAATTTCAAAGTTGAGAAGATAGTCCCAAATTCGAATTTAAATCTCCCCAATTTGAGGTGGAAGGTGTGTGGTTTGGGTAAGAAAAGTGTTCTAAGTTCTTTGGGAGAAATCGTATCGTTCGGGGTAGTTGCTCAAGAAAGGGTGATGAGAAAATGGTCGAGCAGCGCGAAAACTAACCTTATATTCACGAAACTGCTTCTCCGCATGGTCGAGTGGCTATTCTGTAAGCTGATCCCGTCTCTGCACTCTGCTCAACCTCCTATTGTTGAGAGTGAAAATAAGCGTGTTTTAGTGTCCATCTAACACCTTCTTGATGGGAATTATTGATATATATTAGCACAAGTGTCTTATATTTTATATATGTGAGAAAAAGGTGCGTTTGAGGTGTTTTATTGTGCTTTAGGTGGAAAAATGATCAAAAGTGCAAAGTTGGAGAAAAGGTGCACTTGTGTATGAATGCTGAAAAACGCACGTCCAACTTGTGTAATTATTTTATATTTGTGTGGAGCTCTGAATTGGAATTATGATATATGGTTAGAAAGCCATAGAAGAGAGGTCGTTTTGGCGTAAAGAACACCTCAATCGGATTCTAAACTAGAAAGTTATGATCAAAATGTTGACGTCGCGCAAGCTGTTTCTACTCAGCACAACTGTTCCACTTTGCATGACTTGTTACATCTTTAATGTTGGAATTTGGGTGATATCTTTATTGTCTGAGAAAGCCAAGGAAAAGAGGATCGCGTGAGTGCAAGAATCACTAAAATCGGAGGTTGGACGAGGATATTTTGCTCAGAATCGTGAAGTCGCGCAGCTGTTGGCGAAAATTTCCGGGAATTTTCGTGAAATTCCAAAAATTAGCCAAAATTACCTATTTCTTATTGCACAATTAATCTCCTTATCACATAATCCTCCATGATCTTTTATCTCCTTATTTAATTTCCTTCTCACACCCATATATATTTCTTTCCTTATTTAATTCCCTTCTCACATATATATATCTCACATCATTATTCATGTGAGTGAGGAGAGCGAGCACAATCATCCTACACCCCACAAGGGGGGATTACCCCCCAACCATCATACACATCCTTTCATCCACCCATCCATCACTTTGAAGATTCGTCCGTAGAATCAAAAGGAGAACCAAGAGGATGATTCAAGACGGAGAAGGACGCGACGACTCCCACATCTAGGGTTTTATTCGTTTCCTAATTTATCTTATATTTTCTAGACATCTGGGTAAGATCTATCCAACACCCATGATTGTTCTTCGTAACATCATGTGCTAGAGCCTTTTTGGTAGAACTAGGGTTGTGAAGGTTTTTATGAATTAATTGAACTTTTGTGTGTAAACTCCGCACAACACTTCTTGTGAATTTATTTTATCTATGATTGTGCTTTTTTAATCCATACTCGCAATCGTTTTGTGCATCATTAACTGTTATGTAGAGTCTGAATACGTATCTTGGTTATTGATTGAGTGCGTTCACTGCTGAGCATGATTACATGTTATAATTCTAAGAGAGGGGACTCCAAAGTCTTATTAGAACTATCTTATATAAATACTTGTTAATTGAATATTATTCGGATTAATTAGTAGGATAAAGAGTATAACTTCATAGTACCTATAAAGGGAGATTATATCGGGTTAGAGTACCAATTGGCTAGGAAAATAATTGATATTTATAGTACCTAGAAAGGAGAGTGAAATTATATCTCTTGCTCCGAGGTTATTCACAAGTGTTACACGCATGTTTACTTATGTCTATAGAGTAGATATGCATGGTTTAGTGATGCGTCCATATTCCACAAGGCAGAGTCGGACATCAACACACTGAAGGGAAATTAATGCGTGAAACTGGATAATCCTAGGGTTACCTATTCTCCTACTTGATCCACTTTCATATTCTTTGAGTGATACTTTATTTTATTTGCTATTTTAATTACTTGTTTAGTAGTTTAATAATTAAACCTCAGATCTTATTGCCTTTCATCTTAATTAACTTAGATAATAATTAAATTGATAGTAAGCCGTCCTTTGGGTTCGATATTTCACTTGGTTGCTTGCTTAAGCTGCAACTGATATCCTTAATATACTCGGGGATTAATTTTGCTTGCAAAGAAAATGCGCATCACCCGCTCGACCAGATGTTCTGGTCGAGAGGTCCCCTGTTTGGTCTAGCGGGAACTCTGTACTCTGAAAACTTCAAGATCTGCTTTACAGTGGCCTGCTCGACCGCCACTCGACAATCCTTCACTTGGTCGAGCGGCACACTTTTGGTCGAGCGGTAAGTGTCACGACTTTCCATAGACGATTTTATAATGTAACATTCCTAGCACAGTCTTATATGAGGTTTGGAACCCCCATAAGACGTCATCGAGCTTCATAGCCCAATCCTTCCTATTGGTTCCAACCACCTTCTCTTGGATTTGCTTTACTTGCCATTTAGAGACTTCTGCTTGCCCATTAGCTTGAGGGTGATAGGGTGTAGTAATCGTATGTTTTACACTGTAATCCTTGAGAACTTTTTCAATAAGCTTGTTGATAAAGTGGGAACCTCCATCACAAACTAGTGTTCTAGGAACTCCATAGGGGGCAAAAATATGTTTCTTCATGAATGACAAAACAAACTTCGCATCATTCATGCGAATAGGAATGGCCTCCACCCACTTAGAAACATAATCAACGACTAGCAAGATGTATAAGAATCCATTAGATGGGGGAATGGCCCAATAAAATCAATTCCCCATACATTTTCCACTACAATGCTTGGCTGAAGTGGCATCCCTCTTGCTTATGTTTTCCATCCTTTGACATCTATCGCATATTGCTACATAGGATTCACAATCTTTAAACAAAGTAGGCCAATATAGAGCGGAATGAAGAACCTTAGCTGCAGTTTTTTGAGCTCCGAAGTGTCCCCCTTATGTTGAGCATGGAAAAAATCAAGAAAACTCTCCATCTCCATCTTCATCCCAGGTACACACCTACAGATGATAGAGTCTATACAAATTTTGTACACAAACGGATCATACCATATGAAAGTCTCAACATATCTCTTGAATTTTGTAAGTAGAAATCAATTGATATCTTTTGAAATTTCACATACGGCAATGTATTGACATAATCAGCATACCATGGATCCATATTCCTTGAGCAGCTACAACGCAAGCTTTCTCCGCTCCTTCAGCAAACACCACCATAATCTTCTCATCCGGGAACAATTTATCTATGTATTCAAACGGCTCATCACAATGCTCCCTTGTCTCTAACCTTCATAGGTGATCCACCCAAACATTCTCCATTCCTTTCTTATCTCGGATCACCATATCAAACTCCTATAGAAGAAGAATCTATCTACTTATCCTTGGTTTTGCCTCTTTCTTCTCCATCAAGTACCGGATCGCAGAATGATCCGTGTACACTATAGTCTTCATGCCCACTAAATACTGTCGAAACTTGTTGAAAGCATACACAACAACTAGAAACTCTTTTTTAGTAACAATGTAGTTCTTTTGTGTTGCATCAAAAGTTTTAATCGCATAGTAGATGGCACATAACTTTTTTTCCTTCAACTTCGCAAGCACCACTCCAAGTGCTAGATCACTTGCATCACACATAAGTAAAAACAGCTGAGTCCAATCTGGTGTGATCAAGATAGGTGCCGTAATAAGGGCCTCTTTTAAAACCTGAAAAGCTGTTAGACATTCACCATCAAACACAAAAGGAACATCCCTTTCAAGTAAGTGAAATAAGGGCTTGGAGTATTTTTAGAAGTCTTTGAATCCAGCGTGTCTAAGGAAGGACCACACTCATTTCTCATTAGAAGGTGGTGGAAGCTTCTCAATTGCCACCACCACCTTCCCTCTATCCACTTGCAATCCCTTAGCCGAAATATGATGCCCAAGAACAATCCCATCTCTCACCATGAAGTGGCACTTCTCCCAAATCAAGAAAAGATTAGTTTCTTGACATCTCTTCAAAATAGTAGATAGGTTAGACAAACAAATATCAAAGGAGGACCCAAACACAAAAAATCATCCATAAACACCTCCATGATTTTTTCTATCAATCTATCAAATATGGCCATCATGCAACGCTGAAATGTAGAAAGTGCATTACACAATCCACAAGGCATTTTCCTAAAAGCAGAGGTTTCATAAGGGCAGGTAAAAGTGGTCTTTTCCTGATCCTCAGGTGCAATCATTATTTAATTATAACCCGAATATCCATCCAAGAAATAATAAAGCTCATACCCTGCTAGACGGTCAAGCATTTGATCCATGAAAGGAAAAGGAAAATAGTCCTTGCATATATTTTCATTCAGTTTCCTATAATCAGTACACACACGCCATCCTGTAGGAATCCGAGTTGCTAGGGTCTCGCCATCATCGGCTTTTACAGTAGTCGTGCCCCCCTTTTTTGTTACAATATACAGTGGACTCACAAGGGGACTACCACTAATGAGATATATAATTCTTGCATCTAACCACGTTAGGATTTGCTTTCTAATAATTTCTTGAATAGTGGGGTTAACCCTCCGATGATTCTGAATACAACTCTTAGCTTCATCTAGCAACATTATCTTATGCATGCAATACGATGGACTGATACCTTTCAAATCATCAATTGACCATCAAATATCAAATTTATATTTCCTAAGCATATCTAACAATTGTTCAAGTTTCCCATTAGTAATAGAAGAAGATACAATTACCAGAAAAGTTTCATTGTGGCATAAGTAGGAATACTTCAAGTACTCCGGTAGCAATTTTGACTCTTCCTTCTTTTATTCTTTTGGTGTGTTTTTTCTATCCAAAGGTAAATACTGCCTAGTCCACTACACTTATTCAAACATGGTTCTTTTTGTTTCATACTTGTTATCTCACAAAGCAAGTAAGTTTTCAAGAAATTCGATACATACCTCGTTGGAGAGCTCATTTAGCTCCGTAGTGGGAAAAGTAAGAGATTCTTCTAAACATGTCTTTAATGGATCCTTTGAAAGAATTCAGGACATGTCTTCTTCCACAATATCCTCCACCATATCAATGCTGTAACATTGTGCCTCCATAGGCATCTTTATTGCTTTGTCGAGGTTGAATAGAACCTCTTCATTATCCATGCGAAGTCTAAGCTCCCCCTTTTTAACATCGATCATAGCTCCAGTTGTGGCAAGGAATGATCTTCCTAAAATAAGAGGGACATTATCCTTGTCATCTTCAATCTCTAGCACAAGAAAATCCACAGGAAAGACAAAATTCTCTACTTTCACAAGTACGTCTTCTATCATCCCTTTCGGAAAAGTCATTGACCTATCTGCCAATTGTAGAGCCACAGTTATTGGAGATAGCTCCCCCAAACCTAGATCGCACAAAGATTTTCGTACCTGCCCCTTTCCAATTTCACATAGAATAGTGAAGCTTCCTGAATCCTTCAACTTTGCTGGTTGCTTTCTCTGAATGATCGAGCTGCAGTTCTTAGATAGATTAATAGTTTCAAATCCGTTTAAGCTCCTTTTCTTCAGTATGATATCCTTAAAAAATCGGGCATAGTTTGGCATTTCAATGATTACTTCGGAGAAAGAAATAATCAAGCTTATGTTGTTCATAATATCTGAAAACCTCTTGAACTTTTCTTCCAATCACTTTTTGACTATCTTGAGAGGAAATGGAGGAGGTATCTTTGTCTTAGGAATTCCCCATTCATCATGTTCAACATTCTCCGCTTTATCCTTCTCAACATTCTTTGCTCTTTCCCACTTTTTATCAACTATCTGTTGGATTGTATACTAAAAGTCTAACTTTTTGTATGAACAATGTTAGAACAATTTATTTGAAATGAGAATTATATGATCAAATGATTGTGTCTTATAATTTATTTATATGTTCGATACAATAGTCCATTTACATTATACTGTAGATAATATGTTGTGTGACAACACGAGGAAGATCATATTATCGATTTCCATATAAAGTATAAATAGATGCTCACAACCGAGATAGACTGGGACTCTCTATTGGGATGGTTGTAGTGTGGTTTGGTATTAGCTTGTCTTGGCTATAGAATCATGTTAGTGCACTTGTGTGTATAGAGTAGAACCGCTTGAGATCGTTCGACTTATACTGACTACATAGGAGAACTTGATCTCAGTTATTATGGATGTTCGTGCTCTTAATCTCTATACAATAACCTCGACACGTAGGGCAATATGTATTTCTTTGACTCATCAATGGGTGAGATTTACATGTAATTAAATCAATAAACTCGGTGAGTTGGGAAGTAGTGTTGTCTCTATGGTGTGTTGTTGATTGTAAAAGGAATCCATGTCCATTATAGGTTGATGATGTCCCCTTGAGGAGCTCATAAGGATTATCATGTAAACCCTGCAGGTGGATTATTCCGGCGTGATAATGAGGTTGAGTAGTACTACTCTAGGATGAGATATTAATTAATGGAGTTGTCAATAACTTAATTAATTAATGGACATTGTATATCTTAAACATAGGGAGACTAACGGGCTCATAATAAGAAGGAGCCCATAACGTAATTATGGGATTAGAACGGTAGTGCAGTAATAATATTTTAGTGGCATATAATATTATTATTGGACTTAAGTATAAGCTTTGGGCTGAGCTTGGATACTTAAGCCCAATAGAGGCCCAACTCTAATTTCTCCTCCTGGTCCCTGCTGTAGCCCATATATAAGTCATCTCAGCTGTCCAGAAACCCTAATCGATGAGATTAATCACACACATAACACACGTAATATGCAAATTAGGGTTGTATACTGAGTTCGTCTTGTAGATCGTTGCCCACATCAACGTCCAGACATGGCTTAGGAATACAACAGAAGACCAAAAGGTCGTTTGCTGTTTCTGGTCGTCAACTTCTACGATTTTTATAAAATCATGTAGAAGTCCAAATTGGATGTGTCTGATGGAATGCCACAGAATAGAGGATCGTTTTGGCACATAGATCACTCCAATCGGTGATCAGACGATGGAGTTATGGCCAAAACGGTAAAACTGCACAAGCTGCCGGCGAGAATCCTTCTCCTTCAACATACCCTGGTGAAAGGTAATCAATTCTATGTTTATCCTTCCGCTGTAATAGAATTATATCGAACCCTAACGGTTCATGTTAACCAAAAGATCCTAAACTCCAACACTATCAGTTCAGTATTCTGCTCTTGTAATGGTACTGGAGTATTTTCAACTGCAGGTGTAACATCCTGCACTGAAATCAGCGATACAGGACCTTGCTCGACCTCCACTCGACCTGTATTATGACTTTGGTTGTTCAGATGTACAGTATTCTTCTTGACCTCTGCTGGACCAGAAGGGTCTAGTCGAGCGTCAGTGTTTTTGTCAAGCGAAATTTTTGTACTCTGTTCTTGACATCTTCGGCCTCAGAATGCTACTCGATCTCAGCTCGACCACATGGCTTGGTCAAGCAGTGGTCGAGCATAGACACGATCTCTTCATTTTCTATGACTGGTAGCATTGGACCTTCATACTGCGTTCCTGACCTCAAAGTTACGGCATTACAAGATTTTGGGTTTGTTCTGCTTTGAGAAGAAAATTTACCTTTCTCAACTGTTTGCGTAAGCTTGTTCATAAATAATGTAAGGTCCTGCATCTGCTTGGATAATTCCTCATGATTTGAGTCTATCTTTGCTTCTAAACGATCCACTCTTGCTTCATTCCTAGCCACATATCGTTTCACGGTATCCTCCAAACCATGTTTTCCTTCTTTCGTCTTAGCACCAGGATGAACACCAACATGAGGTTGCATTGCTGAATTTGGATTGCTTCATGAAAATTCTGGCCTTCTTGGTTGTTGATAGTTACCCAGGGGACCACGATTAATGTAGTTCCCTTAGTAATTCCTATTTCCTTGATTATTCGGATACCTATTTCCTTGAATACTTTGTCCCATGGCATAGTTTGCCTCTTATAATTCCTCTTGGATTGGTCTTTCTTCACCGTCATCCTACTGCCTCATCATTGGTACTCTCTGTGACAAGTCAGTATTCTGCTTATGCTGGGTTTTAAGCAGCTTGTTGATATTTGCCAAGCTTGAGACGATGTCATCTTTTCTACTCGACTTAACCATTGTATGTTCAACCTACACTACTTTTCCAAGAACATAAGTGCCTCTTACGCTATCAGTTGGCCAATATCTTAAATTCATAGAAATATCCTCAAAGAGTTTTTGGTCCTCAATGGATGACTTTGTAAACAGTGCTCCATTTGAAGAAGCATCAAGTAACACTCGAGAATCACAATCCAATACATTGTAGAATATACTAATATACTGAGCTTATGACAAGCCATGTTGTGGACACCTTCTAAGTGTTAGCGTTCGATTGTTTGGTTAACATGAAGCGTTAGGGTTCCATACATTTCTAACATACAGCGGAAGCAAGAAAACAAGTAACGTATTACCTTTCACCAGGGTATGTTGAAGAAGATGGATTCTTGTCGGTAGCCTGTGCAGCCTCACCGTTTTGGGCATAACTCTCTCATTCGATGTTAGATATGAGTGATCTATGCGCCAAAACGATCATCTCTTCCGTGGATATCCTTCAGTATATCACAAGTCATGTTCTTAAATCTATAAGATTTTATAAAAATCATAGAAGGTGGCGTACAGCAGCAGTAATCAACCTTTCAGTCTTCTTCTGTATTCCCAAGTATAATCTCGACGTCGTGTGGGCGACGATCCTCGAGATCTTCTCAATCTGTTGTTCTCTCACCCTCCTCACAGTGTTAGGTGTGATTAATCTCATAGATTAGATTAGGGTTTTCGGAAAGTTGAGATGACTTACAAATGGGCTACAGCAGGGACCAGGAGGAGAAATTAAAAATGGGCCTCCATTGGGCTTAAGTATCCAAGCTTAGCCCAAAGCTTATGCTTAAGTCCAATAATAATAATATATACCACTAAATATTATTACTGCACTACCGTTCTAATCCCATAATTACGTTATGACTCCTTCTTATTATGAGCCCGACAATCTCCCCACGTTTAAGATATACAATGCCCATTAATTAATTAAGTTACTAATAATTCAATTAATTAATATCTCATCCAAGAGTAGTACCACTCAAACTCATTATTATGCTGGAATAAATCCACCTACAGGGTTTACATGATAATACTTATGAGCTCCTCAAGGGGACATCATCAACCTATGACAAACACAGATTCCTTCTACAATCAACAGCACACCATAGAGACAACATAATTTCCTAACTCACTGAGTTTGTTGTTTTAATTACATGTAAATATAACCCATTGATGAATCAAAGAAATACATATTGCCCTACGTATCGAGGTTATTGTATAGGGATTAAGAGCACGAACATCCATAATAACAAAGATCAAGTTCTTCTATAATTCAGTATAAGTCGAACGATCTCAAGCGGTCCTGCTCAATACAAGCAAAGTGCACTAATGTGATTTTATAGCCAAGATAAGCAAATACCAAACTACACTACAATCATTCCGATAGAGAGTCCCCGTTTATCTCGGTTGTAAGCAACTGTTTATAATTTATAAGGAAACCGATAATATGATCTTCCGCGTGTTGTCGTCCAACATATTATCTACAGTATAAAGTAAGTGGACTATTGTATCGAACATATAAATTAATTATAAGACGCAATCATTTAATCTTATAATTCTCATTTCAAATTAATTGTTATAATATTGTTCATACAAAAAGCTAGACTTTTAGTATACAATCCAACACTAAGCATGTCCTTGATCTATCCCATGTTTCTTGAAAATTCTAATTACCACCGATAACAAATTGATTGATTTCTTGTTTCACCTTAAACATCTTGGAAGGTGGCATGTATATCTCCAAGAACTTCAATTTCAATTGCTCCCAAGTAGTGCATTCTGCAACATTAAGAGTATCGTAGCAATCTCTCGCTCTTTAAGTAAGCGAGAATTTAAACAAAACAATCCTCCTTGCATCCTAATGATTCCCTACGCTTTTTTGTGTGCTTGCATATCCTAGGAATTTATTCAGAAGCTATTGAGGATCTTCAAAGGTGCCCCCTAAGAAGGGACTCCTTTCAATCATGCTGATCAGAGCAGGGTGAAGATCAAAATCTGCATCGGCCCCTCTTGCTCCTAACAGCCCCAAGTTGCCTCCTCTGTTGTTCTTAAAGACTTCACGGATGGTAAGGTTATTCGTATTCGCTGCCATGTAAACTTCTTCTGCTTCCAAGTTGTTTCCAGTTGCAGTTCCAATCGTTTGCGAGTTCAGCTCTCCAATTTCAACTCCTAGGTTAAGAGTTTCAGTTGGTTCCACATTCTTGTTCATCTTTTCTTTGCCTTCTTCTTTCTCGACGATGCTCTAATTTTTGGATCAAAAGACACTAGTGTACCTACCTTTGATCTAGTGTGCATACACCTAAGAGAATTTAAGCGTAAGAAATTAAAGATAAGTATGAAGTAGTTTCAATTAAAATAAAAATAATAAAATTGATAAGTCCAACTATCCCAGGCAATGGTGCCGGAAACATGATGGACGTTTTCTCAACACACAATTTTAATCCCCAAGTATGAAGGATATGATTGTAGCTTAGATAAGCAACCAAGTTATACTTATTAAATCCAAAGGATGATCGTTTTCAATTTATTATTATTTAAGCTAAAAGAATCTATTTTTTGGCAATTTAAGTGGAGAATAGTGATTACTCTAATTAACAGAATAATAAAATAACAAATAAAATAGAGACAATAGAGATAAACGAGAGTTAACAAGTGAGAACATAGGTAGATCTTCGGGCCATCTAGTTTTACTAATTAATCTCCTTCCATATGTCAATGTTCGACTCTGCCTTATGGACTATGGACACATCACTAAGCCATGCAAATCTACTCTATACACACAAGTAAATATGTTTGTATTACAAGTGAATCACCTTGGAGGAAGAGCATAATTATACTCCCCTTTCTAGGTATAATTAGTATCAATTATTTCTCGTGCACTAAGTGCTCTAACCCAATATGATCTCCCTTTTTAAGTACTATATAATTATCCTCTTTATCCTACTTACTAACCCGAATCCAATTCAATCAATAAGTATTTATATAAGATAGTTCTCATGAAATTTCGTAGTCCCCTCACTTAGAATCATAACACAAAATCCTGTTCAACAGTTAACGCACTTAATCAATAACCAAGATATGTATTCAAACTCTACATAACAATTAAAGATGCACAAAACAACTGAGTATGAATTAATAAAGTATTATCTTATATAAATAAATCCACAAGTAGTGTTGTACGAAGTATACACACGGAAGTTCAATTAATTAGATAAAAAACCTTCATAAACCCTAGAACAACCAAAGTGGTTCTAGCCCATAACGTTTCAAAGAGCGTTCATGGTGTTTGGATAGATCATACCCACAGTCTTGAAAATTACAAGAAAGATTAAGTTGCGAAGTAAACCCTAGATGTAGGCGCCGTCGCTTCTCGCTCCATCTTGAATCTTCAGTTGGTACTCACTTGATTCGCTGTACGAATCTCTCTCTACAGCTCCATTGGATGGAGTTCTGGCTTCTATGTGGTGTAAGATAAATGTGGAATCTAACTCCCTTTGTATGTGATCGGCATCCCTTTTGATATTTGTAGAGCTCTCTTTACGGAACTTTACTGGGTTTTTTCTTGGAAAATATGTCAATTCACGCACAGGAGGGTCGGAGTTACGAAATATATGCGTGCGTGTCCCCGCTCGACCAAACTGGCGGATCTTGGCCAGGTCGAGCAGTAGTCCAGCGGCGTCTCGAACTTCCTATTTTCCTTTTTTGAACACTTCTAACCTATTTTTCTACATAAATAAATATACCTAAATAGTCTCAGTAGCCTATAATTCATGGATTTTACATAAATGTACCAATTTGCTTTGATAATAGCCCAAATTTTACTCAATTTCCACACAAATCAGAGTACAAAATACGTGAATTATAACTCTCATCAGAGTTCCACTCTCTATCATATGCCAACTCAATAGCTGTTAAAGTAATTATAAGCTTTGCCTCAAAAGCAAAGCCATGGCCAAATCTACTAGAGAAACTACCCATATAGAACCCCCTGCAGTTACGAAAAACCCCAGCACAAGAAATAGTACCAGGAGCAGCACTAGAATATCCATCCGTATTCACCTTCACGAGATCAGGTTGGGGCGGGACCCACCTCAAAGGAATAATAGAAGGCACTTTACGGGGCCTCCCCCTGGCTCCAAAATAATGAAGATTCGTAAGATCATTAATAGAATTCCGCATCACACCCACATTAATCTCACGAATCAGAGAAAACAATGATGCTAAATAGCATTCCACTATACCCCCATCCATATCCTTTATATATTCATCAGCCATAAAGGAGTTACATTAGTTCCAAATAATGCAAACATAAGACACGATAGCCAAACAGAAAACAGACATAACCTGATCATTACCTTGCATAGATATGAACTGTAAGAGAAATTGCATAAATATTTACTCCAGAATGATACTATTACTAAAATGAAAACAATCCAGGATTCGGCGAAGAACAACCAAGGAGACTGAACATCCAAGCACAATATGATCCAAACTATCTTCTGCCGACCTATAAAGATAACACCGAGAATGTCCCAAAAAATCATGATCCGTAAAAGTAAGGACACCCCGAATAGCCTTCCAAGTGGTGAGTGAACGCCTTGGGGAAAAAACGACTCCAAATCCACTTTCCCCAACTAGGAACAGGGAACATTTGACGAAGGTGAGTATAGGCCAAACTAGAAGAAATCCCCTCACGAATAGTCTTAGTCCAACACCTACGATCACTGATGGTAGATGATATGCTAACAGCCAAGATAGAGTCAACAACATCCAAAAAAGTGTGATCAAAATCCTCAGTAATATGCCAAGTCCCATCAAAGAAATAAGCCGAAATCTTCTGAGTAAAATGATGCTTGTACTCAACAGGTATACCCAGGTATACCAATAATATCAGCAATGGGCTGTCGAATCCAATTATCCAACCAAAAATGAACCGAAGACCCATTACCCACAACCCAAATCTCATCCTCAACAATCCGACGAATATGGGGAAGACAACCCCCTCTGAGAGAAGAAAGCAACTGATGATTATGTAGCTATGTTCAGAGTGAAAATTAGCGTGTTTTAGTGTCCAATCTAACACATTTTTTATGGAAATTATTGTCATATATTGGCACAAGTATATTATATTCCATATATGTGAGAAAAAGGTGCACTTGAGGTGTTTTATTGTGTTTTAGGTGGAAAAATGGTCAAAAGTTAAAAGTTGGAGAAACGGTACAACTTGGGTATGAATGCTGAAAATACACGTTCAACTTGTTTAATTTTTCTGTATTTGTATGGAGCTCTGAATTAGAAGTGTGATACATGGTTGGAAAGCCACAGAAGTGAGGATCGTTTTGGCTTAAAGAACACCTCAAACGGAGTCCAAATGAGAGAGTTATGATCGAAATGGTGACGTCCCGCAAGTTGTCTCTACCAAGGAAAAGAAGTTAAGCTCAAAATCGTGAGGTCGCGCAGCTACCAGCGAGAATTTGAGAGTTTCCGAATATTTTCGAAAATTACCTATTTCTTGGAGCACAATTAATATCCTTATCATATAATCCTCTATGTTTCACCCATATATTTTATTTCCTTATTTAATTCCCTTCTCTTACCTTACTTAATTCCCTTCTCACATCTATATATATTTCACATCATTATTCATGAGAGAGCCACATCCATCCTACACCACACCACAAGGGGGGATCACCCCCAACCATCATCCACATCCTTTCCTCCATCCATCCATCACTTTGAAGATTCGTCTGTGGAATCAAGAGGAGAACTAAGAGGAAAATTCAAGATGGATCAGGACACGACGATGCCCAAATCTAAGTTCTTATCGTTTCCTAATTTATTTTGTTATTTTCCAGACATCCGGGTAAGATCTATCCAACACCCATGATTATTTTTTGTAACATTAAGGGCTAGAGCCTTTTTGGTAGAACTAGGGTTGTGAATGTTTTTACGAATTAATTGAATTTTTGTGTGTAAACTCCGTACAACACTACTTGTTGTTTTTTTATATAAGACTATGTGTTTTTAATTTATACTCACAGTCGTTTTGTGCATCATTAACTATTATGTAGATTCTGAATACATATCCTCATTATTGATTGAGTGCGTTCACTGCTGAGCAGGATTCCATGTTATTATTCTAAGTGAGGGGACTCTGAAACTTCATTAGAACTATTTTATACAAATACTTGTTAATTGAATTGAATTCGGGTTAATAAGTAGGATAAAAAGGATAATTTTATAGTACTATAAAGGGAGATCATATCGGGTTAGAGTACCAATCCTAGGGGGAAATAATTGATACTGATAGTACCTAGTAAGGGGGTGAAATTATATCTCTTGCTCCAAGGTTATTCACATGTGTTACACACATATTTACTTGTGTCTATAGAGTAGATTTGCATGGTTTAGTGATGTATCCATATTCCACATGGCAGAGTCGGACATCAATACACGGAAGGAAAATTAATGAGTGAAACTGGATTTTCCTAGGGCTACCTATTCTCTCTCTTGAATCACTTTCGTAAACTTCTATTTCTTTTATTTTATTTGTTAATTAATTTAATTGTTTATTAATTGATACTTCAAGCCTAAATATTATCGCCAACTTGTCTTAATTAATTAGCTTAAAATTAAATTGATAATATGCCGTCCTTTGGGTTCTATAATTTAACTTGGTCGCTTGCTTAAGCTGCAACTGATATTCTTAATACTTGGGGATTAATTTTGCATGCAAAGAAAATGCGCATCAAGTTCTTGGCGCCGTTGCCGGGGATGGCTGCTATTACTGATTTTATTATTTCTAGTTGATTAAGACTTTACCGTCTTGACTTTCTGACGTTAAACATGAAACGCCTGTTGGGGTCTTGTCCCTTCTATTTTATTGCTCTATTATTTTATTCATGTGGGTGAGGAGTTTTATATTTGAGGTGTTCACGTATCGGCAATTACATCTCTTTCAAACTTAGTTTCGACTTATGTTGTTACTAAGTTTGGGGGGGTGTGATGTACTTACCTCGTCTTATGAGCGCAAAGGATATAATTTTTTCTTTCTTTGGTTGTTTGTTTGTTAGTAGGTTGATTTTTTGCGGAATATTAGTATTTTAACCGGTGTTTGTATGTCGATTGTTTGCAACTTATCTAATGTTTACTGTGTTGTGTTTGGTGTGTCTAGTGTGTGGAGTCAATTAGATAATCAATTGAATCTTTCTTATAGTTCTCTTATTTTATTATTGATAAATCTGTGATGATGAGTATGTCTGAGTTTTGATGATAGAAAAGGTACTAGAGTGGCAAGATGAGTTCTACACTGATCGAGTTGAATAACTCGAGGAGTTTGTGCATACATTGAAGAAAAATCAGGTGCCCTCGTTTCCTTATTCTAATGTTTTTGTGTGCTTTTAATTCATGGAGTTGAAGGATTAAGATCTTGACTTTAGTGATCCACATGAGCTTATATTTTTAAATTGTGCCTGAAATTCATATGCTCTTGAAATTGAAGAATGAAGTGTACTTGAGTTATATTGTGGTATGAAGTTCTATGTGTACTTGTGGGATATTACATACCATGAAAAGTGCTCTGTTACTTGTTAAAAATCCATTTGAGATTTTGAGCCTCGTTGATCATGATATATAATCACATGATAATTCTTTTCTTGTGAGTATCGTTCTTGTGCATGCACTCTAGAACTTGCCTTGAGTTTCCTTGAATATTCAAGATTAGTCTAGCGGATTATGGAAATGATATTAGGCCGTCTTTGCTATTTAGCTCATTTTTCCCATATTCTTTACCTGAATTCATTAAATCATTAGTCAGCCCATTTGAGCCTTTATAAATTCATTCTTTGATAGACAATAAAGCTTAATTGAAGAGAGTGGAGATTTGAAGGAAGAATCTTAAGGATCAAAAGGGAAATTACTGGAGTAGTAGTATTCCATTGAAAGAAACACCCTATGGTAGTGCTTAAATCTAGTACCATATGGAGGATGCGAGAGGTAGTGCCCGAAACTGGTACCTCGAAAAAAAAAAGATAAAAAAAATTGAAGAAAAGGAGAATGATAGGGTTGAGGAGCTAGAAAGTTGAGGGAAAATATGTTGTGCTTGAAGGAGAAAGATGAGAGAGTTTGAAGAGGATGTTGTGCTTGATTGAAGTGATGAGGAAGAATGAAAGATCGAGAGAGACTGCAGCTTGATCGATCCGAGTTTTGAGTCACTTATCCATATATTCACTACCTTTTCCAAAGAGCCTACAATACAATCAAATAAAAGACCTTTTTGATCCATGATTTTCTAGCTTACAAGTAAAAGGATAGTTGAGAAAATAGGCAAACTTATGGTTACGCATGCACTTGAATTGAATTTGAGCGTAAACATCTTAACCCATAAGTGTATATCTTTCACACTTGAGTGTGAGTGATATATACTTCCTGTGAGAACATGTCAATGGAGCATTTGAATTGGTGGTGATTGTTTAATCTTGTATGCTATGAATTGATTATTACACGTAATGAGAGTTGCAGGACCTAAATTGATGACAATTGTATTTTGAATTAGGTATATGTCATAATCCTTGTTTCCCCTCTAATTTTCTTACACTATTTCTCTTTATTTTTATTTTGTTGCCTCGGGACGAGCAACAGATAAGTTTGGGGATTGTTAAGAGTGAAAATATGGGTGTTTTAGTGTCCAATCTAACACCTTTTTCATGGGAATTGTTGTCATATATTGGCACAAGTATCTTATATTCCATATATGTGAGAAAAAGGTACACTTGAGGTGTTTTATTGTGTTTTAGGTGGAAAAAGGATCAAAATTTTAAAGTTGGAGAAAAGGTACAACTTGTGTATGAATGCTGAAAAATGCACGTTCAAATTATGTAATTTTTTTATGTTATTATGGGGATCAGAATTAGAAGTGTAATACATGGTTGGAAACCCACAGAAGAGAGGATCGTTTTCGCTTAAAGAACACCTCAATCAGAGTCCAAAAGAGAGATTTATGATCGAAATGGTGACGTCGCTCAAGCTATCTCTACTCAGCACGACTGTTCCACTTTACATGACTTGTTACATCTTCAAATGTTGCACTTTTGGTGAGATCTTTAAATTCAGAGAAATCCAAGGAAAAGAGGATCGCGTGAGTGTAAGAATCACTAAAATCAGAGATCAGACGAAGAAGTTAAGCTCAAAATCATCAAGCCAGCGAGAATTTCTGAGAGTTTTCGAAAATTTTCGAAAATTACCTATATCTTGGAGCACAATTAATCTCCTTATCATATAATCCTTTATGATTCACCCATATATTTTATTTCCTTATTTGATTCCCTTCTCTTACCTTATTTAATTCCCTTCCCACACCTATATATATTTCTCATCATTATTCACGAGAGAGCCACATCCATCCTACAGCACCCCACAAGGGGGGATTACCCCCCAACCATCATCCACATCCTTTCCTCCATCCATCCATCCATCACTTCGAAGATTTATCTGTGGAATCAAGAGGAGAACTAAGAGGAAAATTCAAGATGGAAAAGGACGCGACGATGCCCAAATCTAAGTTCTTATCGTTTCCTAATTTATCTTCTAATTTTCCAGACATCCGGATAAGATCTATCCAACACCTATGATTATTTTTCATAACATCCCGGGCTAGAACCTTTTTGGTAGAACTAGGGTTGTGAAGGTTTTTATGAATTAATTGAACTTTGGTGTGTAATCTCCGTACAACACTACTTGTGGTTTATTTTATGTAAGACTATGCATTTTTAATTTATACTCACAGTTGTTTTTTGCATCATTAACTGTTATGCAGAGTTTGAATACATATCCTGGTTATTGATTGAGTGCGTTCACTGCTGAGCAGGATTCCATGTTACGATTCTAAGTGAGGGGACTCTGAAGCTTCATTAGAACTATTTTATATAAATACTTGTTAATTGAATTGAATTCAAGATAATAAGTAGGATGAAGATGATAATTTTATAATACCTATAAAGGAAGATCATATCGGGTTAGAGTACCACATAGGGGGAAATAATTGATACTGATAGTACCTAGAAAGAGGGGTGAAATTATATCTCTTACTCCAAGGTTATTCACATGTGTTACGCGCATATTTACTTGTATCTATAGAGTAGATTTGCATGGTTTAGTGATGCGTCCATATTCCACAAGGCAGATTCGGACATCAACACATGGAAGGAAATTAATGAGCGAAATTGGATTTCCCTAGGGCAACCTATTCTCTCTCTTGAGTCACTTTCGTATACTTCTATTGTTTTTTTTTATTTGTTATTTAATTTAATTATTTATTAATTAATAGTTCAATCCTAAATATTATCGTCAACTTGTCTTAATTAATTAGCTTATAATTAAATTGATAATACGCCATCCTTTGGGTTCGATAATTTAAGTTGGTCGATTGCTTAAGATGCAACTGATATTCTTAATACTTGGGGACTAATTTTGCGTGCAAAGAAAATGCGCATCAGGCTGCCCTTGGCGAAGCCATTTATAACGTAACAAATCCAAAGGGGTATCCATATCCAACACATCCCAAGAAAGCTTGACAAGGAAGGATTCATTAGCAATACGCAAAGAGCGCACACCTAATCTCCCCTCCTTAGTAGGAGTACAAACCTTACTCCAACTCACACTAAAATAAAGTCTCCTAGTAGCATCTCATGAACAAATGAAATTTCTCATTGCGATCTCAATCATCTTAAGCTGATCACGAGGCCATTTATGGATCATCATTGTATGAACAGTAGAGGAAACAATCACCGAATTGACAAGGTAAACACATCCAGACATAAAAAAAATGGAACCCTTCCATCTGTTAAACTTATTAAGAATAACATCAGTAGCACCCTGAAAATAAACAACCTTCGGAGCTCCCAAAAAAATTGGTACCCCCAAGTAACGAAAGGGATAAGCACCATCCCAAAACTCAAGCACATGTCTAACATGTCTCTTAACAAAGTGCTTAGTATGCCTTCCTTAGAAAGCAGAAGACTTAGCAGGATTGCAAACCTGTCCAGAAAGCTCACCATATCCATCTAAAACTCTTTTAGTGGCAGAAATAGACCCAATGTTTCCTTTACAAATAAATAAGAATATCATCAATATCAAATAAGTAAGAAGGGATGAGAATTCTCGACCTCCCGATTTCCAACCAATGGCCCTATGAATCTATCTAGTGTCTACAAATCTCAAAATCTAAAGGCCCAAGACCTCTTCCGCCAAACAGAAAAGAAGAGGAGAAAGGTGATCACCTTGCCTAACCCCACGACCACAACCAAAATACCTAGCAGGCATTCCTTTAACTAGGATAGAAATCCTAGTAAAAGAGAAAATACATCTGAGAAGAAGCACTGAGTAATAGCCTCCACCAATTAATCTCACCTGATACTGTCAAAAGCTTTTTTGATATCAATTTTAAGAGCCACACTACCATGAGAAGAAACGTCAAGTGCATTAAATCCCTCAGAAGCAAGAGCAATACAATGTGTTTACGTCTGCCAGGAATAAAACCAAACTGGAACCTTCCCAAATACAAATGAAGAATAGGACCCAATCTAGAAGCAATGATTTTAGTGAGAATTTTAAAGAAGAAATTGCACATATTTATCGGGCGGAAATACTCCACTCTATTACCACCATCTACCTTCAAGAATAATGTAACAAAATTAGCATTAACACCATCAGGAATAGATTCCTCCTCAAGAAAGTATTTCGCAGCACGACACATATCCATGTCAATAACAGGCCAAAGTTTCTGAAAGAACGCCCCACTAAACCCATCAGGTCCTGGAGAACTGTAAGGCAAAAGATCAAAAATAGCGACCCTAACCTCATCGTCAGTGGGAACTCTGATAAGGGTCAAGTTCTCAGCATTAGTCATAAAATTTTGAATGAAACCCAAAGTTGAGAAATCAGGCTAATTTGCGGTCAAGCTAAAAAGCTGCGTATAATAATCCACAATATGCTGAGAAATAGCCTAGACATCATAACTCATATCATCACCAATATGAAGCATAGAAATATCAACATTAGTTTTCAGAAGCTTATGAGCCTTATGGAAAAATTAGTATTACGATCACCATCAGTAAGCCAAAAAGTCCTATTTTTCTGAGAGAGAAATTGAGTTTTCTTCTAAAGTTCATTCTCTAAATGCATATGAGCATCAATCTCCTCAAGAAACAAATCTTCAGTGTCCCCTTCATTATCATTATGACTCTGAATATTTGGAGCTCAATTAGAGCTTCCTCAACCCCAGTCCACACATCGCAAAATAGTCTTATTCCATTCCTTAATATCCAATTTCAATCCAGCAGAAATAAGATATGGGATCAGGAGCCCACATAGTTTTAGGACATGAAGATCAGACTAAAATGTGAATCCTGTATCAAGAAGCCACATACGCTGAAGACGAAAGGGCTTGCAAACTGAACCACCACAAGAACTAACCAAAAGAAAGACTGGATTATGATCAGAATGATGTCTAGGGAGTGTCTTTAGAGAAATAACCTCCCAAAAGTCCAAGAAATCCTCTAAAACCAAAGCTCTATCAGTTCTAGAGACTCGAAAAGTCTATTTAGAAGACTTGGGAAACCAAGTGTATTTCGAACCAGACAACGCAACATCATGCAAACCACTAACATCTAAAAACTCCTTGAATTCTGTAGATCTCAGAGCAGAATAATGAGAAGGAGCACTCCTCTCATGATCACCCAGAGTAGAATTGAAACCACCTAAAAAAATCATACTATTATGCAGATGAGACAAAATATCACACCAAAGATCATGACGTCCCAAGCATGTATTATTCGCATGCACCACACCCAAACGATAAAATGCACGATTATACATAAAATTAACCGTAATAATCTGATGTAAAGTGAACACCACATTGACATTACTCACAGCAGAATCACGACAAAGCAACCAAATATTAGGGTTCATTCTAGCCAAATGATTATGAGCAACTAAAGTAATACGCAAAGACAACCAAAAATCCATGTAAACTTAAGAGGTACTAACCTTAGGTTCAGTAATGGCACGTCAGTGAGGCTGATGGACCTGACATAAGGCTTTTAGAGTGGTAAGAGATGTGGGGTTGCCTATCCCATGGATATTCTAAAAGAGAAAATTCATTTGGAATGCTTCTTAATACAGTGCTTCGGCGGCATTGTTTGATCAAGAGAACTCCATTTCTCACGGGTAGTGGTCTTCATAACACGAGTGTCAATGTTAGATGAAAGAGCAATATAAATGACCATATCCTGTTGTGCCTTGGACTGTGTGGAGGGCCCGCCACCTCCTCTACCTCTACCCTGGCCACGTCCTCTCACTGAAACATTTGTAGAACCCTGTGAGGCCATCGGAGCTTCATGATAAGGAGAAAAATCTTTAGTGTGATCAACTACCAAACCAGGATCAGAAAACCCTCGCTTTCTAAGAGCTTCAGCCATAATCTCCGGAGTATCAGTAACCTCCAAGTCGTCCTCCGATTGGTATAATCTCCAAGTTCTCAGTGAGATGGGTAAGCCTGTGTTCATAAAAGTCCATAGCTAGCTGAGTATGTATGTGCTCATGCTCATCATTCTTAGAAGCATGGTCCGGGCAAAACACTTCCTGGTCGTTCCCCACTTCTGGACAGTTGTGTGGATCTTGATCATCATGTATGTTACCTTCATTCTCTTACAAGACATCTGTAATTATATTTTGCTTGACATGAGTCCAATGAATAGAAGTGTTGGGCTTTGTAGTATTTCTAGGCTTTTCCATCTTGCTCTTGCCTTTTATGCAGTCATTAATTCCATACCCTATAATGTAGCGTTTAGTACAATATTGCAGAAGGTTCTCGAAGCTAATATGGGTATCAAAGTATATTTTGTGGTATTAATCATGATCTTTCTCAGGAGCTCCTCTTGCACATCCACCTCCACTAGTACCCTGGCAAAGTGTCACATGGACCCATCTAGTGCACCCTGATCGACACAAATTAGTTTCCCTATTCCCGCTGTTATGGGCCTAATAATGGGATCACTCCAAAATTTATACGGGAGCTCATAAATATGGATCCACACTTGATTGATAGAGGACTTGATACGATATGGGTTAAAAAATGGTGTCCATTTCTGGAGACGTAATTTTCAGGATTCAAATCGTGTACCTTATCCTTAAGAACACATTGGCAAACCACACTATCGTGAACCATAATGTTGTAGTAACCACGTCCGAGCGGAAGAAAAAACAGGTTAGAAATTTTCCAATCCATTTTTAAACGAGCAATGATATCCGACAAAGCAAGAGGTTTTTATCTTCGTTCATACATAATCCTACCAATCATAAATTTTGAGCATAAACTGATACGATTTGTAAGGAGATGAGCATCATTTGAAATAAAAACAATGTCACCTTTTTGTTTCGGCAGCCTCGCCACCGGATTAGGATGTCCTTCACATAGGGTTGCTCTGAACGATTGAATTTGGGACGAGTTTTAGCCAAGCATGGCTTGTTTTGTGGGTATCGAGTGTTGCATATTGGAGACGGGTCCAAAGGAGAAGTTATGTTGAGGTTTGTTGGTTGCTACAGTCGCCAGAAGTACTCACCGAAATCAGGAATGGTTGGTAGTACACTGCCGGTGGGACGGAGAAAAACTGCACCGGAAAGGTGACTACTGGCTGTGGGTTGGAAACCCACCACTGCCTGGTTGTTTGAAGTTGAAAAGTAGTGGCTGCTAGGCATAAATGGAGAAGCCCAGTTGCTGGACAGCTTGCTGGACGTCCGTTGCTCTAGGCAGGTGCGAAGGTGACAACATTTTATGGTGTTGCGGAGGGGGGGTTCAAATGGTGGTCTGAGTTGGATGTCTGTGCAAGCCGATAAAGAAGTCAGCGACCCCGCTCTAGTGAGTCGCGGCCAGATTGCCTAGGTGACAAGGAAGTGCCTCCATTTGTTGGAGTAGCAGAGACCTGCTCCTTGGGCAGTGGGCCAGGAAAAAGATGTTGTGCTTGAACAAAATGGCATGAGTTCTGCATGTACAAGGAGGGTTGTGGAGGCCCCGTCTATCTGCACAGTGCATGACGCGTCATTGCCTATGGGCGCCGATCGTCGTTGTCCAGAGATGGAGTACGAAAAAGATGATGTCCAGCTTTTGAGGCAGACTGAATTTAATGCTACTATTGGGTAGTAGTTAAGGGCGCCGATCGTCGTCGGTGGTCGGAACTCCCCATGGGACTGCTTCATCGCCGACGCTGGAAACAATAGCTGGACATTGCTGGAAGGAGGAGTAGCCTCCCTGAAAGGGACCGCCATAGTATACGTCGACGGAGTAGTAACACCAATGTTTACCGACTGTAGGTATTCTACCGACAGCGAAGCAGTGGGAAAATGATCGACAAGGAGGAGTTAAAATTTGGCCATGACCTTCGATTGTGAAAGGAGGTTCAGCAGTGGGATATCATTTTGAGGAGATGGGGATGTCGTGCAGTCTCCTGCTGATCCATCGTAGGTGGCCTATTTACCGACGGTGTTCGGTCATCCGGCGACAACAAAGGGGATCCGGTCATGCGTTTGAGGTTAGAGAGACATAGGAAGATTTTCTAGAGAGAGAAAGAGGAGGAGCATCATGGTCGTTAACGAGAAAATGAGCATCAAAATGAAGGAAAATGGATCGAAACGAAGGAAATGTAGATTGTAAAGAGAAAATGAGCATCAAAATGAAGGAAATATGCACCAAAACGATGGGAATGTAGATCTTAACGAGAAAATGAGCATCAAAATAAAGGAAATATGCATCGAAATGAAGGAAAAGTAGATCGTAACGAGAAAATAAGCATCAAAATGAAGGAAAAAAGCATCGAAAAGAAGAAAATGTTGATCGTAACAAGAAAATGTGCATCAAAATGATGGAAATGTGCATCAAAACAAAAGAAATATTGATTGTAACGAGAAAATGAGCATCAAAATGAAGAAAATATACATCGAAACAAAGGAAATGTAGATCATAACTTGAAAATGAGCATCAAAATGAAGGAAATATGCATCAGAACGAAGGGTAGATCGTAATTATAAAATGAGCATCAAAATGAAGGAAAGATGCATTGAAATAAAGGAAATGTTGATCGTAACGAGAAAATGAGCATCAAAATGAAGGAAATATACATTGATACAAAGGAAATATTGATCGTAACGAGAAAATGATCATCAAGTTGAAGAAAATGAGCATCAAAACGAGGGAAATGTTGATCGTAATGAGAAAATGAGCATCAAAATGAAGGAAATATGAGTTGAAATGAAGGAAATGTAGATCGTAACAAGAAAATGAGCATCAAAATAAGGGAAATACGCATCCAAACGAAGAAAATGTTGATTGTAACGATAAAATGAGTATCAAAATGAAGGAAATATGCATCGAAATGAAGGAAATATTGGTCGTAACAGGAAAATGTGCATCAAAATGAAGGAAATGTACATCAAAACGAAAGAAATGTTGATCGTAACGAGAAAATAAGCATCAAAATGAAGGAAATATGCATCGAAACAGAGAAAATGTAGATCGTAATGAGAAAATGAGCATCAAAATAAAGGAAATATGCATCGGAACGAAGGGTAGATCGTAATGAGAAAATAAACATCAAAATGAAGGAAATATGCATTGAAATGAAGGAAATGTTGATCGGACACTGAGGTACAAATTTTTATGCTACCGTATATATTCTAAAATTTAGTTTCTCATAACTTTTTCCTCCTATAGCTCATTTTTTTCCACTCTTTTCTCTGATCATAAGCTAGGCAAGGACACTGGAGCAAAAAGCTCATCCAGCATTAGATAAATTGACTTCAAAAATTAGTACCCTCAATTTAGAACGTGTGAGGCAAATTAAAAGTCCCCTCATTGCGATAACTGGACGAGTTCAAAAGGTTGAGTGGAGTAATTTTTTATCATCATTCTCTATAATTTGGAGTATAAACATGAAATTTTATCAAGTCTTGTGAAAGGGGATGTAAATCACACCAAGCCCACAGGTCGAACCACCATGCGGGACAGCTACAGATCCATATTTTTACACCCCTAGTGCGTGTATTTTAATATTTTCTAAGAAAAGGCCCATCCAAGGCCCATAAGGAGAGTTTACAAGTATAAAAGAAGATGTAAATCACACCAAGAAGGGAGCAACACAATCATCCTACACCCCACAAGGGGGGATCACCCCCCAACCATCATTCACATCCTTCCCTCCATCCATCCATCACTGTGAAGATTTGTCTATGAAATCAAGAGGAGAACCAAGAGGAGGATTCAAGATGGAGATGGACACGATGACTCCCGCATCTAAGGTTTTATTTGTTTTCTAATTTATCTTGTATTTTCCAGACATATGGGTAAGATCTATCCAACCCTCATGATTGTCCTTCGCAACATCATGGGCTAGAGCCTTTTTGGTAGATCTAGGGTTTTGAAGGTATATATGAACTATTGAACTTTCGTGTGCATACTCCGTACAACACTACTTGTGGATTTATTTTATATAAGACTATACTTTATTAATTCATACTCATAATTGTTTTGTGCATCATTAACTATTATGTATTGTCTGAATACATATCTTGTTATTGATTGAGTGCGTTCACTGCTGAGCAGGATTTTATGTTATGATTCTAAGTGAGGAGACTCTGAATCTTTATTAAAACTATCTTATATGAATACTTGTTAATTGAATTTTATTCGGATTAATAAGTAGGACAAAGAGGATAATTTCATAGTACCTATAAAGGGAGATCATATCGGGTTAGAGTACCAATTGGCCAGGGAAATAATTGATACTGATAGTACCTAGAAAGGGGGTGAAGTTATATCTCTTGCCCCAAGGTTATTCACACGTGTTATACGCATGTTTACTTGTGTCTATAGAGTAAATTTGCATGGTTTAGTGATGCGTCCATATTCCATTAGGCAGAGTCGAACATTGATACACGAAAGGAAATTAATGAGTGAAATTGGATTATCCTAGAGCTCCTACTTGATCCACTTTTGTACTCTTCCAATGATATTTTATTTTATTTGTTATTTTAATTAATTGTTTGATAGTTTAATAATTCAATCCTCAATCTTATTCCCTTTGTCTTAATTAATTTAGTAAATAATTAAATTGATAATTTGCCGTCCTTTCGGTTCGATATTTAACTTGGTCGCTTGCTTAAGCTGCAACTGATATCCTTAATACTTGGGAATTAATTGTGTGTTGAGAAAATGCTCATCAAGTTATTGGCGCCGTTGCCGATGGCCGGTTCGACCTCGGTTCGATCTATGTATTTGTCGAACCAGCTTCTAAAGGAGTCGAATGGAAAGCCACGGAAGAGAGGATCATTTTCACACATTAATAACCTGAGATGCAGAAGTTATTCTTAAAACCATGAGACTGCATAGTCACGCCCAAGAGGTCTGTTAGATCAGCCGTTCGAGTTGAACCATTAAGCAATGAAGATGCCCATGGAGACTTAATCATGCAAGTGCATAGACTTGATTTATATCTTGTTTAATATTGATTTTAATAGGATAGATGACTCTGAAATTGAGTGGAAGATTGACAAGAAGAAGTGTAGTCAGCCATGAAAGGAAGGAAATTTTGAGGATCATGTACTTGTGACCAAGAAAGGTGAGGTACTAAGGTAGACAAAAAGAGAGAAAGAAAGTACTTGAAGGGGAGGATGCGAGATGATCGTCCTCTAATCAAGTAGACTTCAAAAGGTTTCGCACCGTCGTGAGTCTCCGACGTTAAACATGAGCGCCTGTTGGGGGCTTGTCCCTTCTGTTTTATTGCTTTATTTCTTTCGTTTGAGTGAGGAGTTATTATATTTAAGGTGCTCACGTTACGGCAATTACATCTCTTTTCAAACTTAGTTTCGACTTATTTTTTACTAAGTTTGGGGGTGTGATGTACTTACCTCATTTTATGAGCACTAAGGTTATAGTTTTTCCTTTCGTTGGTTGTTTGTTTGTTAGGGGGTTGATTTTTTGCAGCATATTAATATTTTAACCGGTGTTGATATGTCGATTTTTTGCAACTTACCTAATGTTTAGTGTGTTGTGTTGTTGTTTCTAGTGTGTGGAGTCCATTAGATAGTCAATTGAGTCTTTCTTATAATTCTCCTATATTATTAATGATGAATCGTGTGATGATGAGGTGTGCTTGAGCTTTGATAATAGAAAAGGTAAAAGAGTGGCAAGATGAGTTTTACACTGAGGCTTTGACTTGACTGAGTTGAACAACTCGAGGAGCTCGTGCATACGTTGAAGGATATATCAGGTGCCCTCGTTTACTTATTATAATTTTTTTATGTGCTTTTAATTAGTATGAGTGGAATGATTGAGTTTATGGTTGCTCTTGAAATTGATGAAGGCAGTGTACTTGAGTTATATTTTGATATGAAGTTCTATGTGTACTTGTGGGATGTTACTTATCATGAAAAGTGCTCCGTGACATGTTAAAGACCCATGTGAGATTTGAGCCTTATTCATGTAAATAATCACATGATATTTCTTTTCTGGTGAATATCGTTCTTGTGTTTGTGTTCTAGAACTTGCCTCTTGTCTTACTTGAAACTACATGTTATATTAGATGATGGGAGATATTTTAGGCCATCATTGAATTTATGAGTCACTTAGCCAAATAATTCCCTACCGAATGATGTTTATCCTTAGTTAGCCCCATTGAGCCTAAAAACCTCATTCTTTGGCAGCCAATGAGAAATAACCACTTTGAGCATTTTAATTTTTTTAGCCTTGATTGCCCTATCTAGTGGAGAATTAATGGCTTTTCAAAGTGTGTTGATGGAGTTAGATAATAGCTTGTAAAGGAATAGAATTGGTGTTGAAATAGTGATTGAGTTTGAAAATGCATCTAAGGAGAATCTTGGAGTAGTGCTTAAATCTAGTACTCCATGTAATAAAACACCCTAGGGCAGTGAGTAAATTTAGTTCCCTATGGAGGATGCACGAGGTAATGCCCGAAACTAGTATCTCGAGGAAAGAAAAAAGGGGAGAGAAGAAAAAAAAGAGAAGAAAGAAAAAAAAGTTGTGCTTGAAGTTGAAGAAGGAATGAAAATCGTCTGCATTGAAAATAAAGAGAGGATGAAAGTTGAAGTGATCAATCAGCTTTAGTTCTCCACTACTAAGTAATATTATCCACATATTACTTACCTTAACCAAAGAGCCAACGATACATCCAAAAGAAAAGTCATTTTTGATCCTATTGTCGAATCATACTTTTAGTGGTGGAGAGTTTGAGACTTTTGACAAGCTTATGGTTATGCATGCACTTGAATTGAATTTGACACCTTAACCTATAAGTGTACATCTTTTATACTTGAGTGCAAGAGATATATACTTTCCGTGAGAACATGTCAATTGAGCATTTGAATTGGTGGAAGCATCACAATCGCCACCACCTTTGCTCTATCCACCTGCAATTCCTTAGCCGAAATATGATGCCAAAGAATGATCCCGTCTCTCACCAGGAACTGGCACTTCTCTCAATTCAAGACAAGATTAGATTCTTGACATATTTTAAAAATAGTAGCCAAGTTAGATAAACAAATATCAAAGGAGAAACCAAACACAGAGAAATCATCTATAAACACCTCCAAGATCTTTTCTATCAACCCATCAAATATGGCCATCATGCAGCGCTGAAATGTAGCAGGTGCATTGCACAATCCAAAAGGCATCATTCTAAAGGCAAAATTTCCATAAGTGCAAGTAAAAGTAGTCGTTTCCTGGTCCTCGGGTGCAATCATAATTTTTTTATTCCCCGAGTACCCATCCAAGAAACAATAAAAATCAAAGCCTTCAAGATGATCAAGCATTTGATCAATGAAAGGAAGAGAGAAATGGTCTTTGCATGTATTTTCATTTAGTTTCCTGTAATAAGCACCCATATGCCATCCCGTAGGAATCCTAGTGGCTAAGGTCTCGCCATCATCGGCCTTCGCAATAGTCATGCCCCCTTTTTAGCTACAACATGCAGTGGACTCACATGGGGACTATCACTAATTTGATATATAATTCCTGCATCTAGCCATGTTAAGATTTACTTCCTAATCACTTCTTCAATACCGGGATTAACTCTCCGCTGATTCTGAATGCTACTCTTGGTCTCATCCAATAATCTTATCTTATGCATGCAATATGACTGATTAATGCCTTTCAAATCATCAAGAGACCAACCAATTGCAGACTTATACTTTCTAAGCACATCTAATAACTTTTTGAATTGATCATCAGTTACAGAAGAAGATATAATTACCGCATATTTTTCATTGTCATCTAGATAGGCATACTTCAAGTGTTCCGATAGCGGTTTCAACTCCTCGTTCTTCTCTTCTTTTGCTGTGCTCTCTCAATCTAATGGCAAGTACTTTCTAGTCCACTTGACCCCTTCAAACATGGTCCTTTGTGATTCATAACTGTCATCACCCAAATTTGGCAAGTAAATTTTCAAGAAATTCAAAACATAACTAATTAGAGAGCTCATCTAGCTCTGTGGTGAGAAAAGTAAGAGACTCTGCTAAGCATGTCTATAAGAGATCCTTTGAAAGGATCAAGGACATATCTTCCTTCACGATCTCCTCCACCGCATCAAAGCTGTGACACTGCGCTCCATCGGCATCTTCATTGCTTTATCAAATTTGAAAGGAACTTCTTCTATATCCATTTACAGCCTTTGCTCACCCTTTTGAATATCAATCATTGCTCCAGCAGTAGCAAGGAATTATCTCCATAAAATAAGGGAGACGTTATCCTTATCATCTTCCATCTTGAGCACAAGAAAGTCCACATAAAAGATCAGTTTCTCTACTTTAACAAGAACATCTTTAATCACACCCTTCGAAAAAGTCACAAACCTATTTGATAATTGTAGAGCAATCGTTGTGGGAGTTAACTCCCCCAAACCGAGCCTTTAAAATATTGACAAGGGCATCAAATTGATGCCTGCCCCAAGATCACATAAAGCTCGTCGTGTCGACACCTTTCAAATTTCACATAGCATAGTGAAGCTTCCCGGATTCTTTAACTTAGCTGGCAGCATCCTCTGTATGTTCGAGTTGTAGTTCTCAGACAAATTCACCATTTCAACTTTGTTTAAGCTTCTCTTCTTCAACCATATATCCTTTAGAAAACGGGCATAGTATGGCATCTCTAAGATTACTTCAGAGAAAAGAATGCTCAAGCTTATCTTATTTATCATATCTAAAAACTTCTTGAACTTTTCTTCCAATCCCTTCTTGACTAACTTGAAAGGAAACGGAGGAGGTATCTTTGTTTTGGGAATCCTCCATTTATCACGTTCAACCTTCTGTACTTTATCCTTCTCGGCTCTCAACCTCTTTTCTCTTTCCCATTTCTTTTCCGCTATAAGCTCAGTATTCTTCTCTTTGGATGGTATTGGAAGAGTATCAACATCAGTAAAGCGTTCGACGTGGAAAACAGTGCCGGACGAGGCGCTTTGACCATAGTTCGACCATGGGTGCTGGTCGAACTAGGTGTGTAGTGGTCGAACCGTGCTTCAGAATGTGTGTTCTATTCCTGACAGATTGGTTCGACCATGGTTCGACCAGTAGGGTTTAGCGGCTGTGTCTGCTGACACATGGTGTGTAGATACGGTAGCAACTGACCATGTCTGCAATTCTTTACCGGAGTACCATCGAACCCGACAGATTAGTGATTGGGAGATTACCATACTCATGGGAAATGCTACAAGGGTAGCAGCTGTTGTAGTGGGAGACGTCGATTTATTTTTTAATAATAATAAAACTCTATTTTTGAGGAATTGTCTTTATGTAACTCATTTTAGAAAGAATTTAATTTTGGTTTCTAAATTGTTTATGGATGGATATTATGTTTTTTAATAACAAGGTAGTTTTTAGGATAAATGGAATTTTATCTGTGATGATGCATTGATAGATAATTTGTATACTTTTAATACAATTTCTCCAACAGTGCAACAAATTAAATTGAATAATACATCTACCAATAAGAGAAAAGAACCTTCGAAAATGAACCAAACATATCTTTGGCATCTAAGGCTAGGTCATATTAACTTAAGTAGGATTCAAAGGTTGATAGCTGATGTACCTATGAGTTCATTAGTAGTTGAAAATTATCCAATATTCGAATCCTGCTTGGAAGGAAAAATGACTAAAAGGCCTTTCAAGGCGAAGGGGTTTAGAGCCAAGGATCTATTGGAATTGATTCATTCTGATTTATGTGGTCCTATGCCTGTCCAGTCAATAGGTGGTTATGAATACTTTTTCACTTTTATTGATGATTATTTTTGATACGGATACATTTATTTGATGCGACGCAAGTCTGAGTGCTTTGATAAATTCTAAGAGTACTAGGCTGATGTGGAGAAGCAACTTGGAAAATGTATCAAGACACTGCGATCTGATTGTGGTGGTGAATACTTCTTGGTAGAGTTTAGTAATTACTTATCAAATGAAGGGATTGAATCCCAATTGTCTACACTGGGCACACCCCAGCAGAATGGTGTAGCGGAAAGAAGGAATAGGATTTCATGGAAATGGTAAGATCAATAATGTGTTATTCGGAATTACTAAATTCTTTTTGGGAATACGCCTTAGAAACAACGGCTTACTTCCTGAACTTAGTACCTTCTAAAACGGTAGCTTCCACAACCATCGAATTGTGGTCTGGGCAAAATCCTATTCTAAAATACTTTCGGATTTGGGGTGTTGCGGCACATGTGTTAAAGGCGGATGCTGATAAGTTAGAATCACATACTGAAGTTTGTCTGTTTATAGGATATCCTAAAGGAATGAAATATGGTTTGTTTTATAACCCAAAAGACTAAAACGTGATCATTAGCACGAATGCTAGATTTTTTGAAGAGGATTATGTAATGAACCACAAACTTATGAGTAAAAATGTTATAGAAGAAAAAATAGGGTAAACACCAACTATAATACCAACTGTACAAGAGGATATACGACAAGACACTTCACCGCGTGTCACACCTGATCCACAATTGCCTACGGAGTCTCGTCGTAGTGCGAGGTTGTTAGACAGCTGATAGATCCAAGGGAATGGGAGAGTTATCAGACTTGGTTGCTGGTGAACATGAAATCGACCCATGCTTGATAATGGTGCTCAATCATGGCAAAAAACAATGAAATCTAAAATAGAATCCATGTATTCTAATTAAGTCTGGGATCTTGTAGAACCACCCAATGGTGTACAACCTATTGGATGCAAGAGGTCTACAAAAGAAAAAGAGGATCTGACGGTAAGGTGGAAACCTTTAAAGCAAGGCTCGTCGCCATGCTTAAGTCAATCCAAATTCTTTTGTCTGTTGCCGCTCATATGGACTATGAGGTATGGAAAATGGATGTCAAGACAACTTTCCTTAATGGAAGACTTGAGGAAAATATCTATATTAAGCAACCAGAGGGTTTCATTGAAAAGGGCGAAGAGCATCTTGAGTGAAAGCTTAATAGGTCCATTTATGGACTGAAACAAGCTTCTAGATCATGGAACATCCATTTCGATGAAGTAATTCAGTCATATGGATTTATTCAATGTCAGGATGAATCATGTGTGTACAAGAAATGTGACGGAAACATAGTTGTATTTCTTGTACTCTACATGGATGATATCCTTCTCATTGGAAACAATGTAAAGGTATTGTCTGGTGTAAAGGCATGTGTTTAGTGTTAAAATCTACGAGTTTTATGGTCTGATCTAGTACTATTTTGTGGTATTTATTTCTATATTTGAGCATATTTTGGTTAAATTGCTTATAATTGTGGTACAGATGCTTGTGAGGTGTTATTTCGTGTATTTTAGGTGGAAAATAGGGGTAAAAAGAGCAAAATCGAAAGTCGGGGTCAAAACCGGGTGAGAGAGATTTTTGGCACAGCACAGCATGACTTGTGCTACCCACAAAATCACTCGTGTCGGCCACTCGTGCCGGCCGCATGCGGCACGAGAGGACACCGCCACCCAGAACATCCCGGAATAGCATGACTCGTGCCTCACTTTGTACTACTCGAGCCATACTTAAATGGGCGAATTTTTAGGATTCCTTTATATTGTTAAAAACCTAAGAAAGAGAGAATTGCATGAATGCAAAAATCACCTCAATCGGAGACCGAAAGGAGATGTTATAAGCAAAACCGTAAGGTTGTGCAGGCTGCCGATGGGTGGCTCGACTCGTGCCACATTTGGCACTACACATGCCGGGTGTCCAGCCATCGCCCCTGCTGCCCATCCATGCAATCAACTGCCGAGAGATGTGCATATCCGTGGCTGGCTTGACTCGTGCCATTGCCCAGCAAGCCCAGTTTCACAGTTTTTCGGCCTATTCGTGTTTTTTACGTGAAAAAGTCCACTTTTTGAGTCAGAATTCGGGAATTATCAATACTCAACTATAAAAGAAGCCCTTGGGTTTTTCAAAATTTTACTCTCCATAACTCTCCACAACCATACATACTTTTCCATACCCTTTCCCTGCCACAATATCGAAATAAAGATTCACCATCCAATCCACCCACCCCGGAGAGTTCATCAATGTTGCTTACTTGAGAAGTTGAACGAAAAGGTTCAGAACCACGGAGGAAAGAATAAAGAATCACGCCACATCTAGGGTTTTTCTTATTCTTTCTTTCTTTCTTAATTTTGAATAATAGACCAATGGGATTGTTTTCTTACCTAACCATGGGTGTTGCTTGTAACACCATTGGCTAGTACTTCTTGGATAGTGCTAGGTTTGAAGGTTGAATTAGTTTCAATTGATGACCTAGACTAGGTTATGGTTTCCAGCAGTATTCTTATTCTCTTATTAATGCTTTCATTGAGACTTGTATTTTTGTCTTATATAGTGTTCCCTCATTCATGATATGTCATTGTCTTATGCATATTTATGCGTGTTGCTTGTGACATAAAAGGTATATTTATCTATCTGTTATGTGTAAAGGGGACTTAACCATATAACCTTTATTCATTACAATAAATAATATTGGACACTTAATATATCTATTAATTATCATTTTAGAGGATTTGGTTTCATAGATTGTTAACTGGGAATTGAAGTTTATTTCATAAGTACCTAGAAGGGAGTAGGAATTATTCTTCTCCATCTGAGGGTTTGAACCAGATTTATGTGTTAAGTTTACTTTACCAAAGGGATTTAACATAATTAAGTGATTGCTTTCTTAAAATCTGCAGTAATTCTAACCGATTGTCTAGTGATTTGATTGACCAATTTAACTGGATTTCCTAGTGCTATCTATCTTCTCTCTTGTACACTTCATCCTTATTTAATTGCTATTTTATTATTTTAAGTACTTAATTTCTGCTTTCTTATGTTTAATTAAATTCACTTATAAACCCATAATTGTCTTAGGTTAGAGTTGTCATAAATAGATAAAATAGTAAGTTTAGAATTTTTCTTTGGGTTTAAAAATAGATTTGGTCACATGCTTATCTGCATCTGATTCCCTACACTTGGGGACTCATGCAAAAAGGTGAACAAGCAAATGGCGCCGTTGCTAGGGATAATTCCATAGTCTTCACTATTTAATTCTTTTGTGATTTATTTTAATTTAGGACGTGAAATTTTTAATTGCTTTTATTTTTATTTTATTTTATTTAGATCCAAACTATTCTAATCACTTGTTTAAGAACAGTTGTATGATCACTAGGTCAAGTGGAATTCCCATTGAACCACTCAACCTAGAACTTGAATCACTTGTCAGACTGAACAAAATTAAGAGAAAGTCGCCAGCAACACCCATTCCCAGTCTAGAGTAGGATATTTATTATTCGTCAGAAGAAGAAGAAGTTGAAGAGACTGAGATGGCTGAAGAAGAACAAAGGGCCCCGACCCCCATGCGGGATCAGTATAAGCTGAAGCATACCATGATCACTGGATTGAATGCACCTGCAATCCCTGCGGAGAATTTTAAGTTTCCGTTTGGACTGATACGAATGGTACAGGCACAACAGTTTAGTGGTAATCCTTTGGAGAATCCTAGTGAGCATCTGTAGTTATTTGATGAGTATGCGAGGATGCAGAAGCAAAGGAATGTTTTGGAGGATGCTATTAGAATGCAGCTTTTCCCATTCTCACTAACGGGAAAACCCTAAGAGTGGTATGACAACCTTCCTTCAAGATTTTGCACTACATGGGAGCAGTTAGAGGATAAGTTTTTGAACAAGTACTTACTGTTGAATTTTATACTAAAAGTCCAACTTTTTTGTATGAACAATGTTTAAACAATTAATTTGAAATGAGAATCATATGATCAAATGATTACGTTTTATAATTTATTTATATGTACATTGAAATAGTCCACTTACTTTATACTGTAGATAATATGTTGTACGACAACACGCGAAAGATCATATTATCGGTTTCCTTATAAAGTATAAACAGATACTCACAACCGAGATAACGGGGACACTCTATTTGGATGGTTATAGTGTGATTTTGTATTAATTTGTCTTAACTATAAAATCACACTAATGCACTTTGTGTGTATTGAGCAGGACCGCTTGAGATCGTTCGACTTGTACTGTCTATATAGAAGAACTTGATCTAAATTATCATGGATGTTCATGCTCTTAATCCTTATACAATAACCTCGACACGTAAGGTAGTATGTATTTCTTTGATTCATCAATGGGTGAGATTACATGTAATTAAATAAACAAACTCGGGGAGCTGGGAAATAGTGTTGTCTCTATGGTGTGTTGTTGATTGTAGAAGGAATCCTTGTCCAATATAGGTTGATAATGTCACCTTGAGGAGCTCATAACGATTATCATGTAAACCCTGTAGGTGGATTTATTCTGGGATGATAATGACATTGAGTTGTACTACTCTTGGATGGGATATTAATTAATGGAGTTGTCAGTAACTTAAATAATTAATGGGCATTATATATCTTAAACATTGAGAGATTAACGAGCTCATAATAAGAAGGAACCCATAACATAATTATGGGATTAGAACGGTAGTGCAGTAATAATATTTTAGTGGTATATATTATTATTATTGGACTTAAGCATAAGTTTTGGGCTAAACTTGGATACTTAAGCCCAATGGAGGCCCAACTCTAATTTTTCTCCTGGTCCCTAATGTAGCCCATATATAAGTCATCTCAGCTGTCCGAAAATCTAAATGATTCATGCCTAACACTGTAAGGAGGGCGAGGAATAGCATATTGAGAAGATCTTGAGGATCATCGCCCACACGTCGTCAAGATTGGACTTGGGAATACAGTAGAAGATCGGAAGGTTGTTTGCTGCTCTTGTTCATCAACTTCCATGTTTTTTTATAAAATTGTGTGGAACTCAAAACTAATCGTGTGATACGCCGTTGGAAAGCTAGTGAATAGAGGATCGTATGAGGAAGTTATTCTCAAAACAGTGAAGCTGCGCGTGCTGTAGGCGAGAATTTTTCTTCTTTAACATACCCTGGTGAAAGGTAATACGTTTCTATGTTTTATTGCTTCCGCTGATTATAGAATTGTACGGAACCCTATCAGTTCACTTAACCAAATGATCGAACGCCAACACTTTCCTCCCTCCAAGAGCTTCTTGGTGAAGAAAAAGATTACACAGTTTAAACAAGAAGGCTTGGAGAGTTTCTATGAGGCATGGGAAAAGTTCAAGGATGTGGTACGTTGTGGTCCGCAACATGGATTTACAAAAGACACTTTCATAGGTTTCTTCTATAAAGGTCTAAGAGGTGATTCAAGAGTGTTGGGGACTTACCCTCTGGAGGATCAGCCTTCAAGAAGTCATCAGATGAAGCAGAAGAGATCTTTGAGGAGATGGCAGCTAACGCATGTGATTGGCCTACGGAGAGATTAGAAGGAGGAGCCGCTTTTGATAAAGTGTCTAAAGTAGAAGTTCAGGACAACAATAGTGAGATGTCAGAATTAAAGAGTCAACTCAATGAGCTACATAAGAAGATGGATCATCCCGGACAAGGAATCAGAGGAGAGGAAAGGATGATGGTTGGAGATGTAGAACAGATGGAGGAAGCGAATTATGATATGGGTCATAATTTTCAAGGGGATTACAGAAATAGACAGAATTTCTGACCTAGTAATCATCAATGGGGAAGGAATGACCAAGAAAATTCCAACTTCAACAATCAGAGAAGAAATGAGAATCTGTCCTATGGACACGAGAGTAATGAAATAGCACCTCCTCCCGGTGTAGATCCAGCCCATAAGCCTGTTGAAGGAAGATCATCCATGGATAATGAGATAAAATTGTGGATGAAGTAGCGAGGGGACCAGATAAACTTGATGGTTAAGCTGATGATTTCAAATAAAGAGTAAGCTAAATTGAGACAGAATGAGAATGAGAAAAGGCAAAAAAATATTGATATTGATATTGGAAAGTTGCAAGCTGCAGTTGGAAGATTAAAGCAACAAGGTAAGTTTCCAACTCAAATGGTGATGAATCCAAAAGAACAAGTTATAGCTATCACCTTGAGGAGTGGAACACAGTACGAAGGTCTAAAATTACCAATGGATAAGGCTGGAGTTTAAACATAGGTTGAAAAATAAGACAAAAATGTGCGTGTGGATGTTGACACATGGCACGACTCGTGCCATCCTGAAATCAGACCACACGCATCATGCCATCCAACAGGCGAGAATGTAAGTGGCACGACTCGTGCCAGACCGGCACGACTCTTGCCAAGACCAACAGATCACCGATGCCGACTTGAGATTATTGCGGCATGAGTCAGAAGATGCCGGCATGACTCGTGCGCCTGACTGGCACGACACGTGCCCCTTTCCAATGGAAATGTCAAAACATCGTCTTGATCCTCATGTAGCTGATCTTGTCCAGAATGATTTCCAGGCCCTAAAATTGATGAAAATTCTAAAGAAGCTGAGGTTAGATTGAAAAAGTGGCAGATAGCTAAGGCAGCAAGAAAAGTGAAAGAAAAAGAAGTGGAATTTGAGAGGGATATTTTGGGGATTCCAAACACAAAACATCCTATTCCATTTTTACATCAATTTTTTAAGAAAGGATAAGATGAAAGATTCAAGATGATTTTGGGGATGTTCAAGAAGATCCACATTAATATTCCTTTCGCAGAAGCCTTAAAAGAGATGCCCAACTATGCAAGGTTCTTAAAAGACATCATGTCTAAGAAGAGGAGTTTGACCGGAAATGAGTCAGTGAATAAGATAGAAATCTGCAGTTCAGTGATACAAAAGACACTTCCTACGAAGTTGAAAGATCCGGGAAGCTTTACCATACCTTGTGAGCTTGGGCATGGACAAGCTAAGAGAGCCTTATGTGATTTGGGGGCTAGCGCTAATCTGATTCCTTATTCTGTATTCATTAAGCTTGGTTTGGAGGAGCTGAAGCTGACATCAGTAGCATTGCAACTTGCTGATAGATACTTGACCTACCCAAGGGGGGTAGTTGAAGATGTCTTAGTGAAAGTGAGAAAGTTTATATTTTCAGTGGACTTCATTATGCTAGACATGGAAGAAGAGGAAGATGACAGAGTTTCTCTAATTTTGAGAAGGCCGTTCCTTGCGACTGCAGGAGCGAACATTGATGTGAAGAAAGGGGAACAGAAGTTGCAAGTTAATGATGAAGAAGTAGTCTTTTCACTTGAGAGAGTTATGAAGTGGCCTACTGATATGCAAGAGTGTAGAAGCATCGAAGTAGTAGAGAGAACCACGTAGGAGAGCTTGCCTATGATCCTGTCTAAGGATCCAGTTGAAAAACGCCAAAGCGAACTTCTTGCTCTTATTTCAACTAATTTTGATGATAGGTATGATAAGCTTTCTAATGGATACATTGAATACTTACATAAATCTGATTGCAGGGATTTAGCAAGAAAGCTTAAGCCAATTACTGCAAGCCTCACAGTTACAAGTGCAAGAGAAACAACACCTTTAAAGGTGGCGGAGGATGTAGTAGTTAAGGTTGAGAAGAGGGATGTAGACAAATGAAAAGGAGATGATGCCTACTAACTTACCATTAGACACCCACAAATCTGAAAGTCCTTTCTCTCTTTCTTTATTTTGTGATCATTTTTATCTTGACCTATTTGATCTTGATTGTGATAGGAATGATTCTGAAATCGAGTGGAAGATTGAAAGAAATGAGATGAGAAAGCTTGACAAAGGAGATTCTACTGATCATATGGTGCCTAAGAAAAGTAAAGTGGTAAGTGTGGATGATAAGAGGGGGAGAAAGTATTGGAAGGTTAAGATAAAAGAAGACCGCCCTCTTACTCAGTAGTCTACATATTAAGCATTCCGTCGTAACTCTCCTACGTTAAATATGAGCACCTGTTGGGGACTTACCCTCCTGTTTATTTCTTTTATGTGTTTGTGTGGTATAGGAGATTTTATTTAGGTGCTTCTTCGTCTATAGTATTCACTTTTTTGCAAACTTAGTTTCTCACTTAGTTTGAACTAAGTTCGGGGGGTGGACGTGCATCCCGCGACTTTCCAAGTGTCTTGTGTGTGTTTTCTAGATTTAGTGTGGTTAAATTTTTGTTAAATCTTTGAGTTTCTCCTATGATTTTACAGATGAGTTATGATTAGTGTTCAGATGTGTTTCAACTTTAATGATTATGAAGGATATCAGAGTAGAAAGAGAAGTGAGTTCTATCTGAGGCTTACACCTGGCCGAGTTTGATAATTCCAGGAGCTTGCAAGATATGGAGGAGATTAAAATCAGGTGACTTCGTTTTCTTATTTTAATTTCTATGTGATAAATTGTGTGGATCCTTGAGTAGTTGAGGTATTATATTTAAGTTTCTGGTTGTGTTTAGTGTGATAATAGTTTGTTAGATTTTTGCCAAAAATTCATATGCTCTTGAAATTTATAAAAGAAGTGTACTTAAGTTATATTGTGATATGAAGTTCTATGTGTACTTGTGAGATATTTCTTACCATAAAGATTGCTCTGTTAATTGTTAAAAAACCCATGTGAGATTTTGAGCCTTAGATCATGTACAGAAATACTGATATTTCTTTCTGGTGAGTATCATTCTTGTGCGTGTATTCTAGAACTTGCCTTTTGTCTTGCTTGAGACCACATGTTATGTTCGATAATGGGGTATGATTTAAGGCCATCCTTTATCATTACAAGTTACTAACCCAAATAATTTTCTATCATATGATTTTTTATCCGTAGTTAGCCCTTTTGAGCCTTAAAACCTCATTCTTTGGCAACCTATGAGAAATAACTACTCTGAGTACCATAATAATTTTTTTAGCCTTGATTGTCCATCATGAAGATAATTAATGGTTTTTCAAAGTGTGTTGATGGTGTTTGATAATATCTTGGGAAGGAATAAAATTGGTGTTGGAATAGTGATTGATCATGAACATGCATCAAAGAAAAATCATGGAGTAGTGCTTAATCTAGTACTCCATTGAATTAAATACCCTAGGGTAGTGCCCAAAAACTGGTACCCTATAGAGGATATGTGAGGTAGTGCCCAAAACTCGTACCTCGAGGGAAGAAAGTAAAAGAAGGAAAAAATGTATATGTTGTGCGTGGAAGAGAAAAATAAAGAGTTGAGGAGGATGATGTACTTAATTGAAGTGAGTAACAAGAATGAAGATTATGATGGGTTGCTACTTGATTTATCCGAGTTTTGAGTCACTTATCCATATATTTCCTATCTTAACCACATAGCCAACATTACACTCAAATAAAAGTCATATTTTATCCCATTGTTGAATCCTACTTTTAGTGGTGGAGAGTTTGAGATATTTGGCAAGCTTATGGTTACGCATGCACTTGAATTGACTTTAAGCATAAACACCATACCCCATAAGTGTACATCTTTTATACTTGAGTGAGAGTGATATACTTCCCATGAGAATAAGTTGATGGAGCATTTTAATTGGTAGTAATCGTCTCAACTTGTATGCTATGAATGAATTATTGCATGTGATGAGAGTGCATCACCGGAGTTAATGACAATTGTATGTTAAAAGGCCTAATTGTCATATCCCTTGTTTTTCCTTAGATTTACAAACTATCTTTCTTCTTTGTTTGGGGAAGAACAACAACTTAAATTTTGGGGGTTTGTTTAGTGTAAAAATCTATGTGTTTTAGGGGTCCGATCTAGCACCGTTTTATGGTATTTATATATGTATTTGGGCATCTTTTGGTTGAATTGCATATAATTGTGTTACATATGCTTGTGAGGTGTTATTTTGTGTTTTAAAGTGGAAAATGAGGGTAAAAAGAGCAAAATCGGAAGTCGGGGTCGAAATCCTGCGAGAGAGATTTTGATACAGCACGACACGACTCGTGCTGTACATAGAGTCACTCGTGCCAGCCACATGCGGCACGAGAGGACAACACCGCCTAGCACATCCCGGAAGATCAAGACTCGTGCCTCACTTTGCACGTCTCGTGACATACTTAATTTGGCAAATTTTAAGGAGTTCATTATATGGTTGGAACGCCAAGGAAGAAATGATTGCGTGAGCTATAAAAATCACCTTAATCAAAGACCAGATGAAGAAGTTATGGCAAAAATAATGAGGTCACGCAGGCTGCCGACGGGTGGCACGACCCGTGCCACAATTGGCACGACTCGTGTCGGGTGTCCAGCCAGCGCCTGTGCCACCCATCCATGCCACTAGCTTCCGAGAGACGCGTATGTCCGTGGCCAGCATGACTCGTACCCACCCTGGCACGACTCGTGCCACTGCCTAAGCAAGCCCTGTTTCGCCTTTTTTGGCCCGTTCGTATTTTTGACGTGGAAAAGCCCACTTTTGAGTCAGAATTCGAGAATTATCAGTACTCTATCAGTACTCAACTATAAAAGGAGCCCTTGGGGCGTTCCAAACCCTTACTTTCCATAACTCTTCACAACCCTACATATTTTTCCATACCCTTTCCCTGCCACGATATCTAAATAAAGATTCACTATCCCATTAACCCATCCTGGAGAGTTCATCGGTATTGCTTACTTGAGAAGGAGAACGAAAAGGTTCAGAACCACGGAGGAAAGAACGGAGAATCACGCCACATCTAGGGTTTTTCTTATTCTTTCTTTCTTAATTTTGAATAGTAGACCTATGGGATTTTTTTCTTAACTAACCATGGTTGTTGCTTGTAACACCATGGGCTATAGTACTTCTTGCATAATGCTAGGTTTGATGGTTGAATTGGTTTGAATTGATGACTTAGACTAGGTTATGGTTTCTTGCAGTATTCTTATTCCTTTATTAATGCTTTGATTGAGACTTGTATTTTTATCTTATATGGTCTGCCCTCATTCATAATATGTCATTGTCTTATACATATTTATGCTTGTTGTTTGTGCCATAAAGGGATTATATTTGTCTATCTGTTATGGGTAAAGGGGACTTAACCATATAACCTTTATTTATTAGAATAATTAATATTGGACACTTAATATATCTATTAATTACCGTTCTAGATAATTTGGTTTCTTTGATTGTTAAGTGGGAATTGAAGTTTATTTATTAAGTACCTAGAAGGGAGATATAATTATTCTTCTACATCTGAGGGTTTGAACCAGATTTATATGTTAAGTTTACTTTGCTAAAGGGATTTAACATAATTAAGTGATTGATTTTATAAAATCTATAGGAATTCTAACCGATTGTCTAGTGATTTGATTTTACCAATTTAACTGGATTTCCTAGTGCTATCTACTTCTCTCTTGAACACTTTATCCTTATTTTTATTTGTTATTTTATTATTTTAAGTACATAATTTTTTATTTCTTAGGTTTAATTAAATTCACTTATAAACCCAGAATTGTTTTAGGTTAGAGTTGTCATAAATAGATAAAATAATAAGTTTAGAATTATCCTTTGGTTTCGATAATAGACTAGGTCACACGCTTATCTGCAACTGATTCCCTACGCTTATCCTTTGGTTTTGAACAAGCAGTATGGCTATCTAAGTACTTTGAAATGAATTACTAAGGAGAACCAGGGAATATTCTAAGGATCAAATTAATAAGGGATCGCAAGAAAAGAATGTTGTGCTTATCCCAAGCTTCATACATTGGTACAATCCTTGCTCATTTTAGTACGCAAGATTCCAAGAAAAGTTTTCTACCTCTCAGACATGGGATACCTCGATCTTAGGAAATGTGTCCAAAGACACAATAGGAAATAGAGGAAATGAAGTTGGTTCCTTATGCTTCGGTAGTAGGAAGCCTCATGTATGCAATGCTATATACGAGGCCGGATATCTGTTATGCCATGGGAATGGTCAGTTGGCATCAAAGTAACCCAAGATAATGGCATTGGACTGCGGTAAAGCATATTTTGAAGTACCTGCGAAGGACTAGGATTATATGAGGGTTTACCGGGAAGATACTTTGTTACCTTTGGTTTATACTGATTCAGATTTTTAGTCGGATAGGGATGCTAGAAAATCCTACTCGGGTTATGTGTTACACTTGGAGGAGGAGCCATAATATGGAGTGTAAAGCAGAAATGAGTTGCGGACTTTAATATGGAGCAGAATATGTAGCAGCCTCTGAGGCAGCTAAAGAAGCAGTATGGCTTAAGTATGGCTTAAGAACTTATTAATGGACTTGGATGTGAACGATCATAATTTTTGTGATAACAGTGGTTCTGTAGCAAACTCAAAGGAACCACGAGCCCATAAGGCGAGTAAACACATTGAGCGCAAGTACCACATTATATGAGACATCATTAAAAGAGGGGAGGTCGTTGTTACTAAGATTGCATCTGAGGATTACCTAGCGGATCCTTTTACTAAGAGCCTTCCAACGAAAGCATTCGATGGGCTTGTAGAAGGAATGGACAATAGATGCGTGTTAGCAGATTTGGATGTGTAGTCTTTTAGTATAAGTGAGACATTGTTAGATTGTATTCTAAAAGTCTAACATTATTATGAATAGTATTTTAACATTTATTTTGAAATGAGAATCATATGATAGAACGTTTTGCATATTATAATTTATTTATATGTTTGTGCAAAAGTCCTCTTACTTTATACTATAGGTAATATGTTGTGCGAAAACATGTGGATGATCATATTATCTGTTTCCTTATAAAGTATAAACAGATGCTCACAATCGAGATAGACAGGGACAATCTATCAGGATGGTTGTTGTGTGATTTCATATTAGTTTGTCTTAACTATAAAATCACATTAGTATGTTTTGTGTGTGTTGAGTGTGACCGCTTGAGATCGTTCGACTTATACTGACTATATAGAAGAACTTCATCTCTGTTATTATGGATGTTCGTGCTCTTAATCTCTATACAATAACCTCGACACATAAGGCAGTATGTAATTCTTTGATTCATCAATAGGTGAGATTTACATGTAATTAAACCAACAAACTCAGTGAGTTGGGAAGTAGTGCAGTCTATATGGTGTGCTGTTGATTGTAGAATGAATATGTGTCCTATTAAATAGGTTGATGATGTCTCATTGAGGAGTTCATAAGGATTATCATGTAAATCATGCAAGTGGGTTAATTTTGACATAATAATAAGGTTGAGTGGTATTACTCTCGGATGAGATATTAATTAATGATTTTGTCAGTAACTTAATTAATTAATGGGCTTTGTATATCTTAAACATGGGGAGACTAACGGGCTCATAATAAGAAGGAGCCCATAACATAATTTGAGATTGGTGTGGCAGTGCAGTAGTAACATTTTAGTGGTATATATTATTATTGGACTTAAGTATAAGTTTTTGGCTAAACTTGGATACTTAAGCCCAATGGAGGCCCAACTCTAATTTCTCCTCCTGGTCCTTGTTGTAGCCTATAAATAAGTCATCTCAGTTGTCTGGAAACTCTAATTGATTGCGCCTAACCTTGAGAAGTAAATGAGAACAGCAGATTGAGATGATCTTGAAGATCGTCACCCACACGACGTCAATGTTGGACTTGAGAATACATCAAAAGATCAAGAGGTTGTTATTCACAGCAGTTCTTTGTCATCATCAACATACCTCTGGTGAAAGGTAATACATTTCTCTGTTTTTGCTTTCGCTGATTTAGAAACGCATGGTACCCTAACGGTTCACGTTAACCAAATGATCGAACGCCAACACACACCCCCCATACTTAGTAAAAACTTAAGTTGAAACTAAGTTTGCAAAGATATGTAATTGCCGATAAGTAAGCACCTTTAATATAAAAATTTCTTACTCACACAAAATAAATAAAAAAATAAAACAGAAGGGAAAGCCCCCAACATGCGCTCTTGTTTAACATCGAAGAGTCACTACGGTACCAATTCGATGAAGGTATCCTCAAAGATGATGCAAGTTTCATCCGGTGACTTAAAGTGCTTCAATCGATGCCCATTTGCCGCAATGATGACTCCGTCTTTGTCATTTAACTCAAAACTCCCCCTCCGCAGGCTTTATAGATCATGAACGGACCATAACTTTGATTTTAATTTTCCTGCAAAATTATTCAATCGAGAGTCAAAAAGTAATACCTCATCTCCTTGCTTGAACTCCTTGAAAGTGATCTTCGAGTCATGCCACTTTTCATTCTTTCCTTATAGATCACCGAGTTCATAATGGCTTGATATCTGAACTCGTCCAATTGATTGATATGTGTCATCCTCAACTCCTTTTGATCTTTAAGAGACAAGTTTAAACTTCTCAATGCCCAAAAGGACTTATGGTAAATCTCTACGGGTAATTGGCATAGCTTCCCATAGAAAATTTGATAAGATAACATGTCTAGCACAATCTTGTATGCAGTCCGAAATCCCCACAAAACATCGTCGAGCTTCATAGCAAACCCTTCCTATTGGTTCCGACTACCTTTTCGGGATTTGCTTCACTTTCCAGTTAGAGACCTCGCCTTGTCCGTTCGCTTGAGGATGATATGGTGTAGTAACTGTTGATTGTAGAAGGAATCTATGGCAGAAGATCAGAAGGTAGTTTCCTACTGCTGTCCGCCACCTTGCAAAATTTATATAAAATCGTACAGTGCTCAGAATTCGATGATCAATATACTGACGGAAAGTCGTTGAAGAGAGGATCGTCTGAGCACGTCCCTATACAATAACCTCGACACATTGCGCAGTATGTATTTCTATAGCCAAGACAAGCTAATACCAAACCACACTACAACCATCCCGATAGAGAGTCCCCGTCTATCTCGGTTGTGAGCATCTGTTTATACTTTATAAGGAAACCGATAATATGATCTTCTGCGTGTTGTCGCACAACATATTATCTACAGTATAAAGTAAGTGGACTATTGCATAGTGCATATAAATAAATTATAAGACGCAATCATTTGATCGTATGATTCTCATTTCAAATTAATTGTTATAACATTGTTCATACAAAAAGCTAGACTTTTAGTATATAATCCAACAGTAACCCTATGGATAACACCATAAACCTTGAGAACTCATTCAATAAGCTTATTGACAAAGTGCATACCTCTATCATTCACAAGTGCTTTAGGAACTTCAGAGCGGGCAAAAATATGCTTCTTCAAGAATGACGACACCGTCTTTGCATAATTCATGCGAATAAGAATCGCTTCCATCCACTTAGAAACATAATCAACAGCAAGAAGGATGTAGAAAAATCCCTTAAATGGGGGAAAAGGCCCCATAAAATTGATTCCCCGAACATCGAAGACCTCTATAACAATTCTTGGTTGAAGTGGCATCTAATCCCTTTTATTTATGTTTCCCATCCTTTGACATTTATCGCATGTCTTTACATAGGATTCACAATCCTTAAACAAGGTAGGCCAATATAAAGTGTATTGAAGTGCCTTCGCTGCAGTCTTTTGGGCTCCGAAGTGCCCTCTGTTAGGTTGTGCATGGCAAAAGTCAAGAACACTCTCCATCTCCATCTCGGTCACACACCTGTGGATGATTGAATCCGTACAAATCTTGTAGATAAATGGATCATACCATATAAAGTCTCAATATCTCTCTTAAACTTGGCAAGTTGGTACCTATTGAGACCATTAGGAAGTTCACCTGATGCAATATAATTGATATAATCAGTCTACCATGGATCCATTTCTTGAGCAGCGACTACACGAACTTTCTCTGCTCCTTCACCAAACGCGGCCATAATCTTCTCATCAGGGAAGATCTCTTCAATATACTCGAAAGAATCATCACAATGCTTCCTTGTCTCTAACCTTGATAGGTGACCACTAAAACATTCTTCGTACCTTTCTTATCTCGGATCTCCATATCAAATTCTTGCAGAAGAAGGATCCATCTAATGATCCTTGGCTTCGCTTCCTTCTTCTCCATTAAATACCGGATCGCAGAGTGATTTGTGTACACAATAGTCTTCATGACAATAAAATACTGTCAAAACTTATTGAATGCATACACAACAGCTAAAAACTACTTTTCACTAATAGTGTAGTTCTTTTGTGTTGCATCAAAAGCTTTGCTTGCATAGTAAATGGCACAAAATTTCTTTTTCTCTCAACTGCCCAAGCAACACTCCAAGTGCTAAATCACTTGGATCACACATAAGTACAAACGACTGAGTCCAATCCGGTGTGATCAAGATAGGTGCAGTAATAAGCGCCTCTTTTAAAACTTGAAAATCTGTTAGACATTCATCATTATAATTAAAAGGAACATCCTTTTTAAATAAGTGATAGAGAGGCATGGAGTATTTCAAGAAGTCTTTGATAAATCTTCTATAAAATCCAACGTGTCAAAGGAAGGACCGCACTCCCTTCTCTTAGTAGGTGGTGTAAGCTTTTCAATGTCCACCATTTTGGCTCAATCAACCTTCATTCCTTCAGCCCAAACATGATGCCCTAGAAAAATCCCACCTCTCACCATGAATTGGCACGTCTCCCAATTCAAGACAAGATTAGTTTCTTGACATCTCTTTAAAATAGTAGATATGTTATACAAACATATATGAAAGGAGGAACCAAACACCGAAAAATCATCCATGAACACCTTGTTAGATTGTATACTAAAAGTCTTGCTTTTTGTATAAAAAATGTTTTGACAATTTATTTTAAATGAGAATCATGTGATCAAACATTTTGCATAATTATTTATGAATTGTTGTAAAAGTCCATTTACTTTATACTATAGATAATGTGGTGTGCAGCGTTACACGGAAGATTATATTATCGGTTCCTTATAAAGTATAAACATATATTCATAACCGAGATAGACGTGGACTATCTATCGGTATGGTTGTAGTGTGGTTTGGCATTAGTCTGTCTTGACTATAAAATTACACTAGTGCACTTTGAGTGTATTGAATAGGACCGCCGTTGAGATCGTTCGATTTATACTGACTATATAATAGAACTTGATCTATATTATTATGGAAGTTCGTACTCTTAATCCCTATACAATAATCTCGATACGTAAGCCAGTATTTATTTCCTTGATTCATCAGTGGGTGAGATTTAATTATTAAATCAATATGCTCGGTGAATCGGGAGATAATATTGTGTCTATGGTGTGTTGTTGATTGTAGAAGGAATTTGTGTCCTAACGGAACTGGTTGATAATGTCCCCTTGAGGAGCTCATAATGATTATCATGTAAACCCTGCAGGTGGATTTATTCCGGCATGATAATAAGGTTGAGTGGTACTACTCTCGGTTAATATATTAATTAATAGAGTTGTCAGTAACTTAATTAATTAATGGACATTGAATCTTAAACACGGGGAGATTAACAGGCTCATAATAAGAAGGAGCTCATAACGTAATTTGGGATTAGGGTGGCAGTTCAAAAATATTTCTTTAGTTGACTGATTTATTATTATTTGATTTAAGTATAAGTTTTGGGCTAAACTTTGATGCTTAAGTCCAATGGGAGGTCCAAACCCTAATTTCTCCTCCTGGTCCCTGTTGTAACCTTTTAATAGCCAAACTCAGCAGCCCGTAACGTAATTATTCACGCCACAATATGTGAGTTGTGAGGGATCTGCAGATTGAGTTCTCTTTGGTGATCATTGCACACCCAACATCAAGGAGAGGCTTAGAAATACAATAGAAGGCCAGAAGGTTGTTCACAATTCATCCTCTACATCAAACCTGGTGAAAGGTAATTTTGCTTTTATGCTTTCGCTGAAGTAGAATGATTTGGAACCCTAACGATTCACGCTATCCTGAAGATCCAAACGCCAACAATTGGTATCAGAGCGTAGGTTCTAAGGCTAAACGTGATACGTTAGGCTAGGGTTTGATTGCATTATGTGGTGCAAGAATTTAGGGTATGTGAATTATGTGTATTATTGTTCAATAATGATCGCATATGAGGGCTTTGTTTATTTTTTTACTCGGTGATGAAAATTTACAAAATAAGACCCTATCTTTATTCACGGGTGAAAGAACCCTAAGTTCTCTTCACGGCTGCACTTTTTTTGTATACCATATCTCTTGCACCACACACACGCTGATCACCATGAGGCTCCTGGGTCGTGATTGAGCGATGATCGCTGGTGGAATATCATGGGCTACTATCGGTGAAAGGTGAATAAAGACGGTTGCTTGCAACGTTTGTTTGGTTTTTGACGTGGTAGACCCGCGATCGTGAAACCATGATGAACAGGTGGCATGTTTTCACCTAAAGAAGATGATCACTGGATGAAGTAGTTGAAGGTGCTGGTCTGAACACGCCAGGTTGTCAATACGATTGCCTCGCGGTCGCCCACGACGCTGATGTGCGACGGCGTATGGGGCGAGTACCGCTGTGTTATCGGAGGCGTGTTCTGATTGTGATGGACCTGTTGTTGGCCGGATCGACTCTGACAGAGCTGGTGTGGCCTGAGGATGAGCGACAATGGGCGCGATCGTCGGTGCCTGGTACAAACCAGACACACGGCGGCAGCTCAGCGTGACGGGATCGCCAGTGTGCTGCGCTGTCGGGAGGCTGCTGGGTGTTCCCGGTGACTCGGCTGGGCGATGAGTTCTGGCGAAGGCAACAGTTGAGAACTCCAGTGGATGTCCGACTGGGACAACAGAGCTTTCGAGCGGGTCTGCCATAGTTTTCGGTTGCTCTGGACTATTTTCCGTCGGGTCTTGGCGTCACGATAATCATCGGCTATGGTGATCTCTTGATCTGTGGCGTTACTTGGGCGTCGTTATTGCTGATGGGAGGTAGCGTGAGGTTGCAGGTTTGTTGGTTCATGGCTGCTCGCTGGCGATATGTTCAACAGCTAGTAGCCGCTGCGCATGTGATATCCGGCAGCAGACAGCGTATAGCGTAGGATACCAGTAGACGGATGATGGGCTTCCGGCGAGTTAAGGCTGGTATGAGTGGCACTGGGGGCGTGAGGCTCTTTTTCCAGCGACACCGAGTTGGTGACGATGAGCAAGTAGGGTAGATGTGGGCCGTTTCTTGTGCTATCCTGCAGCGTGTATGGGCCTTTTGGCTTTGGCCCAAATTTCATCTTTTTCGCTGCAGTGAATCTGGGCCATTTGGCTTTGGCCCTTCTTGCTGGACAAGTCTCCTACTTCAATAGCTTGTTGACTAAGTCAATTTCATTAAATAATTATTGGGAAAATTTCATTTTTAGTCCCATAAGAATGAATTATTTTCAAAACGGTCCTTTTACTATCACAATTAGTCTCGTAGGAATTTTTGATCACTTTCTGTCGTTAACTAACAGAAGTTCACATAAAAATGACCTGCTGTTAGTGGTAGTGTGATTTGCTAAGCTAAAAAAAAATCACCAAACCACTTTCTCCCAAATCAACTGCAAACTCAAACCCCAATTTGCAAAGTAAAAAATTCAAAAGACAAAAGCGATATCCAAACTCGAAGCTCGACGATCCCACCCAGTTCCTCTGACTTTGTCGACAGGTCTATCGACGAAAGCGGTTCATTGGTACAAATTAATAATTGATGATTATAGTGACTTCCTCTCCAACGGATGAGTTTAATTCGCGGTTCATTGGTACAAATTAATAATTGATGATTATAGGAAATTATTTGAGTTCGTGTGGACTTCTCTAACTGTAAGACACAAGAGTTTAGATAACGTACTTAGTATCAAATAATGGTATACACTTAGGTGATATTAATAAGTATCCTCCCCAACGGAGTCACTGCTATTAATTTCATGGCTAAAGCATTAACCGACTATTAATCATTGGATCATAAGGTTAATTTGATAAATGGAATTAATGGGTAAATCCTTCTTTTGCGAATGTTCGGGTTTGTATACGTCCACACTAACGTGGCATGCAAATTCACGGTGCTTGAGATGTCGGTGAATTTATTTTATATTGTTTATTGAGGGTTAATACAAATTTTAAACTCGAAGTGTTTGATCATTTGTATTTATTTGATTCTCAGGTTTTTCAAATGGCTTTTAATCCACTTGCTGTGATACTTAAAGATAACAAACTTATTGGTCCTAACTATATTGATTGGAAAAGATACCTGGATATTGTTCTTACTGCTGAAAAATATAAGTTTGTGCTCAATGTCCCATGTCCTCAAACCCCTACTGCTGAATCAACTGAAGCGGAGATTGCTGCTCATGGGAGGTGGGTCAAGGCTGATGAGATAGCGCGGTGCTACATTTTGGTTTCCATGTCAAATGTGCTGCAACATCAGCATCATCCCATGGAGACTGCTCAGGCCATGATGCTAAATCTTCGGGAACTCTTTGGTTATCAAAATAGGGCTGCTAGGCAATAGGCCATGGTTGCGTTGACAAATGCCAAAATGGCTGAGGGTGCTTCTGTGAGGGATCACGTTCTCAAAATGATGGGCCAACACAATGAGTTAGAAGTTCTTGGAGCCGAAATTGATGGGGAAACCCAAGTCGACTTCATCCTCCAAAGCTTACCTAAGAGTTTTGAGCAGTTTCGGTTGAACTACAACATGAATCGAAGGTTGTATTCGTTGGCGGAACTTCTAACAGAACTTGTGGCGGCGGAAGGGCTTATTTGTCAACGTCCTCAAGTGAATGTTGCTGAAAATGTTGCTCATCCTAAGCCAAATGGTGGTAGAAAGAAGAAGCAGCAAGCAAAACCAGCAGCTACACGGGAGGTGGAGCACAAGGTGGTGTGGTCAAGAAGCCGAAAGGCAAGTGCTTCAAATGCAAGCAGCCGGGTCATTATAAGGTTGATTGCCCTCTACTAAAACGGAACAAGCAAGGTATGTCTCATTTACTTGTTGTTGAATCGTGTTTAGCGGCTGTATCTACTGACACTTGATGTGTAGATACGGGAGCCACTGATCATGTCTGCAATTCTTTGTAGGGGTTCCATCCAACCCGACAGCTAAGTGATGGAGAGATTGCCATATTCATGAGAGATGCTACGAAAGTGGTGGTTGTTGCAGTGGGAGATTTTATTTATCATTTGATAGTAATAAAACTCTTGTTTTAAGAGATTGTCTTTACGTACCTTTTTTTAGAAAAAATTTAATTTCGGATTCTAAATTATTTATGGATGGATATTCTGTTTTTTTAATGACAATGTTATTATTAAGAAGAATGGAATTGTTATCTGTAGTGGTACGTTGGTTGATAATCTGTATACTCTTAATCCTATATCTCCTGCAATGAAACAAATGGAAATTAATAATGCATCTAATAATCATAATAAGAGAAAAGAGCCTTCAAAAATGAATCAAACATATCTTTGGCATCTAAGACTTGATCATATTAACTTGAGTAGGATTCAAAAGTTGATCGAGGATGGACCTTTAAGATCATTGGAACTCGAAAATTTTCCAACTTGCGAATCATACTTGGAAGGGAAAATGACTAAAAGGCCTTTTAAGGCGAAGGGGTATAGAGCCAAAGAAGTGTTGGAATTGATTCATTCTGATTTGTTTGATCCTATGTCTATCCAAGCAAGAGGTGGTTTCGAATATTTCGTCACATTCATTGACAATTATTCAATATATGGATATATTTATTTGATGCGCCGCAAGTCTGAATGCTTTGATAAATTCAAAGAGTACAAGGCTGATGTGGAGAAGCGTCATAATAAATCTGTCAAAACATTACGATCTGATCGTGGTGGGGAATACCTCTTGGGAGAATTTAGAGACTATTTATCAGAGATTGAATCCCAATTGTCTTCACCTGTCAAACCCCAGCAGAATTGTGTAGCGGAAAGAAGGAATAGAACTCTTATGGAAATGGTTAGATCAATGATGAGTTATTCTGAATTGCCAAATTCATTTTGGGGATATGCCTTGGAAACAGCGGCTTACATTTTGAATTTAGTACCTTATAAATCAGTATCCTCTACACCCTCAGAATTGTGGACGGGGTGAAAGTCTAGTCTAAAGCATATTCAGATTTGGGGTGCTCCTGCACATGTGTTGAAAGGAGATGCTGATAAGTTAGAATCGCATACTAATATTTGTTTGTTTGTGGGATATCCTATAGGAACGAAGGGTGGTTTATTTTATGATCCTAAGAGTCAAAGAGTTATTGTTAGAACGAATACCAGATTCTTGGAAGAGGATTATATAATGAATCACAAACCCATGAGTAGAAATGTTCTAGAAGAAGTTAGAGGGGAAACACCAGATTTAATACCAAATGTACAAGAGGAAATACCATAAGAAAATGCAACGCGTGTCACATCTGATACACAATTGCCTGTGGTGCCTCGTCGCAGTGGGAGGGTTGTGAGACAACCGAAAAGATTCATGCTTTTGGGTGAGTCATCAGACTTTGTCTCTGGTGAACATGAAATCTACCCATGGAGTTATGACGAAGCATTACAAGATAAAGATGCGAATTCTTGGCAAAAAGCAATGAAATTTGAGATAAAATCCACGTATTCAAACCAAGTCTGAGAGCTTGTAGAACCACCAAATGGTGTAAAAGCCATTGGACGTAAGTGGGTCTACAAAAGAAAAAGAGGATCTGACGATTAGGTTGAAACCTTTAAAGCAAGGCTTGTCGCGAAAGGATATACTCAGAAAGAGGGAATCGATTATGAGGAAACCTTCTCGCCTATTGCCATGCTTAAGTCGATCTGGATTCTTTTGTCTATTGCTGCTCATATGGATTATGAGGTATGACAAATGGATGTCAAGACAACTTTCCTAAATAGAAGTTTTGAGGAAAACATCCATATGAAGCAACTAGAAGGATTCATTGAAAAGGGCAAAGAACATCTTTTGTGCAAGCTTAATAGGTCCATTTGTGGACTTAAACAAGCCTCAAGATCTTGGAACATTCATTTTGATGAGGTAATCCTGTCATATGGATTTATTCAATGTCCGGATGAGTCTTGTGTGTAAAAAAGGTGTGACGGAAATGTGGTGGTGTTTCTTGTACTTTACGTGGATGATATCCTGCTCATTGTAAACAATGTAAAGGTACTGTCTGGCATAAGGGTATGGCTATCTAAGCAGTTTGAGATGAAGGACTTAGGAGAAGCCGGCCACATTCTAAGAATTAAAGTGATAAGAAATTGCAAGAAAAGAATGTTGTGCTTATCCCAAGCTTCATATATTGATACTATCCTTGCACGTTTTCATATGCAAGATTCCAAGAAAGGTTTTCTACCTCTTAGGCATGGAATACATCTATAGAAGGAAATGTGTCCAAAGACACAAAAGGAGATAGATGACATGAAGGCGGTTCCTTATGCTTCGGCAATATGAAGCCTCATGTATATCCTATGTACGAGAGCGGATATCTATTTTGCCATGGGCATAGTCAGTAGGTATCAAAGTAATCCCGGAGAGGGGCATTGGACTGCGGTAAAACATATTTTGAAGTACCTGAGAAGGACTAGGAATTATATGTTAGTTTACCAGGCAAATTCTTTGCTACCTGTGGGTTACACGGATTCGGATTTCCTATCGGACAAGGACAACAGTAAATCCACTTCGGGTTATGTGTTTACTCTTGGAGGAGGAGCCATAGTATGGAGGAGTATTAAGCATAAATGCATTTCTGACTCCACCATGGATGCTGAATATGTAGCAGCCTCTGAGGCAGCTAAGGAAGTTGTATGGCTCAGGAACTTCTTGGTGGGCTTAGATGTGATTCCTGGTTTGCCCAAGTAAATCACAAATTATTATGATAACAATGGTGCAGTTGCAAACTTGAAGGAACCATGAGCCCATAAGGCGAGTAAACACATTAAGAGCAAGTACCACCTAATAAGAGACATCATGAAAAGAGGGGAGGTCGTTGTCGCTAAGATTGCATCGGAGGATAACCCAGCTGATCCTTTCACTAAGGGCCTTCCGGCGAAAGCTTTTGAGGGGAATGTTGAAGGAATAGGGCTTAAATGCATGTCAGCAGATATGGCAGCATAGTCTTTTAGTATAAGTGAGAGATTGTTAGATTGTATACTAAAAGTCTTGCTTTTTGTATAAACAATATTTTGACAATTTATAGTCCATGAGCAAGTTCTAGTTTGTCTAAATACAACCGGTCCTCTCATCAAGAATTAACCATGGAGGCACAGTTGAGGCTCAACTCTCACAAGCTTTTGCTTGGACTAAAAGAAACATAATTACCCCTTCATACCTCTCAAAATTGAACAAATTATGTAATTCATGTCACAATTTCAATAAGTAGAAACCATTAACATACTTGCCATCACTCATCACAAACAATGCATCATAGCTCACATTCAAAAATACTCAACACATTCTCAAAACATACCACCAAACATCCCTATACAAGAATAAGAATTCAAACATAACACATAAAAAAAAGACTCACCAAACTAAAATCATAACAAAAGCACATAACGTACATGACCAAAATCATCCATCACTAGAAATCAAAGCATATCACCTCATCATCCCTAACAAATAAGCTCAACAAACATCCCATCCTTATTCAAAAATATAAAAGCAAATAAAGCAAGTAAACCTCCCACAAACATAACACATGAAGTAGCATGCTAATCCAATACGATCTAAATCAATATCAATTCATGTCAAGCAATGTCGAAGTGATAAGATGTAGAGTGAACTACCTTAAACATTTGAGAATGGAAATGGTTGGCATGAGCTTCCGAATAACATCCACAACGACTTTTCGATATGATCTTCGGGCTCAATTCATGTTTCCACTATACTTCATTCATGCTCAACAACTCATCAACAACCATTAGCTCAACACTTGTCATAAAAATAAGGACTATCATGCACTTCAACACAACCAAACGAACCAAAATCAAACCAATACTCATGAGAAAAATTTTCAAAATTGACCCAATTTTACACAAGACAATCAAGATAATCACTCTATCAACATGATACATCAAGCATACACAAGTGGTAAGGCACACCACACACTTTCCCCTCAAACTTAAATCGAAACAAGTTGAGAATTAAGTTTGCAAAAAGTGGTGAGACTTACTCTTGTAGTGTCCACCATTGATGATCATAAAATTACCTTGTGATGACGTATGTGCACTCCAACATTCAAGAATGGCCACCACACACTCTCCCCACAAACATAAATTAACACGTGTTAAATTTAAGTTTGTAAAGAGTGGTGCAACATACATCTTCATTCTAAATCTAGCACATCTCGTCTCCTCTATAAGAATTTTCTCCATGAGCACATTCCACCTACACACCAAAAATACAAGAAGAATACATCTAAACAAGCAAACTCATAAAATGGGTTGCCTCCCATCAAGCGCTCGATTTAACATCGTCGAGCTAGACGCATTGAAGCTCTTAACAATTGGAGAAATCCAAGACCCCATCGGGCCTCATCTTCACTTTAAACATCTCCTTAACAACCTTCTTATCAACACTTCTTGCTCCTCTAACACTTGAAGTCACTTCATTGTCACTTTTTCTCACGTTTTCAAATCCCGGAGGCCCTTTATCAATCATCCAATCAATTTGTGGATTTCCCCCAAGCTTGTTCCTCTTTGGAGAAAAATTTCCTGCAAATTCAAGTAAAAAGTTAGTTAATTCTTCATATTTTAAAATCTCACTTACCACTCGATCTCGATCATCCAGAGGCTTAATAGGTGGCTTCAAATGAAGATTTCCCCCTTTTAAATTCTTGCTTGAAAACACTAATTCTCTTTCATAATGCTTTTTATCCATGTCAAATTTTGCTCTTCCGGTTGCCAAAAATGGCCTTCCAAAAATCAATGGGATCAAAGGATCTGCTTGCTTCTCAACTATCATAAAATCCACCGGAAAGACAAAATCCTCTATTTTCACAAGCATATCCTCCACAACTCCATGGGGTTTTATCATTGAACTATCCATTATTCCAATTTCCACATCTGTTTCCTTTAACCTCCCAATGCCAAGTTTTTCAAAATTTTCCAAAGGCATCACATTAATGCTTGAACCAAAATTACATATAGCGTTAAAGTATTCCGTATTTCCAATTTTACAAGTAAGAATGAATTTACCGGTGTCTTAAACCTTTGATGAAGCTTCAACTTCAACAATGTCATGATCTTGTTTCAACATCCCCTCTTCATCACAATTACTTTTATCATCCAACAAATACAAAAATTCACCAATTATCTTCTCATTATCAAAAGAGAAATTTTTATCAATGGCAACTTCCTCAATATCAACTACCTCCTCCACTTTAGACACGACTTCATAACAAACTACTTCTTCAACCTTTGGAATAATGTTTGTTGTTTCCACCAACCCTTTCTCAACCTTATTTCCATGTTACACACGGTAACATACAAACATTGCTCCTTAGGATTAGTGATAGTGGTAGAAGGAAACTTACACTTACGATGTATTTCACTTTGCTCGGTTGCCATTTGACTCATTTGTGTCTCCAAGGCTTTGAATCTATTATCAATCACTTCATCTCTTTGCTTCATAAAATCAAACCTTTTTTCATTCACCTCTTTCTCTTGCTTTATTAAATCAAACATCTTGGCCATTTGATCTTCCATGGTAGAATTTCCTACACCATTTGGAGCTTTCTCCCTCGGATTGATGCCCAGTGGAAGAGTAAGTGCATTCCTTTGATTCTCATATGACAAATTCTCATACCTCTGAGGTTGGTTAAAATTTCCTTGAAAATTACCTTTCCCCTATCCTCCTTGTCTTTGTAGATATCCTCCTCCATTACTTCCAAAGTTACCACCATAATTTCCTTGGAAGTTCCTTCCTTACATGAAGGCAACTTCCTCAGGTGTCATCTCCGGTGGACACCATGTGTCTTGCATTCTAAAATTAGAGAATATACCTTGTTGAGGCATGGATGTAGGCATTTGAAAACTTTGAGAAGATTGACCCATATTAGGTATCGTCATGCCTTGTTGAGGATTAGGAAACACTTGTTGATTCATCAAAGGCAATGACATACCTTGTTGAAGACTTGCAAGCACTTGTTGATTGACCATAGATGTTGAATTTGGGGACACTTGCATGTTAGCATTCATCCTCTTTAATATATCCGTGATCGCCTTATCAGTCGTATCTTCCTTAGGCATTTCCACCTCTTTCACTTGTTTCAAGTACACTTCTTCCATCTTAGCAATCCTCTCCCTTTCATACATCCCCGGTGCACGCTCCATAGGTCATTGACCTGTATTCAAAGCTACTTCCTCACATATAGCAATTGCTTTTTCTGGAGTTTACCCCAAAATCGAACCTCCCGCCGAAGAATCAATAAGCATCCTCTCACTTCTGTGTAAACCGGCATAGAAAAATCTAATTTGTTGTTCTTCGAGGAATCCGTGTTGTATACACTTCCTAAGCATCTCTTTGAATCAGTCCCATGCTTCACTAAATTTCTGAAGTGGCATTTGCTTGAATTGAAAGATTTGCCCTTTGAGATGCAACATCTTTGAAGGGGGAAAATACTTGCTCAAAAATCTTTGTGCCAATTCTCTCCATGTGGTGTAGGATCCCGGTGATATAGTATGATACCAAGTCTTAGCCTTATCTCTCAATGAAAATGAGAAAAGCTTCATTTTGATCACATCATCACTTACCCCATTTATCTTTATTGTGTTGGCTAACTCCGTAAATTGGGCTAAGTGAGTATTCGGATCCTCCATAGCACCACCACCAAATTGATTTGCTTGTACCATGTTGATCAATCCCGTCATGATCTCAAAATTATTCACATTCAATGGCGGGCCCATTCCATAATTCCCATATTGCGGTTGGAAATGAACACGGACATTCATTCCCACTCCATTGTTTCCATTTCTACGGGGTTGATTTTGCACCACTGGATGATTATTCCTTGCTTCTTGTTGTGCCAACAAGTTTTGAATAATAGCTTGAATTTGTTGATTTTGCAAGTACATTTGTTGAGCATAAACTTGTGGCACAATCTCCGAATTATTGTGTCCTCCTTCATCAACCATGTTTGCATTATCCCTTACTTCTTCCATATTTTCCTCCATAGGTTCTAACACTCCTCTTCTTTGTCTTCTCAAGGTATCTTCCAATTCCAAGTTTAAAGGTTCAATGGATTGAGACCTTGAACGTGTTCGCATGCACCTACAAGAAATTCCAAGTTAGCTCCCAAAACAACAACGACAAGTAAACACATAACAAATTAAAGAAATCCTTATCAAAACCAATAACTCCAAACTCGTTACAACCAAATGTTTAACATTTCCCCAGCAACGGAGCCATGAACTTAGTCGCATTTTTAGTAAAATATCAAGAGCAAGTGTACTCTATCGTTGTTGTATACGCGTGACCAAGTGCAAAATTTATACGATTGTCACCCCAAGGGAAAGCAAACATTGACTAGTATCCGAATTATTCATTGACTTATGCTTTGTAAAGATGATATGTTTAGAAGTTTGATATTAAAACTAATGCTTAAAGTTCTACTCAAATAACTAGAATGTAAACTAGCTAAGTAAATGATCAAATAACGAGCAAATGACTAATGGAATGGATGTAGAATACACTTGAGAAGAGAGCAAGGCTAATCATACTTATGGTTAAGACTTGAGCTAGATATCCAAAACCCTTGATGGTAATTTTCATTAACTTGTGGATTAAAAGCAATCCCAATTTTACCCCTAGTCCCTATGGTCATGGCAACTAGGTTATCGACCCTTTTACAAGTCTAAATCTCCTAAGATTGTCTTACTCTCAATTCTCTTAAGGTACTATGATCAAAAGTTGGTTCTTTTCACTCAATTTCTTAAGTGTCCCCTTATACTAACATACATGCTGAACTTAATATACGATTCAATTAAACATCCACTCACAACATTGGAATGGCCATCATAATACTATGAATAGAGAATTTAATCACACAAACATCGAAATGAAACATGATTGATATATCATAGAAGAAAATCAACAAATCAATTCAATTCACTACTCAAGTTCTACATATCTAACTCTTCACCTCAACCACTCATATGACTAGCCCTAATATAAAACTAGCCACTAAACATGGTAATTAATTCAATACAAATCAAGCTTCACTCCATTTAAGGCATAATAAGAAGAAAATTAACAATTGGAAAGTAGATTTGCTTCCCTTGCATAACAAAAAGCCTTTCTCCTATTCAATTGATCAACTTCTTCAACAAGTGATGCTCCAATCTTCTCAAATGGTGGTGGGATGGATGGAATGAAGGTTTAATGGGTTTAAAATGTAGATTAATGGTGATTTGATGGATCTAGATGGTAGAGATGGAAGATAGATCTACTATGTGAGGAATGTGGTGTTTTGGTGTGTGTAACTGCTCCAATCTGATCTCTAATGGATTCCCCCTCTAAATTTTGCACAAATCAGGGTTTTATATCACTTATCGACCTTCTATAAGCTTCCGGTATATTCTGAAAATTACACAGGATTTTGCACCTACACGGCCAGTGCTGCAGCGCACGGCCCGTGTAGGGCACACCTACTTTGGGGTGTTGTTCGTGTTTTCAGACACGACTCGAGCTGCGCTGCACGGCCATGGTTATGGCCGTGTAGCATTTTCTGATGACAATGCACGGTTCTTCTTAATGGGCCGTGCTTCGCACACGGGTCGTACAACAATGCACAGCCCGTGCACCAGCGCACGGCCATCCTCTTGGGCGAGCAGCAAGTTCTGATAACACTACACGGCCATTGGTTACAGGGCCGTGTGTACCAACATTCCTTGCTCTATTTCTTGACCTGTTTTACATATATTTAAGCTCATTTACACAATTCTATCAATGTATACCACATTCCTCAAAATAATAATAACTCCACCAAAAGTAACACAAATACGGATAAAAACATCCAAAATTACATAAATAACGACACTAAAATCTAGGTGAAAATGACTACGATCATGTATATTATTATTATTGGACTTACGTATAATCTTTGGGCTAAGCTTGGATACTTAAGCCCAATGGAGGCCCAACTATAATTTCTCCTCCTGTTCCCTACTGTAGCCCATATTTAAGTCATCTCAACTATCCAGAAACCCTAATCTAGGAGATTAATCACGCCTAACACTGGGAGGAGGGTGTGGGTGTTGGATTGTATACTAAAAGTTTAGCTTTAGTATGAACAATGTTATAACAATTTATTTGAAATGAGAATAATATGATCAAATGATTGCATCTTATAATTTATTTATATGCACGATGCAATAGTCCACTTACTTTATAATGTAGATAATATGTTGTGCGACAACATGCAGAAGATCATATTATCAGTTTCCTTATAAAGTATAAACAGATGCTCACAACTGAGATAGACGTGGATTCTCTATCGGGATGGTTGTAGTGTGGTTTGGTATTAGCTTGTCTTGGCTATATAATCACATTAGTGCACTTTGCGTATATTGAGCATGACCGCTTGAGATCGTTCGACTTATACTGACTTATAGGAGAACTTGATCTTAGTTATTATGGATGTTCGTGCTCTTAATCTCTATATAATAACCTCGACACGTAGGGCAATATGTATTTCTATGATTCATCAATGGGTTAGATTTACATGTAATTAAATCAACAAACTCAGTGAGTTGGGAAATAATGTTGTCGCTATGGTGTGCTGTTGATTGTAGAAGGAATCCGTGTCCGATATAGGCTGATGATGTCCCCTTGAGGAGCTCATAAGTATTATCATGTAAACCCTGCAGATAGATTTATTCTAGCATGATAATGAGGTTGAGTGGTACTACTCTCGGATGAGATATTAATTAATGGAGTTGTCAGTAACTTAATTAATTAATGGGCATTGAATATCTTTAACATGGGGAGAATGTCGGGCTCATAATAAGAAGGAGCCCATAACGTAATTATGGGATTAGAACTGTAGTACAGTAATAATATTTAGGGGAATATATTATTATTATTGGACTTAAGTATAAGCTGGGATACTTAAGCTCAATGGAGACCCATCTCAGCTGTCCAGAAACCCTAATCTATGAGATAAATCACGTCTAACACTGTGAGGAGGGTGAGAGAACAACAGATTGAGAAGATCTCGAGGATCGTCGCCCACACGACGTCGAGATTGGACTTGGGAATACAGCAGAAGACTGGAAGGTTGTTTGCTGCTGTCAAAATAGGACATGTGATACACTGATGGAAAGCCACGGAAGAAAGGATTGTTTTGGCATGTAGATTACTCAAATCTGGTATCGAATGAGAGAGTTGTGCCTAACACGTAACGCTTCCGCTGCTTGTTAGAAACGTATGGAACCCTAACGGGTCACGTTAACCAAATGATCGAACGCCAACAGAGGGAACAACAGAATGAGAAGATCTTGAAGATCGTCGTCCACACGACATCGAGATTGGACTTGGGAATACAGTAGAAGACTGGAAGGTTGTTTGCTACTGTTGTCCGCTACATTCTACGATTTTTATAAAACCGTACTGACTTCATAACAGGCTAGACTAACTAAACGCTAAAAGGATCGGTCTGAAAGTGCAAGATCCGATTCAGATTGAATAGGCACTGCAACTCTGGGATCTATTGAGCAAAGAACTTTCTCTGCCATCTAACCTGCGCACTCCAATCAATCTAAAGAAAGGTATGCCTTACCTGATTCACGCGTAGCTCTATTTTGCTTTCAATCTATCTCAGAAAGTGGTACAGACAAAAGTTAACTTATGATAAACTGGCAGAAAGCCATGGAAGAGAGGATCGTTTTGGTGCTTTGATCACTCAAATTCGAGATTGGATGAGAGAGTTATGCCCAAAATGGTGAGGATGTTCAGGTTGCCGGTGAGAATTTATCTTCTTCAACATACCCTGGTGAAAGGTAATATGTTTCTTGTTTACTTGCTTTCATTGCTTGTTAAAAACGTATGGAACCCTAACGAGTCATGTTAACCAAATGATCGAACGCCAACAGTTACGAGAAAAACTGTGAGGTCGCGTAGGCTGCCGATAGGTGGCACGATACATGCCACAATTGGCACGACTCGTGCCGGGTGTCCAACCAGCACCTGTGCCGCCCATCCTTGCAACCAGCTGCCAAGAGATACGCATGTCCATGGCCGCCACGACTTGTGCCCACCCTGGCACGACTCGTGCCACTGCCCAGCAAGCCCTATTTCGCCATTTTTCTGCCCGTTCGTATTTTTGACGTGAAAAAGCCACTTTTGAGTCAGAATTCAGGAATTATCAGTACTCAACTATAAAAGGAGCCCTTGGGGTATTTCAAACCCTTACTCTCCATAACTCTCCACAACCCTACATACTTTTCCATACACTTTCCCTGCCACAATATCGAATAAAGATTCACTATCTCATCCACCCGTCCTGGAGAGTTCATCAGTGTTGCTTACATGAGAATGAGAACGAAAAGGTTCAAAACCATGGAGGAAAGAATGGAGAATCACGCCACATCTAGGGTTTTTCTTATTCTTTCTTTCTTAATTTTGAATAATAGAACTTTGGGATTTTTTCTTACCTAACCATGGGTGTTGCATGTAACACCATGGGCTAGTACTTCTTGGATAGTGCAAGGTTTGAAGGTTGAATTATGTGAATTGATGACCTAGACTAGGTTATGGTTACCTGTAGTATTCTTATTCCATTAATGCTTTGATTGAGACTTGTATTTTTGTCTTTTATGGTCTGCCCTCATTCATGATATGTCATTGTCTTATGCATATTTATACTTGTTTCTTATGCCATGAAGGGATTATATTTGTCTATCCGTTATGGGTAAAGGGGACTTAACCATATAACCTTTATTCATTAGAATAATTAATATTGGACACTTAATACATCTATTAATTACCATTCTAGAGGATTTGGTTTATTTGATTGTTAAGTGAGAATTGAAGTTTACTTCTTAAGTACCTAGATGGGAGTAGGAATTATTCTTTTACATCTGAGGGTTTGAACTAGATTTATGTGTTAAGTTTACTTTACCAAAGGGATTTAACATAATTAAGTTATTGCTTTTATAAAATCTGCAGGAATTCTAACTTATTGTTTAGTGATTTGAATTGACCAATTTAACTGGATTTCCTAGTGCTATCTATCTTTTCTCTTGAACACTTCATCCTTATTTTTATTTGTTATTTCATTATTTTAAGTACTTAATTTTTGCTTTCTTATGTTTAATTAAATTCACTTATAAACCGAGAATTGTTTTAGGTTAAAGTTGTCAAAAATAGGTAAAATAGTAAGTTTAGAATTATCCTTTGGGTTCGATAATAGACTTCGTCACACGATTACCTGCAACTGATTCCCTACACTTGGGGACACATGCAAAAAGGTGAACAAGCAGTATGGCTATATAAGCTGTTTAAAATGAAGGACTAAGGAGAATCCGGACATATTCTAGGGATCAAATTAATAAGGGATCGTAAGAAAAGAATATTGTCCTTATCCCAAGATTCATACATTGATACAATCCTGGGTCGTTTTAACATGCAAGATTCCAAGAAAAGTTTTCTACCTCTCATACAAGGGATACCTCTATCTTAATAAATGTGTCCAAAGACACAATAGGAAAAAGAGGAAATTAAGTTGGTTCCTTATGCTTCGGTAGTAGGAAGCCTCATGTATGAAATGCGATGTACGAGGCCGGATATCTGTTATGCCATGGGCATGGTCAGTAGGTATCAAAGTAACCCAAAACAAGAGCATTGGACTAAGGTAAAGCATATTTTGAAGTACCTACAAAGGACTAGGGATTATATGTTGGTTTACCGGGCATATACCTTGTTACCTTTGGTTTATACTGATTCGGATTTTCAGTAAGATAGGGATGCTAGTAAATCCATCTCGAGTTATGTGTTTACTCTTGGAGGAGGAGCCATAATATGGAGGAGTGTAAAGTAGAAATGCGTTGCGGACTCTACCATGGAAGCTGAATATGTAGCAGCCTCTGTGGCAGCTAAAGAAGCAGTGTGGCTTAGGAACTTCTTAATGGACTTGGATGTGATTCCTAGTTTGCCCAATGCAATCACAATTCATTGTGATAATAGTGGTGCAGTAGCAAACTCGAAGGAACCACGAGCCTATAAGGCGAGTAAACACATTAAGCGCAAGTACCACCTAATATGAGACATCGTTAAAAGAGGGGAGGTCGTTGTCACTAAGATTGCATCTGAGGATAACCTAGCAGATCCTTTTACTAAGAGACTTCCAACTAAAGCATTTGATGGGCATGTAGAAGGAATGGGCATTAGATGCATGTTAGCAGATTTAGCAGCGTAAGTCTTTTAGTATAAATGGGAGATTGTTAGATTGTATACTAAAAGTCCAGCTTTATTATGAACAGTGTTTTAACAATTATTTTGAAATGAGAATCAATGATCGAACGTTTTGCATATTATAATTTATTTATATGTTTGTGCAAAAGTCCACTTACTTTATATTGTAGATAATATGTTGTGCGAAACACGCGGATGATCATATTATATGTTTCCTTATAAAGTATAAATAGATGCTCACAATCGAGATAGACAGGGACAATCTATAGGGATGATTGTAGTGTGATTTGGTATTAGTTTGTCATGATTATAAAATCACATTAGTATGCTTTGTGTGTATTGAGCAGGACCACTTGAGATCGTTCGACTTATACTGACTATATAGAAGAACTCATCTCTATTATTATGGATGTTCGTGTTCTTAATCTCTTTACAATAACCTCGACACGAAAGGCAGTATGGATTTCTTTGATTCATCAATGGGTGAGATTTACATGTAATTAAATCAACAAACTCTATGAGTTGGGAAGTAGTGCAGTTTCTATGGTGTGCAGTTGATTATAGAAGATATTGTTGGCGTTCGATCATTTGGTTAACAAGACCCGTTAGGGTTCCATACGTTTCTAATTCAGTGGAAGCAAGAAAACCAAGAAACATATTACCTTTCACAGGGTATGTTGAAGAAGATGTATTTTTACTGATAGCCTGCGCAGTCTTACCGTTTTTGGCACAACTCTCTCATCCAATGTCAGATTTGAATGATCTACGCCCCAAAACGATCCTCTCTTCCGTGGCTTTTCGTAAATATATCACACGTCCTATTCTGAAGTCTGTACGATTTTATAAAATCATAGAAGGTGGCAGACAGCAGCAACAAACAACCTTCCAGTCTTCTGCTGTATTCCCAAGTCCAATCACGACATCGTGTGGGCGACGATCCTCACAGTGTTAGGCATGATTAATCTCATAGATTAGGGTTTCTAGATAGCTGAGATGACTTATATATGGGCTACAGCATGGACCAGGAGTAGAAATGATAGTTGGTCCTCCATATTTCTTAAGTATCAAAGCTTAGTCCAAAGCTTATATTTAAGTCGAATAATAATAATATATACCACTAAAATATTATTACTGCACTACCGTTATAATCCCATAATTACATTATGAGCTCCTTCTTATTATTAGCCCGACAGTCTCCCCATGTTTGAGATATACAATGCCCATTAATTAATTAAGTTACTGAGAACTCCATTAATTAATATCTCATACGAGAGTAGTACCACTCAACCTCATTATTATGCTGGAATAAATCCACCTGCAGGGTTTATATGATAATCCTTATGAGCTCCTCAAGGGGACATCATCAACCTATATCGGACACAGATTCCTTCTACAATCAACAACACACCATAGAGACAGCATTATTTCCCAACTCACTGAGTTTGTTGATTTAATTACATGTAAATCTAACCCATTGATGAATCAAAGAAATAATACTACCCTGCGTGTCGAGGTTATTATATAGAGATTAAGAGCATGAACATCCATAATAACATAGATCAAGTTCTTCTATAAGTCAGTATAAGTCGAACGATCTCAAGCGGTTCTGCTCAATACACACAAAGTGCACTAATTTGATTCTATAGCCAAGACAAACAAATACCAAATCATACTACAACCATCCCGATAGAGAGTCCCCGTCTTTCTCGATTGTGAGCATCTGTTTATACTTTATAAGGAAACCAATAATATGATTTTCCGCATGTTGTCGCACAACATATTATCAACAGTATAAAGTAAGTGGACTATTGCATCGTACATATAAATAAATTATAAGATGCAATCATTTGATTCTCCATTCAAATAAATTGTTTAAACATTGTTCATACAAAAAGCAACGCTTTTAGTATATAATCCAACAGGAATCTGTGTCCTATTAAATAGGTTGATGATGTCCCCTTGAGGAGCTCATAAGAATTATCATGTAAATATTGCAAGTTGGTTAATTCCGGCATGATAATAAGGTTGAGTGGTACTACTCTCAGATGAGATATTAATTAATGATGTTGTCAGTAACTTAATTAATTAATGAGCATTGTATATCTTAAACATGGGGAGACTAAACGGGCTCATAATAAGAAGGAACCTATAACATAATTTGAGATTGGAGCGTCAGTGCAGTAGTAATATTTTAGTTGTATATATTATTATTATTGGACTTAAGTATATGTTTTGGACTAAACTTGGATACTTAAGCCCAATGGAGGCCCAACTCTAATTTCTCCTTTTGGTCCCTACTGTGGCCTATAAGTAAGTCATCTCAGTTGTCTGGTAATCCTAATTGATCACGCCTAACCGTGAGAAGGGAAAAAGAACAGCAGATTGAGATGATCTTGAAGATCATCACCCACACGACGTCAATGTTGGACTTGGGAATACATCAGAAGATCAAGAGGTTGTTATTCACAACTGTTCTTTGTCATCATCAACATACCCTGTTAGAAGGTAATACATTTCTATGGTTTTGTTTTTGTTGATTTAGAAACGCATGGAACCCTAACGGTTCACGTTAACTAAATGATCGAACGCCAACACACACCCCCAAACTTAGTAAAAACTTAAGTTGAAACTAAGTTTGCAAAGAGATCTAATTGCCGATATGTAAGCACCTTAAATATAAAAATTTCTTACTCACACGAAATAAATAAAGCAATAAAACAGGAGGGAAATCCCCTAACAGACGCTCTTGTTTAACATCGGAGAGTCATGACGGTACTAATTCAATGAAAGTTATCCTCAAAGATAATGCAAGCATTATCTGGCAACTTAATGTGCTTCAATCGATGCCCATTCGCTACAATGATGTCTCCATCTTTGTCTTTTAACTCAAAACTCCCATTCCGCAGGCTCTATAGATCATGAACGGTCTCATCCACTTTGATTTTAATTTTTTTGCAAAAATATTCAATCGAAAGTTAAAGAGTAATGCCTCATCCCCTTGCTTGAACTCCTTGAAAGTGATCTTCGAGTCATGCCACTTTTTCATTCTCTCCTTATGGATCACCGAGTTCATAAGCTTGATTTTTGAACTCATCCAATTGATTGATATGTGTCATCCTCAACTCCTTTGATCCTTAAGAGACAAGTTCAAACTTCTCAATGCCCAAAAAAACTTATGCTAAATCTCTATGGGTAATTAATGGCATGGCTTCCCATAGACAATTTGATAAGGTAACATGTCTAGCACATTCTTCTATGTAGTCTGAAATCCCCACAAAACATCGTCGAGCTTCATAGCCAATCCTTCGTATTGGTTCCGACTACCTTTTCCAAGATTTTCTTCACTTGACGGTTAGAGACTTCAGCTTGCCCATTTGCTTGAGGATGATAGGGTGTAGTAACCCTATGGATAACACTATAATCCTTGAGAACTCATTCAATAAGCTTATTGACAAAGTGCGTACCTCCATCATTCACAAGTGCTCTAAGAACTCCAGAGCGGGCAAAAATATGCTTCTTCAAGAATGACAACACCGTCTTTGAATAATTCATGCGAGTAAGAATCGCTTTCACCCACTTAGAAACATAATCAACAATAAGAAGAATATTGAGAAATACATTAGATGGGGGAAAAGGCCCTATAAACTCGATTCCCCAAACATCGAAGACCTCTACAACAATTCTTGGTTGAAGTGGCATCTCATCCCTTTTAATTATGTTTCTCATTCTTTGACATTTATCTCATGTCGCTACATATGATTTACAATCATTAAACAAGGGTGGCCAATATAAAGCGGATTGAAGTACCTTTGCTGCAGTCTTTTGGGCTCCGATGTGCCCTCTATTAGGTTGTGCGTGGCAAAAGTCAAGAACACTCTCCATCTCCATCTCGGTCACACATCTGCGGATGATTGAATCCGTACAAATCGTGTAGATAAATGGATCATACCATATAAAGTCTCAATATCTCTCTTAAACTTGGCAAGTTGGTACCTATTGAGACCTTTAGGAATTTTACATGATGCAATATAATTGACATAATTAGCGTACCATGGATCCATTTCTTGAGCAGTGACTACACAAGCTTTCTCCGCTCCTTCACCAAAAGCCGCCATAATCTTCTCATCAGGGAACATCTCTTCAATATACTGGAAATAATCATCAAAATGCTTCCTTGTCTCTAACCTTGATAGGTGATCCACCAAAACATTCTCTGTACCTTTCTTATCTAGGATCTCCATATCAAATTCTTGCAGAAGAAGGATCCATCTAATGATCCTTTTCTTCGCTTCATTCTTCTCCATTAAATACCGGATCGCAGAGTGATTTGTGTACACAATAGTCTTAATGACAATAAAATACTGTCTTATTGAATGCATACACAACAGCTAAAAACTCCTTTTCGCTAACAATGTAGTTCTTTTGTGCTGCATCAAAAGTTTTGCTTGCACAATAAATGGCGCAAAACTTCTTTTCTCTCAACTGCCCGAGCAGCACTCTAAGTGCTAAATCACTTGTATCTCACATAAGTACAAATGGCTGAATCCAATCCGATGTGATCAAGATGGTGTAGTAATAATCGCCTCTTTTAAAACTTGAAAATCTATTAGACATTCATCATCATAATTAAAAGGAACATCCTTTTCAAGTAAGTGAGAGAGAGGCATGGAGTATTTCAAGATGTTTTTGATAGAACTTTTATAAAATCCGTCGTGTCCAAGGAAGGACCGTACACCCTTCTCTTAGTAGGTGGTGGAAGCTTTTCAATGGCCACCATTTTGGCTCAACCAACCTGTAATCCTTCGGCCCAAACATGATGCCCAAGAATAATCCCATCTCTCACCATTAAGTGGCACGTCTCCAATTTCAAGACAAGATTAGTTTCTTGACATCTCTTTAAAATAGTAGATAGGTTAGACAAACAAATATCAAATGAGGAACCAAACACCGAAAAATCATCCATGAACTCCTCCATTATGTTCTCTATCAACTGATGGGCATTTTCTCAGCACACAAAATTAATCCCCAAAGTATGAAGGATATCAATTGTAGTTTTAATAGGCAACCAAGTGATTATTGAACCCAAGGGACATATTATTATTAATTTAATTAAATTCTAATTTATTAAGACTATTATGGCAATATGATTTTGAATATTAAGTAACTAAGTAACCAGTAATTAAAATAACAATTAAAATAATAAGCAGTAGAGATAATATGACTGTGATCAAGTGAGAAATTAGGTAGTTCTTCGGGTCATCTAGTTTTACTTATTAATTTCCTTTCCATATGTTGATGTCCAACTCTACATTTTAGTCTATGGACGCATCATTAAACCATGCAAGTTCACTCTATAGACACAAGCAAACAAGCGTATGACACGTGTGAATGTCCTTAAAGCAAGAGATATAATTCACCCTCCTTTCAAGGTACTATCAGTATCAATTATTTCTCGTGCACTTAATACTCTAACCCGATATGTTCTCCATGTTGGCATTCGATCGTTTGGTTAACAAGAAACATAAAAACGCATTACCTTTCACTAGGGTATGTTGAAGAAGAACATGAATTTTTGCCGACAGTCTGCGCAGCCTCACGGTTTTGGGCATAACTTTAGCGGCTTTCCAAAGGTGTATCACATGTCCTATTTGGAATTCCACACGATTTTAGAAAAAATCATGGAAGTTGATAAACAGCAGCAGCAAACAACCTTTCGATCTTCAGCGGTATTTCCAAGTCCAATCTTGACGCCATGTGGATGACGATCCACAAGATCTTCTCAATCTGTTGTTCCCTCACCCTCCTCACAGTGTTAGGCGTGTTTCAATTATCATTAAGGATTCTGGACAACTGAGATGACTAGTATATGAGCTACAACAGGGACCAGGAGGAGAAATTATAGAGTCGGGCCTCCATTGGGCTTAAGTATCCAAGTTTAGCCCAAAACTTATACTTAAGTCTAATAATAATAATAATATATACCACTAAAATATTATTACTGCACTACCGTTCTGATCCCATAATTACGTTATGGGTTCCTTCTGTTATGAGCCCGTTAGTCTCCCCATGTTTAAGATATACAATGTCCATTAATTAATTAAGTTACTGACAACTCCATTAATTAATATCTCATCTGAGAGTAGTACCACTCAACCTCATTATCATGCCGAAATAAATCCACCTGTAAGGTTTACATGATATTCCTTACGAGCTCCTCAAGGGGACATCATCAACCTATATCGGACATGGATTTCTACTACAATCAACAGCACACCATAGAGACATCACTACTTCCCAACTCACCGAGTTTATTGATTTAATTACATGTAAATCTCACTCATTGATGAATCAAAGAAATACATACTACCTTACGTGTCGAGATTATTGTATAGGGATTAAGAGCATGAACATCCATAATAATTGAGATAAAGTTCTCCTATACAGTCAATATAAGTCGAACTATCTAAAGCGTTCCTACTCAAAACACTTAGTGCACTAATGTGATTCTATAGTCAAGACAAACTGATACCAAATCACACTACAACCATCCCGATAGAAATTTCCCGTCTATATCAGTTGTGAGCATCTGTTTATACTATATAAAGAAACCATTAATATATATGATCTTCCGCGTGTTGTCGCATAACATATTATCTATAGTATAAAGTAAGTGAACTATTGCATCGGACATATAAATAAATTATAAGACGCAATCATTTGATCATATGATTCTCATTTCAAATTCATTTCTTAAACATTGTTCATACAAAAAGGTAGACTTTTAGTATATAATCCAACAATCTCCCACTTATACTAAAAGACTATACTTTCATGTCTTCTGCCATACATCTGATTCCCACTCCCACTACACGATTATCAAAAGCTTTCGCTTTAAGGTCTTTGTAAATGTATTTACTAGGTGATCATCCGATACAATCTAGGAGGCAACAATCTTACTTTCATCATACGATTTCTCGTAACAGGTGGTACTCGCGCCCATGTGTTTAATTGTCTTATGGACTCGTGATTTCTTCAAGTTTGCAACTGCACCATTATTATCACAATAAATTGTAATAGTCTTGGGCAAACTTAGAATCAGATCTAAATCCATTATGAAGTTTCTAGAGTCATTCAGATACTTTGGCTGCCTGAGACGCTCCAATTTATCATCTTTCCATGGTGGAGTCGAAATATAGGCTCTTTGGTAAAGGTAGGAGAATTTTGGTAAAAATGACTAATTCACTACTAGAGAATTACCTCGGAGTTTTACTTTTCATCAAACAGCTTAATTTCCTTGCTACATGATCATTCTCATGATCCTTGCAATTCATCAGCTCCTTCCTTTCTTTGGAATCAACATCTTCTTCTTCAAAGTACAAGGGTATCAATTTTGGGCACTACCCTTCTAAATAGTCGGGGTACCAGTTTCAGGCACTTCTCCTAAATAAAATTTAACCACGTCTTTTGACTCTTCACTTAGCAAGTTTATTTTCCCTCTTTGATTTCATCACTTAGCACATCATTCACCTTGATTCTCTACTAGTAAATAGGGTATTTTAAGCTAAAGTAAAGGATATAAAGGCTTTTATCACAGGCTTGCCAAAGAAAAAGCTTTAACGGCTCAACAGGGTTCCAATGATATACACATTAAGGTAGGAAAAATTTGGCTAAGTAGCTTAATAATCAATAATGACCTAAGATCATTTCCTAGTATCTATCAATCATAAATTTCAAACAAGACTCCATGCCAAGTTCTAGAATACGAGTATACAAACGACTCTCAAGAATAAACTATCATGCTCATAGTATGACCAATAGTCTCAAATTTTCACATGGGTAATAGAATCCTAAGCACTCTTCAAAGAATGCAATTAACATCAATCTTTTCATCAATTACAAGTAAAAATAGAACATGCTCATCATTAACAAACCAACATGCTTCAAAACAAGTGTACATGCATATCACAAATATCATCCACACTAATCAATCCAAAGCAAATCAATGTATCCATCCTCCATCAATCAAACACCAAGTATCATCATCATTATCAAGTACAAACCACACATACATGAATCACACCAATAACACCCTAACCATACCACCATCAAACCTCCTCCTGTAAAGTGAAAAAGAGAAGGGGGATGAGATGAAGCAGACAAAGAGAAAAAATCTGGCGCAACTACTCCACCGGAGCATCATCATCATCGCTCTCATCCATGCTCCATAGGTCAAAATCCCTATGTAGCTGATATACCTTCCTATCAATCTCGCGATTGCTAGCCTGTACCTCTCCAATCCTTCTATGCATATCATCATATCTAAGGTTGAGCACAGCGTAGTTCGCGTTCGCCAATGCCAGCTGTCTATTTGTCTTTTGCTGGTTTGCATTCAGTGTGGTGAAGTGCTCATTCATTAATTGGAATTGCTCCCGATAGAACTGATCTTGAGCTACCCAAAAATCTTACTGCTGCTGTGGCGGTGGCTCGAAAAACTCATGCTACTGTGGCTGTGGTGGCTGCTTCAGAGGCAAATCCATCTCTAGATATACGAAGGTTGGCGGTGGCGGCGGATCTCTTTCTTCAAAGTCTGCTGGATCTCCTACCATGAGCATGTCCTCATCTATGAGGACTCCCTGTAAGTGCATATCGGCAAGAGATCTCCAATCCCCTTCTTCCAAACAAGTCCTCGAGATCGCCCTATGCTCTGAGGTATCCATGAACAAGTTATTGTTGATCTGAATTGTAGTAAGATCAACAATAGACAGAAGAAATCTGAATGAAATTGGGTTCTTGTCATGGATGAACATCCAAGCGTCATCCATCGGCTGAATTAATCCCATCCTCACACATGCCGATAAGATCAAGTCTGGGTCCCCTCGAATCGGTCTATGCCTGCTCAAATCAATCTGGTAATATTAGGTTATCAAAGTGATAAATCCTCCATTGTTCACATGCTGAAATCCGTTGGTAGTAAACTTATGAAGCTGCTCGAAAAAGTAAGCCGCTACATTGAAGCGGACTCCATTAAGCATACACCACAGCACATACAACTCACCCCTCGGAATACAACTCCTCTCGGATCGAGCAAATAAAGTGTTACTTAGAATCCGGTCCATATAAGCAATCATGGGGTTTCGAATAAAAGAACCTTGGAAGCATTCGAATTATATCTTTCTCACCTCCCCAAGATAGATCTCCAAACCTCATCGGGTCTGAAATCATCGTGCTCATCTAAGTGCTCATCTAATCATCATAGCAACTATAATTAAACACTTTCAATCAAGAATAATTAGAATCCTAGTCTTAAAAATACTTTACATGAACATACTCTCCAATTTCAACATACTTCAACAAAATGAAAAGCATGCTCATCTTCCTCACTCAATCACACACCATCAATACTTCAATCAATGAGCCCAAATATAAAATTCAAAATTTACCTCAAGCCCATATGATATGCAACATCAATTTCATAAAATTTCAACATCCCAATGCAAATTGAAAAATATCAATTCAAGTGAAATTCAAGCAAGAACACCAAAAATTCAACAATTCAATCCACAAAATACATGCTCCAATCAACTTACCCAGCATTCCTAAGTATAACCTTATCATTTCACGGGTATAGAAGTTCGAAAATATACCTTTGTTGGCCATAGTGTGCGTGCAATGAATGGTGGTGAATTTCTAAAAAATTGAGTAGAATAGCCCCAATTTGAACTTGAATCCTCCAAATTTTAGGTGTGGGAGTGTGTGGAAGAGTGTATTAAAGTGTGGAGAAGAATTTGGAAAGAAGAACTTACAGTTCAAATCGGTTGCTCGAGGGAAGGTGACGGGAGATGGTCGAACAAAAAGGAAAATTGACCTTTAATTCCAATTTTTAACTTCCATTTGACTCGAACAACTTGGTCGAGCAAGGGTTTTTGGTCGAACAACTCAAAATGTGACCTTGTTAGACCTCCGTTTGGCTTAGATTTCTTAGTCGAATGACAGCTTAAGGTCAAACAACTTGTAAAATTAACTCCATATTCTCCTCAACTCCGTTCGACCTCCATTCGACTTAAAGAATTGGTCGAACAAAGTGTGTTGGTCGAACGGACTCACTGTATATTTTTGGATATTTTGTTCGACTAGCGTTCGACTTAATGACCATGGTCGAACAACACGTTCTAGTCAAACGGAGCTTCTGTAAGTGTTTGTTCATTTTGTTCGACCAGTGTTCGACCAAAACTTCTTGTCGAACGACGGCATCTTGGTCTTACAACTTACCAATCTTTTAAAACTTCATGCTTTTCTTGTCTTTCCCTGCAACACTTAAACTATAGGGCAACATCAAGTAACAAGATAACCAAAACTTATGCTATAGAACCTCTTTTAGACTAGATAAAACCATGTATATCTCCACATACAACACACAAAATAAAACACCACTAAACATTAGGCAAATTGCAAAAAATCGACACATTAAAACTAATTAAAGTTTTAATATGCCGCAAAACATCAACTCCCCAAACAAACGTTACAAAGAAAAGATTACATTCTTAGTGCTTCGATGAGCTAAGTACATCACCCCCCCAAACTTAGTAGAAACTAAAGTCGAAACTAATTTTGCAAAGAGATGTAATTTTCGAATAGTATGCACGTCAAATATAAAAATTTCTTACTTACACTAATGAAATAAAGCAATAAAACATGAGGGAAAGCCCCCAACATGCTCTCTTGTTTAACGTCGGAGTGTCACGATGGTACCTATTTAGTGCAAGGTATCCTCAAAGACGACGCAAGCGTCATCCGGCGACTTGTAATGCTTCAATTGATGCCCATTCGCCGCTATGATGTCTCCATCCTTGTCAATGAGTTCAAAACTCCCCCCTCAACAGGCTTTATGGATAATGAACGGTCCCGTCCAATTTGATTTCAATTTTCATGCGAAAAGCTTCAAACGAGAGTTAAAAAGTAATACCTTATCACCTTGCTTGAACTCTTTGTTGGAGATCTTCGAATCATGCCATTTCTTCATTCTTTCCTTATAGATTTCCGAATTCTTGAAAGCTCGATTTATGAACTCATCCAATTGATTGATATGAGTCATTCTCAACTCCTTTTAATCCTTAAGATACAAGTTCAAGCTTCTCAATGCCCAAAAAGCTCTATGCTGAATCTCTATGGGTAGGTGGCACGACTTTCCGTAGACTATTTGATACAGTGACATGTCAAGCACCGTCTTGTAAGCTGTTCAGACCCCCACAATGTATCCTTCCTATTAGTTCCGACTACCTTCTCCAGAATTTGCTTCACTTGTTTGTTGGATACCTCCGCTTGCCTATTCGCTTGAGGGTGATAGGATGTAGTAAATATATGCTTAACACCATAATCCTTGAGAACTTTTTCAAGCAGCTTATTGACAAAATGTGACCCTCCATCACTCACTAATGCTCTAGGAACTCCATAGCAAGCAAAGATCTGTTTCTTCAAGAAGGACAAAACAGTCCTTGAATCATTCACACAAGTGGGAATGTCTTCCACCCACTTAGAAACATAATCCACTGCTAGTAGGATGTAAAGAAATCCATTAGATGGGGAAAAACGTCCCATAAAATCAAGCCCTCATATATCGAAGATCTCAACAACAATGCTAGGCTGAAGTAGCATCTCATCTCTTTTACTTATGTTTCCCATCCTTTGACATCTATTGCATGTCACCACATAGGACTAACAGTCTTTAAACAAAGTAGGATAATAAAGAGGATATTGAAGTACCTTAGCTGCTGTCTTTTGAGCTCCGAAGTGCCCCCGTTAGGATGTGCATGACAAAATTCAAGAACACTCTCCATTTCCATCTCAGGCACACACCTACGGACTATGGAATCCGTATAAATCTTGTAGACAAACGGATCATACCATATGAAAGTCTCAACATCTCTTTTAAACTTAGCAAGTTGATACCTATTGAAATCTTTCAGAATTTCACCCACGGCAATGTAGTTGACATAATCCGCATACCATGGATCCATTCCTTGAGCAGAGACCACACACATTCTATTAGCCCCTTCAACAAACACGACCATGATCTTCTCATCACGGAACATCTCTTCTATGTAATCAAAAGAATCATCACAATGCTCCCTTATCTCCAACCTTGATAGGTGATCCGTCAAAACATTCTTTGTTCCTTTCTTATCCCTGATCTCCATATCAAATTCTTGCAGAAGAAGAATCCATCTAATGATCCTAGGCTTTGCTTCCTTCTTCGACATCAATCGGATCGCGGAGTGGCCCATATATACTATAGTCTTCATGTCAACCAAATACTGTCGAAACATGTTGAATGCATACACCACATCTAGAAACTCCTTTTCAGTATTAGTGTAGTTCTTTTGTGCTGCATCCAAAGTTTTACTCGCATAGTAAATGACGCAAAACTTCATCTCCCTCATCTGTCCAAGCACCACTCCAAGTGATAAGTCATTTGCATTGCACATGAGTACAAACGACTAAGTTCAATCTGGTATGATCAAGATAGGTGCAGTAATAAACACCTCTTTCAAAACCTGAAAAGCTGTTAGACATTTTTCATCAAAAACAAAAAGAACATCCTTTTCAAGTAGATGAGATGAGCTTGGAGTATTTTGAGAAGTCTTTTATGGATCTTCTTTAAAAATTGGCTTGTCTAAGGAATGACTGCACTCCTTTCTCATTAGTAGGTGGTGGAAGCTTATCAATGGCCTCCACCTTTGCACGATCAACCTGCAATCATTTGGCAGAAATATGATGCCTAAGAACAATCTCATCTCTTACCATGAAGTGACACTTCTCCTAATTCAAGACAAGATTACTTTCTTGGCATCTTTTCAAAACAGTAGCCAGGTTAGAAGGAGGAACCAAACACCAAAAAATCATCCATAAACACCTCCATGATCTTTTCTATCAACCCATCAAATATGGTCATCATGCAACACTGAAATCTAGCAGGAGCATTACACAATCCAAAAGGCATCTTCCTAAAGACGAAAGTTCCATAAGGGCAAGTAAAAGAGGTCTTTTCCTAATCTTCAGGTACAATCATGATTTGATTATAACCCAAGTACTCATCTAAGAAACAATAAAACTCATACCCTACAAGACGATCAAGCATTTGATACATGAAAGAAAGGGAAAAATGGTCGTTGCATGTATTTTCATTCAGTTTCATGTAATCCGTATACACATGCCATCCCGTAAGAATCCTAGTGGCTAAAGTCTCACCATCATCGGCTTTCACTATAGTCATGCACCCCTTTTTAGCTACAACATGCAATGGACTCACGTGGTGACTATCACTAATAGGATAAATAATTACGGCATCTAACCACATTAGGATTTGCTTCCTAATCACTTCTTGAATAGCAGGATTCACCCACTGCTGATTCTGAATTCTACTCTTAGCCTCATCTAACAATCTTATTCTATGCATGCAATATAATGGACTAATACCTTCAAATCATCAAGAGACCAACTAATCGCAGACTTATACTTCCTAAGCACATCTAACAACTCCTCAAGTTGATCATCATCAAGGAAAGAAGATACAATTACCGGATATTGTTCATTGTGACCAAGGTAGACGTATTTCAAGTGCTCCGAGAGTGGTTTCAACTCCTCCTTCTTTTCTTCTTTTGGAGTGCTCTCTCTATCCAAGTGCAAGTATTTTCTAGTCCACTTCACCTCTTCAAACTTGGTTCTCTTTGATTCATACTTGTCATCACCCAAAGCAAGTAAGTTTTCAAGAAAGTCAATACATACCTCATGGGAGAGCTCATCTAGCTCTGTAGTGGGGAAAGTAAGAGACTCTATCAAGCATGTCTCCAAGGGATCCTTTGAAAGGACCAAGTACATGTCTTCATTTACAATCTCCACCACCATATCGATGTTGTGACACTGCGTCTCCATTTGCATCTTCATTGCATTGTCAAGGTTAAAAAAGACCTCTTCTTTATCCATCCGTAAACTAAGCTCACCCTTTTGAACAGTAGCAAGGAATGGTCTCCATAAAATAAGGGGAACATTATCCTTGTCATCTTCAATCTCTAGAACTAGAAAATCCATAGGAAATATGAGCTTGTGCACTTTAAAAAGTACATCCTCTATCACACCCTTCGGAAAGGTCATAAACATATCCACCAATTGCAAAGCCACCATTGTGGGAGCGAGCTCCCTCAAACATAGCTTCTTGAATATAGATAAGGGCATCAAGTTGATGCTTGCTACAAGATCACACAGAGCTTTACATGCAGGCCCCTTTCCAATTTCAAATAAGATAGTGAAGCTCCCTGGATCTTTCAACTTCTTTGGTAGCTTCCACTGAATGATCGTGTTGTAATTCTCTGATAGATTCACTGTCTCTACCCTGTTAAAGCTTCTCTACCTTAGTATGATATCTTTCAAAAATCGGGCATAGTATGGCATCTCCATGATTGCTTCGAAAAAATGATTGTTCAAGCTTATCTTGTTCATAATATCCTGAAATCTCTTGAACTTATCTTCCAATCCCTTCTTCACTATCCGGAAAGGAAACGAATTAGGTATCTTTATTTTTGGAATACTCATTCATCACATTCAACATTCTCCACCTTATCCTTATCGGCTCTCAATCTTTTCACTCTTTCCCACTTCTTTTCTGCTGTAAGCTCAGTATTCTCTTTGGATGGCTCTGGAGCATTCTGAGCAACAGTTGTAGCATTTGGGATTAAAACGGGCGTTGAACGAAGTTGTTCGACCTCTGCTTAACCATATTGGTCTGGTCGAATAGGCTGGAGCTGGTCGAACAATGTGTCTGATCGAGATTTCAACTACTTCGATTGTTGTTTGACCACTGTTCTACCATGATGGTATGGTCGAATGGATGTACTCTTGTCGAACGGCAACTCTGATCGTGATGTCATCTCCCCCTATTGTTGTTCAACCACCATTCGACTAAAATGGTCAGATCGAATGGATATGCATTGGTCGAACGGCAGAATAGAAAATAGAGAATCGAAATTCTATTTATCCAAAGCTTGGTTGACCTCAATTCGACCATCAGGTCTAGTTGAACTGAGTAGGTTTGGTCGAACAAGACTCCTGCCACCTTCGTTTTCGCTCGTCGGCTTCATCGGACCATCATACTATGTTCTTGACTTCAATGTGATGGCATGACATGACTTAGGATTCTCTATACTTTGAGATGGAAACTTCCCCTTCTTAATAGTTTGAGTCAATTTGTTCACGTTTCATGTCATCTCCCCCATCAGCAATGTAAGGTCTTTAGCTTACTTAGACAAGTCTTCATGATTGGCATCAATCTTCTTCTCAAACTTGGCCTCAAGACGATTTACTCTTGCATCGTTCCTTGCCATGTATATGTTCACCGTGTCCTCGAAACTAGGAGTCTCTTCTTCCACCTTAGCACCCGGATCAACACCAATAAGAGGTTGTACTGTATTATTTGGATTACTCTACGAAAACTTCGGCATCCTCGGTTGTTGATAATTACCCGGTGGACCACGATTATTGTAGTTCCCTTCATAATTCAAGTTTTCTTGATTTTGGAACTTCGTTCCTTGAATAGTTTGACCCATGGCATAGTTCGACTCTTCCATGTCCTCTTGGCTAGCTCCTTCATTGCACACATTCTGCAAGATTGGTACTTGCTGCGATAAGTCCATAATCTGCTTTTGCTGAGACTCCAGTAGCATATTGATATTACTCAAACTAGAGATGATTTCATCGTCTCTTCTTGACTTAACTATAGTGTGCTCAACCTGCGCTACCTTTCCAAGAACATACGTGCCTCTTACTCTATCAGTTGGCCAGTTTCTTGAATTCATAGAAATATCCTCAAAGAGCTTTTCGGCCTCCATGGATGACTTTGTAAGCAATGCTCCATTCGATGAAGCATCGAGTAAAACTCGAGAATCACAGTTGATTATGCTATAGAAAATACTGATGTATTGATCTTTAGATAGCCCGTGTTGCGGGCACTTCCTTAGCATATCCTTGAATATGTCCCATGCTTCATGAAACTTCTCATTACCATGGATAACAAATTGATTGATTTCTTGTTTCATCTTAAACACCTTTGAGGGTGGCATGTATAGCTCCAAGAATTTCACCTTCAATTTCTCCCAGGTATCACATTTAGCAACATCTAAATTATCATACCAATCTCTCACTTTTTCATTCAGCAAGAACTTAAACTGGATTATCTTCTTCACAAGCTTATGAGCTCCTGCATCTTTTTGTGTACTTGCATACCCAAGGAACTTATTCAGATATTGCTGAGGATCTTCGAAGGTTCCCCAGAGAAGGGACTCCTTTCAATTATGCTGATAAGAGCAGGGTGTAAGTCAAAATCAGCTCCGGCCACTCTAGCTCTTAACAGGCCTGCATTGCCTCCTTTGTTGTTCTTAAAGACTTCACGAATGGCAAGTGTATCAGGATTCACCGCCATGTTGACTACTTCTGCTTCCAAGTTGAACGGTTGCAGCTTCAGTTGCTTAGGGATTTAGCTCGTCAACTTCGATTCCTAAATTAAGAGCTTCAGTTGGTTCTACTTTCTTGTTCATGTTCTTCTTCTTCTTCTTTCTCGATGATGCACCGATCTCAGGATTAAAAGATACTAACTCTCCATTCTTTGATCTAGTGTGCATACACCTAAGAAAATAAAGAGTTAGAAAACCAAGACAAGAATAAGATAATATCAATTAAACTAAAAATAATAAACTAATAATTTATGCCATCACCGGCAACGGTGCCAAGAACTTGATGAATGTTTTTTCAACACACAAAATTAATCCCCAAGTATGAAAGATATCAGTTGTAGTTTTGAAAGGCAACCAAGTGATTATCGAACACAAGAGACGAATTATTATTAATTTAATTTAGTTCTAATTTATTAAGACTATTATGTCAATATGATTTTGAATATTAAGTAACTAAGTAACAAGTAATTGAAATAACAATTAAAATAATAAGCAGTAGAGATAATACGACTGTGATCAAGTGAGAAATTAGGTAGTTCTTCGGGTCATCCAGTTTTACTTATTAATATCCTTTCCATGTGTTGATGTCCGACTCTGCCCTGTGGTCCATGGACGATTCACTAAACCATGCAAGTTCACTCTATAGACACAAGCAAACAAATGTATAACACGTGTGAATATCCTTAGAGCAAGAGATATAATTCACCCCCTTTCCATGGACTATCAGTATCAATTATTTCCCATGCACTTAGTACTCTAACCCGATATGATCTCCCTTTATATGTACTATAAAGTTATACTCTTTGTTTTACTTATTAACCCGAATAGTATTCAATTAACAAGTATTCATAAAAGATAGTTCTAATAAGATTTTGGAATCCTTTCGCTTAGAATTATAACATGTAATCCTGCTCAGCAGTGAACACACTCAATCAATAACCAAGATATGTATTCAGACTCTACATAACAGTTAATGATGCATAAAACAACTGTGAGTATGAATTTAAAATGCATAGTCTTACATAAAATAAACCACAAGTAGTGTTGTACTGAGTTTACACATGGAAAATAAATCAACTCATAAAACCTTCATAACCCTAGAACTACCGGAGAGGTTCTAACTCATGATTGATCTAGGAACAAACATGGTGGTTGGTAGGATCTTACCAATAGTCTTGAAAATTACAAGATAAATTAAGAAGCAAAGTAAACCCTAGGTACGGGCGACTTCGCGACTATCTCCACCTTGAATCTTCACGTGGTTCTCACTTGGTTCAACAGACGAACCTCTTTTCACAACTCCGTAGGTTGGAGTTAGGGTTTTGATGTGATGTAGAATGGATATGGAATCTAACTCTCTTCTTCATGTGATCTACATCCCTTTTTATACTTGTAAAGGGCTCCTCACGGACCTTTGATGGGTTTTTACTTGAGGCGTACTTCAAATTTGGTAAAAGACACATGGAATTACAAAAAATAACATCAGCGAAATTCTGTTCGACTAGGCCTCCATTGGTCGAGCAAGCCCTCCTGGTTAAAAGCTGGTCGAGAAAGCTCTCTGTAAGTTTTGTGCATTTTATTTGACCAACCTCCTCCCGTTCGACCAAGATGATGCTGGTCGAATGGACTTTCTTGGTCAAGCAAACTCTCTATAAGTTTCTGGGCATTTTTCTCGACTTGGCTCCCTTGTTCGACCAAACAGATGATGGTCGAACAAACCTCCGAGGTCGAACAACCTTCGAAAAATATCTCAAAAATTGTGTCTTCCAATTTCGAGCCCTTAAGACCTATTTTCCTATATAAATACGCTCAAAAAGCCTCAGTAGCCTCTGATTTATGGATTTTCTATAAACAACCCAATTCGTCTTGATAATAGACGTAATCGTACTCGATTTCCACACAAATACGAACCCAAAACACGTGAATTTACACTCTCATCATCAACCCATCTAATATTGTCATCATGCATCTTTTGAATGTAGCAATCATGAATTGGGATAAATAAAAGTAGTCTTTTCTTAATCCTCGGGTGCAATCATGATTTGATTATAACCCAAGTACCAGTCCAAAAAGTAATAAAACTCATACCCTACAAGACTATCTAGCATTTGATCTATGAAAGGAAGAGGGAAGTGGTTTTTGCATGTATTTTCATTCAATTTTCTGTAATTCGTACACAAACTACTTCCCGTAGGATTCCTAATGGCTAATGTCTCACCATCATCGACTTTCACAATAGTCATGCCCCTTTTTTAGCAACAATATACATTGGACTCACATCAGGGCTATCACTAATTGGATAAATAATTCCTGCATCTAACCATGTTTAGATTTGGTTCCTAATCACTTCTTAAATCGCGGGGTTAACCCTCCACTGATTCTGAATACACCCCTTAGCTTCATTAGTAGCTTTATTTTATGCATCAATACGATGGATTCATACTTTTCAAATCATCAAGAGACCATCCTATAGCAAACTTATACTTTCTAAGCACATCTAACAACTCCTCAAGTTGATCATCAGTAAGAGAAGCAAATATAATTACCGGATACGTTTCATTCTCGCCTAGATAGACATACTTTAGGTGCTCCGATAGCGGTTTCAACTCCTCCTTCTTTTCTTACTTCGGTGTACTCTCTCTATCCAATGGTAAGTACTACCTAGTCCACTTCACTTCTTCTAGCTTGGTTCTTTTGGTTCATACATATCATCACCGAAAGCAAGTAAGTTTTCTTCAACGGATACCTCATTAGAGAGCTCATCTAGCTCCGTGGTGGGAAAAGTAAGAGAGTCTGCCAAGCGTGTCTCCAAGGGACCCTTTGAAAGGATTAAGGACATGTCTTCCTTCACGATCTCGTCCACCACATCAACGCTATTACATTGTATCTCCATAGGCATCTTCTATCACTCCATTCGGAAAAGTCATGGACATATCCGCCAATTGTAGTGCCTTGATTGTGGGAGCAAGCTCCCTCAAACTAGCATCTTAAATATAGACAAGAGCATTAAGTTGATGCTTGCACCAAGGTCACACAAAGCTTTTCATGCTGTCCCCTTTCCAATCTCACATGGACTAGTGAAGCTTCCTGGATCCTTCAACTTTGTTGGCAACTTCCTCTGACTGATCGAAATGCATTTTTAAGATAGGATAACAATTTCAATTCCGTTTAAGCTTCTCTTCTTCAATAGGATATCTTTTAAGAATCGGGCATAGTATGACATCTCCATAATTGCTTCGTAGAAAGGAATGTTCAAACTTATCTTGTTCATGATATCTTGGAATCTCTTGAACTTTTCTTCCAATCTCTTCTTCACTAACCTCAAAGAAAACGAAGGATGTATCTTTGTCTTTGGAATTCCCCAATTATCACATTCAACCTCATTCAACGGAGGATGTATCTTTGTCTTTGGAATTCACCAATCTTTTTGCTCTTTCCCACTTCTTTTCTACTACGATCTCTGTATTATACTCTTAGGATGGCACTGGAGTGTTCTGAACAACAGGTGTAGCGTTTTGTACAGAAACTGACGCCGAACTACTCCGCTCAACCTGATTGGTCTGGTCGAGTGGTGATAATGGTCGAGCGGGGCAGCTGTAATCTGGTTTTGGGTGTTTAGATCTACAGACGTTCGCGAGACCTCCACTCGACCTAGATGGTCTGGTCGAGATGATGAGTTTTGGTCGAGCAGAGACCTGTAATCTAATTTTAATTTTTCTGTTCTATAGGTGGTTAGTCGACCGTTGCTCGACCACTGAGCTTGGCCGAGCTGTGGTTGAGCGGGCTCTTTCCATCTCCATTTTTGCCCACCGGCAACATTAGACCTTCGTACTGTGTTCTTAACCTCAAAGTGAAACCATTACAAGATTTCGAGTTAGTTATGCTTTGAGATGGGAACTTACCCTTCTCTACTGTTTGCGTAAGCTTGTTCATGTTCCCCTCCATCTATCCCATCAATAATGTAAGGTCTTTCATCTACTTGGATAACTCCTCATGATTTGAATCTATTTTCGCTTCCGAAAGATCCACCCAAGCATAATTCCTAGCCATGTATCAGTTCACTGTGTCCTCCAAACCAGGTTTTTCTTCCTTGATCTTAGCTCCAGGATCAACACCAACAGGAGGTTGGATGGCTGCATTAGGATTGGTCCATGAAAATTCTAGCCTCCTTTGTTATTGATAATTACCTGGGGGGCCATGATTATTGTATTTCCCTTGGTAATTCCTGTTTCCTTGATTTTGAAACCTAGTTCCTTGAATACTTTGTCCCATGGCATAGTTTGCTTCTTCTAGTTCCTGTTAGATCGACCTCTCTTCACCAACATCCTGCTGCATCATTGGTACTCTCTGTGACAACTCAGTAATTGCTTCTGCTGAGATTCAAGTAGTTTGTTGATATTAGCCTAGTTAGAGATGATCTCGTCTTCTTTACTTGACTTCACCATGGTGTGTTCAACTTGCGCTACCTTTCCAAGAACATAAGTGCTCCTCACTCTATCAGTAGGCCAATCTCTTGAATTCATCGAAATATTTTTAAAAAGTTTCTCGGCCTCAACGGGTGTTTTAGCAAGTAATGCTCCACTTGATGAAGCATCAAGTAGAACACGAGAATCGCAATCCAACCCATTGTAAAATACACTGATATATTGAGCTTTGACATTCCATGCTAAGACACCTTCTAAGCATGTTTTGGAATCTATCACAAGTTCATGGAACTTTTCTCCATTATTAATCATGAATTGATGAATATCTTGTTTTATCTTGAACACCTTTGAAGGTGACATGTTTCTTTCCAAGAATTTCAAATTTAGCTGGTCCCATGTAGTGCAATTAGCAGCACTAAGAGTGTCATACCAATCACTCGCTCTTTCAGTTAGCGAGAATTTAAACAAGACGATCCTCCTCGCATCTTCATGATCTCCTACGCTCTTCTATGTACTTCCATAGCCAATGAACTTATTTAGATGCTGTTGAGGATCTTCAAAGGTTCCTCCAGAGAAAGGGTTCCTTTCTATCATGCTAATAAAAGCGGAGTGAAGATCAAAATCTACATCGGCTCCACGCGCTCCTAATAGCCCAAAGTTGTCCCCTCCGTTTTCTTAAATACCTCTCGGATGGCAACATTATCCAAATTTGGCCCCTCCACACTGGCCATGTTGACAGCTTCTGCTTCCGACTTGTCTCCGATTGCAGCTTCAATCTTTTCCGAATTCTGTACTTCAACTTCAACTCCAAGATTAAGAGTCTCGGTTGCTTCTACATTCTTGTTTTTCTTCTTCTTTGACTTCTTCTTCCTTAACGATGCTCTAATTTCTGGATCAAAATGCTCTAGTGTAGCTTCTTTTGACCTAGTGTACATACACTTAAGAAAAATTCAGCATTAGACATTAAAAACAAGTATGGAATTGTTTCAATTAAACTAGAAATTATAAATAAGATAACGACTAATGTCCCAGGCAATGGTGCTAGAAACTTGATGGGTGTTTTCTCCACAACAATTAATCCCCAAGTATGAAGGATGTGATTGTAGCTTAAGCAAGCAACTAAGTTATATTTATCGAACCCAAAGGACAATTGGTTATCAATTTATTATTATGTTAATTAACTAAAACTATGGTTTGGCAATTTAGTGGAAAAATATTATTGAATTTAAATAAAGAAGAATAAAATAACAAATAAAATAAGTAGAAATAGTCGAGAGTTAAACAAGTGATAAGATAGGTAGCTCCTCGGGCCATCAGTTTCACTAATTAATTTCCCTTCCTTATATTAATGTCTGACTCTGCCTTGTGGACTATGGATGCATCAGTAGCCATGGAAATCTACTTTATAGACACAAGTAAATAAGCGTATAACACGCATGAATTACCTAGGAGCAAGCACATAATTACGCCCCCTTTTTAAGTACTATCAGTATCATTATTTCGCATGCACTAAGTACTCTAACTCGATATGATCTCCCTTTTTTTGTACATTGTTATTATCATCTTTATCCTACTTACTAACCCTAATTCAATTCAATTAATAAGTATTTATATAAGATAGTTCAAATGAAGCTTTGGAGTCCCTCACTTAGAATCATAACACAAAATCCTTCTAAGCAGTGAATGCACTCAATCAATAATCAAGATATGTATTAACACTCTACATAACAGTTAATGATTCACAAAACAAATCTGAGTATGAATTAAAAATACATTGTCTTATATAAAATAAATCCACAAGTAATGTTGTACGGAGTATACATACGGAAGTTTAATTAACTAGATAAAACCTTCATAACCCTGAAACTACAAAAGCGATTCTAGCCCATGATGCTTCGAAGAACGTTCATGGTGTTCAGATAGATTTTACGCATGTGGGCGCTGTCACTTCTAGCTCCGTCTTGAATCTTCAATTGGTTCTCACTTGATTTGCTGTACGAATCTCTCTCTACAGCTCCGTTGGATGGAGTTAGGGTTTGGATGTGGTGTAGGATAGATAATGTGGAATCTATCTCCCTTCGTAATGTGATCTGCATCCCTTTTTATACTTGTAAACTCTCCTTATGAACCATTATTGGGCTTTTTCGTGGAAAATATGCAGAAACACACACTAGAGGTTTGGAATTACCAAAAATATACTCACGTGTCCCCATTTGACTAGGATGGTTCAGGTCAAGCCAGCTCGGCCAGGTTGAGCGGCGGTCGAGTGGCATATCTATGTTAGATTGTATACTAAAAGCCTAACTTTTGTATTGAACAATGTTTTAACAATTTTATTTAAAATGAGAATCATTTGATCAAACGTTTTGCATATTATAAATTATTTATTTATATGTTTGTGCAAAAGTCCATTTACTTTATACTGTAGATAATATGTTGTGCGACAACACGCGGAAGATTATATTATCGATTTCCTTATAAAGTTTAAACAGATGCTCACAATCGAGATAGACGGGGACTATCTATCGGGATGGTTGTAGTGTGGTTTGGTATTAGTTTGTCTTGACAATAGAATCACATTATTGCACTTAGCGTGTATTGAGCAGGACCGCTTGAGATCGTTCGACTTGTACTGTCTATATAGGAGAACTTGATCTCAGTTATTATGGATGTTCGTGATCTTAATCCATATACAATAACCTCGACACGTAGGACAGTATGCATTTCTTTGATTTATCAATGAGTGAGATTTACATGTATTAAATCAACAAACTCGGTGAGTTGGGAAATAGTATTGTCTTTATAGTGTGCTGTTGATTGTAGAAGGAATCCATGTCCGACATAGGTTGATGATGTCCTCTTGAGAAACTCACAAGGTTTATCATGTAAATCTTGCAAGTGGATTAATTCCAGCATGATAATACGGTTGAGTGGTACCACTCTCGGAATAGATATTAATTAATATGAGTTGTCAGTAACTTAATTAATTAATGAACATTGTATATCTTAAACATGGGGAGACTGTCGGGCTCATATTAAGAAGGTGCCCAAAACATAATTTTAGGAATGGAAAGGCAGTGCAGTAATAATATTTTAGTCGACTATATTATTATTATTGGACTTAAGTATAAGCTTTAGGCTAAGCTTAGATACTTAAGCCCAATGGAGGCCCAACTCAATTTATCATCCTGGTCCCTGTTGTACCCAATATATAAGTCAACTCAGCTTCCTGGAACCCTAAGGCTTGCGCCACTTTTCTGTGTGAATAGAGAGGGTGAGAAAGCAGATTGAGAAATCCTTAAGATTGTTGCCCACACAACATCAGGATTGGGCTTAGGTCATACAGCAGAAGATCAAGAGATAGTTCTCTGCAACTATTCAACATCTACATCAACCCTGAAGAAAGGTAAACTTTAGTTTTGGCTTCTGCTGTTAATGTTTGCTTGGATTCCTAACGAATCACGCTGAACCTAATGATCTAAAAGCCAATAATTGGTATCAGAGCGTTGGTTTCGTCGTGAGACGTGAGACGTTAAGTAGGGTTTGAACCATACATGTGTTAATTGTCGAATTGTAAGCATGAAATTAGGGTTTTATATGTGTGGATTATCCTAAAATCCTATGTGCTTTGTCGATGTTATTGTCGTGTTATCTTTTTGATTGTACACGCGGACCACACACACACGATTGTCACAATTGCTATGCGATATCGAAAGAAGTAAGTATGGACTACTGTCCTACGATCGCGATGGGCCTGATGTAAGATCGACAAAAATTTGCAGCGGCCTTGTCGGGAGAAACACGCTGACTGGGTTGAACGATGGAAGACGACTGGCGACGGCGAGCCTCGATTTGGATACTGCTGGATGATGCAGTTAGCGTGAACTGCTGAGAGCAGTCGTCAGTAGCGAGGGCGTGCTAGTGGATACCAGGCGACTCACGTCAACCGCCGAAGACATGGGTGTCGATGAACGGAAGCCAAATGCTGGCTATCGGTCAGCACGGCTAGACGAGCAGGGAAGGACGGCGCTGGATTGGGGTGCGACAAACCAGCGATTTGGGTTGTTCAGACTCAGAATACGAACATATCATAAGATGATTCAGAGCGAGCATCTCCCTGGACGATCGGGTTTGTGCAGTCCCAAGCGGGTCTCCTAATTTTTAGGCAAGTCAGTAGCAATTTCCATCGAGTCGGAGGTGCTTTTCCGATCTGGTCAATCTGCAAGTAGCGACTGATGATCGGTGGTAGCTTGGCATCAACAGGAAGCATCTCTCGGTGTTGATCGATAGTGAGTTCTAGACGACAACGAATCCAGGTGTTCATTGTCGCTGCAAACTGGTGCTTCTGGCACATCCATGGCAGTTTCAGAGGCGGGCCTGTTGGATGGCCGTACGATGTGAAGGGCATGACTCACGCTCGCTAGCGGCTCGACGCGGGCGGGCTGGTGGCGATCGGTGACTACCTGATTGCTGTCGGCGTGACTAGGAGGGGATTGGTAATTAATTCTCGTGGCCTCCATCATTGGTTTGTAAATGATGTGAGTAAACTTACGCGTTGGCAATAGAGCCTTCCTCCCCATCGGATGAGTTTATTAACGGATCACTGGTACAAACTTTTTAAGATGACTGTAGGAAGTTATCCGAGCACGTGTGTAATTCTCTATCTGTAAGGCACATAAGCTTGCGCAATGGACTTAGGATCAAATAATGGTGTACACTTAGATGAAAATAATAAGTATCCTCCCCATTGGAGTCACTGTTGTTATTTGCATGGCTAAAGAGAAACCGACTATTAATTATTTTGTCATAATGTTAGGTTGACAAATGAAATTATTGGGTAAAACCTTCTCTTGTAAATGTTCAGGTTTGTATACGTCCACACTATCGTGGCGTGCAGACTCACGGTGCTTGAGATGTTGGTGAATTTTATTTTAAATTGTTTTGAGGGATTCAATATAAATTGATAAATTCGAAGTGTTTGATTTGTTAATTTATTTATGATTCTTAGGATTTTCAAATGGCACTCAACTCACTTTCTGTTATACTTAAAGAGCATAAACTTACTGACACTAATTATGTTGACTGGAAACGGAACATGGATATTGTTTTAATTGCTGAAGATTATATCTTTGTTCTCACTGATGAATGTCCTCCGGTACCTACTGATGACTCTACCGAAGAGCAAAGAGTTGCTTATAATAGGTGGGTCAAAACTGATAGGATGGCTAAGTGCTATATTTTGACTTCTATGTCAAATTTGCTTCAAACTCAACGTCAAACTATTGTTGGATTATATACTAAAAGTCTAGCTTTTTGTATGAACAATGTTATAACAATTAATTTGAAATGAGAATCATATGATCAAATGATTGCGTCTTATAATTTATTTATATGCACGATGCAATAGTCCACTTACTTTATACTGTAGATAATATGTTGTGCGACAACTCGCGGAAGATCATATTATCGGTTTCCTTATAAAGTATAAACAGATGCTCACAACCGAGATAGACGGGGACTCTCTATTGGGATGATTGTAGTGTGGTTTGGTATTAGCTTGTCTTGGCTATATAATCACATTAGTGCACTTGTGTGTATTGAGCAGGACCGCCTGAGATCGTTCGACTTATACTGACTTATAGGAGAACTTGATCTCAGTTATTATGGAAGTTCGTGCTCTTAATCCCCATATAATAACCTCGACACGTAGGGCAGTATGTGTTTCTTTGATTCATCAATGAGTGAGATTTACATGTAATTAAATCAACAAACTCAGTGAGTTTGGAAGTAATGTTGTCTCTATGGTGTGCTGTTGATTGTAGAAGGAATCCGTGTCCGTCATAGGTTGATGATGTCCCCTTGAGGAGCTCATAAGGATTATCATGTAAACCCTGCGGGTGGAATTTATTCTGGCATGATAATGAGGTTGAGTGGTACTACTCTTGGATGAGATATTAATTAATTGAGTTGTCAGTAATTTAAATTAATTAATGGATATTGTATATCTTAAACATGGGGAGACTAACGGGCTCATAATAAGAAGGAGCCTAAAACGTAATTTTGGGATTGGAAAGGCTAAGATTGGATACTTAAGCCCAATAGAGGCCCAACTCAATTTCTCCTCCTGGTCCCTGTTGTAGCCCATGTATATAAGTCACCTCAACTTATCTGGAACCCTAATCTAATTCATTATTCACGTGTGATGAGGGTTGAGAGCAGATTGAGGAGGTCTCGTAGATCGTCGCCCACACGATGTCGAGATCGGACTTGGGACATACGGCAGAAGATCAGAAGGTAGTTTGCTGCTGCTGTCCGCCACCTTGCGAAATTTATATAAAATAGCACGGTGATCAGAATTCGATGATCATTACACTGACAGAAAGCCATTGAAGAGAAGATTGTCTGAGCACAAAGATCATTTCATTCTGACATTAGACGAAGATGTTATGGCTATTCTTGTTGGACTGCACAATCTGCCAGCGAGAATCTTTCATCTTCTACATACCCTGGTGAACGGTAATCGTTTCTATGATTTATTGCTTCCGCTGATATTAGAAACATATGAATCCCTAACGGGTTATGTTAACCAAATGATCCAAGTGCCAACAATTGGTATCAGAGCTTCGGTTTCGTGGTGAAGCGTAACACGTTAGGCTAGGGTTTATGTGGTTAGTTTTTTGAAATTAGGATCACATGTTTTGGGTTTTGGTTTTACTGCTAAACCATGAATATTCCTATGTGATATATACCCTGTATCATACCTATTTTTTCAATGGTTGAGTGTGAGAGGATTCGACGAAAACTGTTTGTCAATTTCACATGGAAGGAAGAAAAAGTTGGCAAAAACAGATTCACGTTTTTGAGAGAAAAATCAGCGCAGTGATATTGCAGAGGCAATAACCGAAGTTTCAACCATTGGATCAAGCTAAATTTTGGTCAGCACGTTCGGAATATGTGGATGTACATTCTGAACGGTGTAGATCGTATTTGGCACTTTGTGTTGTCGGGAATACGCCAAAAACAGAAGCAAGTTTTTGGGCGATTCTGTTCTGCGCAGTCGAGGGAAAAGAGACGTTTCTCACAAACTAACCGTTGGATTGACCTGTAATTTGGATAGCATATTCAGAACTCACAGGAGTAGATTCTGAACGGTGAAGATTGGATTCTAAGTTGTCTACAGTTGCAAACCCTGAACGACAGTTGGTATAGTGTGGTGTTGCGCGTTGAACTTGGTCCCGTGCAAGTAGGCCCTTGGATGAGGGACAGCCCGAGCGAGAAGCGCTGGTCAAGGAACATGGTGTTGTCCACAGCATCAAGCGAATGGTACGGCTGCTGCGCATTTTGAACCGGGCAAGGAGCGATCAACTGCTGGGCGTGTGCTGCTTGTTGGCGTGCGGAGCAGCGTGCTGAGTATCGGGCGGCCTGATGGGCATGGTGCTTGTTAGGAGCTCGGGGCGTGACGTGTAAATCTTGCACGTTGGAGAGGAGTCGCACACGTTGGCTTGCTGGATGCTGGGATGGCGTGCATGGTGGCGTGCCATGTGGCGCGCGGAAAACTGTGTGAGGCTGCGCGGATTAAGGTTCGATCGATGATGCACCAGGTTCGAGCGGATTCACATCAGATTCGATTGGTCTGCATCAAGTTCGATTGATGCTGCATCAGGTTTGATCGATGTTGCACTAGGTTCGAGCGGATTCACATCAGGTTCGATTGATTTGCATCAGGTTAAATTGGTCTGCATCAGGTTCGATCGTTGATGCACCAGGTTTGAGCGGATTCACATCAGGTTCGATTGGTCTGCATCAAGTTCGATCGATGCTGCACTAGGTTCAAGCAGATTCACATCAGGTTCGATTGGTCTGCATCAGGTTCGATCGATGCTGCGCTAGGTTCGAGTGGATTCACATCAGGTTCGATTGATTTGCATCATGTTTGATTGGTCTGAATCAGGTTCGATCGATGATGCACCAGGTTCGAGCGGATTCACATCAGGTTCGATTGGTCTGCATCAGGTTCGATTGATGATGCACCAGGTTCGAGATGATTCACATCAGGTTCGATTGGTCTACATCAGGTTCGATCGACTCTGCACCATGTTCGAGCGGATTTGCATATGGTTCGACTGGTCTGCATCAAGTTTGACTGGTCTGCATCAGGTTTCGCGTGAGTCTTCACAATGTGATCGGGCAGGGTGCCAGAGTGGTGGAGCAGGGTGCGGGGAGGTCGTTCCCCGTCGCAGTTGTCCGCATTCGTGATTGGTGGCGAACAATCGAATTCGCTGTTATATAACTATTATAATTTATTTATTAATTGATTATTTTTATATATGTATGCATGCTTTCTGTGATTTACTGCCTTATGTGTCGTAATAGGAGCATGCTAGGTTGCGTATATTATTCTGAATATTATATGCATGTAAAAACCCTTGGTTTTAAATAACTAAGTGGGAGAAGGGATTGGTAATTAATTCCCGCGGCCTCCATTATTGGTTTGTTAGTAATGTGAATAAACTTGTGCGTCGGCATTAGAGCCTTCCTCCCCATCGAATGAGTTTATTCATAGATTGCTGGAACAGACTTCATTAAATAATTATGTTTGTAATGTGATGCATATGAACTTGCGCGTTGGCATAGACCTTTCTCCCTATCGGATGAGTTTATATGCGGTTCACTGGTACAAATTTATAATTGATGACTGTAGGAAGTTATCCAAGCGCGTGTGTACTTCTCTATCTGTAAGGCACATAAGCTTGCGCAATGGACTTGGGGTCAAATAATGGTATGCACTTAGATGCAAATAATAAGTATCCTCCCCATCGGAGTCACAGCTTTTATTTGCATGGCTAAAGAGGAACCGACTAATAATTATTTTGTCATAAAGTTAGGTTGACAAATGAAATTAATTGGTAAAACCTTCACTTGTAAATGTTCGAGTTTGTAAACGTCCACACTATCGTGGCTTACAAACTCACGGTGCTTGAGATGTCCGTGAATTTATATTTTATATTGTTTTGAGGGAATCAATATAAATGGATAAATTCGATGATTTGATCGGTATATATATTTTATGATTCTCTGAATTTCGAATAGTTTTATTTCACTTATGGTTGGCCAAAAGAAATTATATTTACTGGTCGAAAATTAGATGATTAGAAAAGAATCTTGGATTCTAATTTTACTGCTTAAGAAATACATGTGTGTTCTAATAAAAAACTTATCATGATGCATATTAAAGTCTCTGGTGAAGAGATAAGAGATTCATAGAAATATGATGGTCTCATGTAACTCTTCGGATACTTGAGTAAGTTAAAAGGCGGTAGGTCATGATTGAATTTGATGAATGAATTGGAAATACATGGAATAGAAGTTGAAGGGGAAACCTAAGTCAATTTTATTCTTCATTGTTTGCCTAAATATTTTGAGCAAGTTCCACCTGAATTACAAAGAGGCTGTATATGGCGGAGAACTTCTGACAAAACATATGGCGAAGAAAATCCAATTTCATCAAGATGTGAACAAGGTTAGTATCTCATTCACTAGTTGTTGAAGCATGATTAGCGGTGGCATCTACTGACACGTTGTGTGTAGATACCTGAATCACTAAAAGCATGTAACTTAGTGATGAAGAGATTATTATGGACATGGGTAATACTACGAGAGTAGTGGCTATTGCAGTGGGAGTTGTTTATTTATCTTACGATATAAATAGACGTTTGATTATGAGAAATTGTCTTTATGTATGTTTTCATAGAAAGAATTTTATTTCAGTTTCTATGCATTTATGGATGGATACTCCATTTCATTTAAATGACATGGTCATAGTAATGAAGGATGGAGCTACAATCTATTAAGGTACGTTATTGACAATTTGTTAACTCTTAAATCACGTTTATACCACGGATGCAACAAATAATCATTAATAATACGTCTTTTAATCCTAATAAGAGAATGACTCTTATGAAAATGATTAGATAGATGATGAATTATTTAGAATTACTAAATTTATTTTATGGGTATACCCTAGAAACAGCATGTCATGTAACGTTTTTCTGTTTGTGGAATATTCTAGAAAAATGAAGGGTGATGATTTATTTAATCCAAAAGATCAAAGGGTGATTGTTAACACAAACACTAGTTTTTTTTTTGGAAAAGGACTTTGTATTAAATCATAAACCCATGTATAAATTGTTCTAAAGGAAGTGAGAGGGAAAACACAAAGTATTAGTACCAATTGTATAAGAGGATATACCACAAGTTAAACTGCAACGCGTGTCACGTCTGATACACAATTGCGTGTAGTGCCTTGTCGTAGTGGGAGGGTTGTTCGACAACATGCAAGATATATATTTTGGGAGAGTCGTGAGACTTAGTCCCTAGTAAACATGGATTGAACCCACAGATACGACGAAGCACTATAAGATCGAAATGCGATATCTTAGCTAGTACAATGATGTTGAAATAGAATTGATGAATTCTAAATTAAATCTGGGAGCTTGTAAGACCACTAAATAGTGTAAAAGCCATTGGAAGTGCTCATACAAAATAAAAGAGGATCATATGGAAAGGTGAAAAACTTGGAAGTAAAGCTTATTGCGAAAAAGGTATACTCAGAAAGAAAGGGTTCGATTATGAGATAACCTGTTCGCCGGTAGCTATACCTAAATCGATCCGAACTCTTTTACCTGTTACTACTCATATGGAATATGAGGGATAACAAATAGATGTCAAGACAGCTTTCCTGAATGGATGTCTTGAGGAAAACATCTATGTTAAGCAACCAGAGTGATTCATTGCAAAGAGCTAAGAGCATTTTGATATTAAGCTTAAAAGTGTCCATCAATGGACTAAAGCATCCATTTTGATGAGGAATCCAGGCATATGGATTTATTCAATGTGCGGATGTGTCTTGTGTATTGAAAAGAGTGACAAAAACGTAGTGGTATTTCTTGTACTATACGTAGATGATATATTGCTCATTGGAGACAATGAAAAAGTATTGTCGGGCGTATGGGTGTGGTTGATAAAGCAGTATGAAATGAAGGACTTAAGAAAAGCAAAATATATCCTTTTGATCACGGTAATACGGATCACAAGAAAGAATGTTATGCTTATCTCAAACTTCATGAATAGGTACAATTCCCACTCGTTTAGCATGTAACTTTATCTAAGGAAATGTGTCATAAGATACAAAAAGAAGATAAAGGTGATGAAAGCGGTTCCTTATGCTTCGGCGAATAAGGAAGCTTAATCTAAGGAATGTTATGCATGAGAATGGATAATTGTATTGTCAATTGTATAGACAGTGAGTATCAAGGTAACTCGAAATAAGAATGTTGAACTGTGGTAAGACATATATTTATGTACCTGAAAAGGACTAGAAATTATATGTAGGCTTACTGTACAGATTCGCTGCTTCTTATGAGTTACGTAGATTCAGATTTTTCAAATCAGATAGGGACGACAATAAATTCACCTCAAGGTTATGTGTTTAATTTTAAGAAGTAGAGCCATAATATGGAGGAGTGTTATATAGAAATATATTTCGAACTCCAGACTCCATCATGGAAAGATGATAAATTGGAGCCTATAAGGCAGCCAAAGTATCTATATGACTCTAGAAACTTCATGATGGGCTTTGAAGTATTTCTAAGTTTGCCCAAGATATCACAATTTAAATTAATGATATTGGTGCAGTTGTAAACTTGAAGAAATCACGAGTCCATAAGGCAATTAAACACATGGAGCGCGAGTACTACCTGTTACGAGAAATTGTATGATGAGGGGAAGGTTGTTGTCGCCTAGATTGTCTTTTAGTATAAGTGGGAGATTGTTGGATTATATACTAAAAGTCTAGCTTTTTGTATGAACAATGTTATAACAATTAATTTGAAATGAGAATCATATGATCAAATGATTGCGTCTTACAATTTATTTATATGCACGATGCAATAGTCCACTTACTTTATACTCTAGATAATATGTTGTGCGACAACACGTGGAAGATCATATTATCGGTTTCCTTATAAAGTATAAACAGATGCTCACAACCGAGATAGACGGGGACTCTCTATTGGGATGGTTGTAGTGTGGTTTGGTATTAGCTTGTCTTGGCTATAGAATCACATTATTGCACTTGTGTGTATTGAGCAGGACCGCCTGAGATCGTTCGACTTATACTGACTTATAGGAGAACTTGATCTCAGTTATTATGGAAGTTCGTGCTCTTAATTTCTATACAATAACCTCGACACGTTGGGCAGTATGTATTTCTTTGATTCATCAATGGGTGAGATTTACATGTAATTAAATCAACAAACTCGGTGAGTTGGGAAGTAGTGTTGTCTCTATGGTGAGCTGTTGATTGTAGAAGGAATCCATGTCCAACATAGGTTGATGATGTCTCCTTGAGAAGCTCATAAGGATTATCATGTAAACCCTGCAGGTGGAATTTATTCCGGCATGATAATGAGGTTGAGTGGTACTACTCTTGGATGAGATATTAATTAATTGAGTTGTCAGTAACTTAAATTAATTAATGGACATTGTATATCTTAAACATGGGGAGACTAACGGGCTCATAATAAGAAGGAGCCCAAAACGTAATTTTGGGATTGGAAAGGCAGTGCAGTAATAATATTTTAGTGGAATATATTATTATTATTGGACATAAGTATAAGCTTTGGGCTAAGCTTGGATACTTAAGCCCAATGGAGGCCCAACCCAATTTTTCCTCCTGGTCCCTGCTGTAGCCCATGTATATAAGCCACCTCAACTTATCTGGAACCCTAATCTAATTCATTATTCACGTGTGATGAGGGTTGAGAGCAGATTGAGGAAGTCTCGTAGATCGTCGCCCACACGATGTCGAGATCGACTTGGGACATACGGCAGAAGATCAGAATGTAGTTTGCTGCTGCTGTCCGCCACCTTGCGAAATTTATATAAAATCGCACAGTGATCAGAATTCGAAGATCAATATAATGACGGAAAGCCATTGAAGAGAGAATTGTCTGAGCACAAAGATCATTTAAATCCGTCATCAGACAAGGAAGTTATGGCCATTCTCGTGGGACTGCACAATCTGTCAGCGAGAATCCTTCATCTTCTACATACCCTGGTGAACGGTAATCGTTTCTATGATTTATTGCTTCCGCTGATATTAAAAACGTATGGATCCCTAACGGGTTATGTTAACCAAACGATCCAAGCGCCAACAGCTATGACCACCGCCTATGATAAAATTCATAATCTGAGGGAACTCTTTGGGCATCAGAGTCGTCATGCTAGGTCGAAGGGCATGTCTGTACTAATGAACACCAAAATGGCTGAGGGCACTTCTGTAAGGGAGCATGTCCTTAGAATGATGGCCAACTCAATGAGTTGGAAGTTCTTGGAGCTGAAATCGATGGGGAAACCCAGGTCGATATCATACTCCAGAGCTTGCCTTGGAGTTTTGAGCAGTTTCTCCTGAACTATGGTATGAACAAACATTTGTAAAAGTTGGCGAACTTCTGACAGAATTTGTGGTAGCGAAAGAACTGTTTTGTAGAGTTCCTTAGGTTCATGTTGCTAAAAATGCTGCTCATCCTAGGCCGAAAGGCGGTAGGAATAAGAAGAAGCAAGAAAATTCAGCACCAATGAACCAAGTGAAGCAAAGACTAGTGCGGTCAAGAAGCCTAAAGGCAAGCGCATCAAATGCAAGCAGCCGGGACACTACAAGGTTGACTGCCCTCTTCTGAAAGGGAACAGGAATGGTAAGTCTTATATACTAGTTGTTGAATCATGTTTAACGGCTGTATCTACTGACACTTGGTATGTAGATACGGGAGCCACTGACCATGTCTGCAATTCTTTGCAGGGGTTCCACCAAACCCGACAGCATAGTGATGGGGAGATTACCATACTCATGGGGAATGCTACAAGAGTAGCAGCTGTCGCAGTGGGAGACGCTTATTTATTTTTCAATAAGAATAAAACTCTTGTTTTGAGGAATTGTCTTTATGTACCTCATTTTAGAAAAAATTTAATTTCGATTTCTAAATTGTTTATGGATGGATATTCTGTTTCTTTTAATGACAAGGTTTTTATAAGGAAAGATAGAATTATTATCTGTGATGGTGCATTGATAGATAATTTGTATACTCTTAATCCAATTTCTCCCACGGTGCAACAAATTGAAACGAACGATACATCTACTAATAAGAGAAAAGAACCTTCTAAAATGAATCAAACATATCTTTGACATCTAAGACTAGGTCATATTAACTTGAGTAGGATTCAAAGGTTAATATCTGATGGACCTCTGAGTTCATTAGTAGTGGAAAATTATCCAACTTGCAAATCCTGCTTGGAAGGAAAAATGACAAAAAGGCCTTTTAAGGCAAAGGGGTATAGAGCCAAGAATTTATCGGAATTGGTTCATTCTGATTTATGTGGTCCTATGTCTGTCCAGACAAGAGGGAGTTATGAATATTTCATCACTTTCATCGATGATTATTCTAGATACGGATATATTTATTTGATGCGTTGCAAGTCTGACTGCTTTGATAAATTTAAAGAGTATAAGGCTGATGTGGAAAAGAAACATGGCAAATATATCAAGACACTACGATCAGATCGTGGTGGCGAATACCTCTTGGGAGAGTTTATGTATTATTTATCAGAGCAAGGGACTGAATCCCAATTGTCTGCACCGGGCACACCCCAGCAGAATGGTGTAGCGGAAAGAAGGAATAGGACTCTTATGGAAATGGTAAGATCAATGATGAGTTATTCGGAATTACCAAATTCATTCTTGGGACATGCTTTAGAAACGACGACTTACATTTTAAACTTAGTACCTTCTAAATCGGTAGCCTCGACACCCACAGAACTGTGGATCGGGCGAAAGCCTAGTCTGAAACATGTTTGGATTTGGGGTGCTCCGGCACATGTGGTGAAGGCAGATGCCGATAAGTTAGAATCGCATACTGATGTTTATCTGTTTATAGGGTATCCTAGAGGAACGAAGGGTGGTTTATTTTATAGTCCTAAGGACCAAAAGGTGATCGTTAGCACAAACACCAAATTTTTGGAAGAGGATTATGTAATGAACCACAAATCCATGAGTAAAATTGTTCTAGATGAAGTAAGAGAGGAAACACCAAACATAATACCAATTGTACAAGAGGATACACCACAGGACACTGCACCGCATGTCACACCTGATACAAAATTGCCTGTGGAGCCTCGTCGTAGTGGTAGGGTTGTGAGACAGCCGGATAGATTCATGGGACTGGGAGAGTCTTCTGACTTGGTCCCTGGTGAACATGAAATTGACTTATGGAATTACTACAAGGCACTGCAAGATAAAAATGCTCAATTATGGCAAAACGCAATGAAATCTAAAATAGAATCCATGCATTCTAATCAAGTCTGGGAGCTTTTAGAACCACACGATGATGTAAAAGCTATTGGTTGCAAGTGGATCTATAAAAGAAAAAGTGGATCTGACGGTAAGGTGGAAACCTTTAAAGCAAAGCTTGTGGCTAAAGGATATACTCAGAAAGAAGGAATCGATTATGAGGAAACCTTCTCGCCTGTGGCCATGCTTAAGTTAATCCGGATTCTTTTGTCTATTGCTGCTCATATGGATTATGAGGTATGGCGAATGGATGTCAAGACATCTTTCCTGAATGGAAGTCTTGAGGAAAACATCTATTTGAAGCAACTATAGGGATTCATTGCAAATGGCGAAGGGCATCTTGTGTATAAGTTTAAAAGGTCCATTTATGGATTGAAACAAGCTTTAAGATCATGGAACATCCGTTTCGATAAAGTAATCCAGTCATATGGATTTATTCAATGTCCGAATGAATCATGTGTGTACAAGAAGTGTGACGAAAACATAGTGGTATTCCTTGTACTCTACGTGGATGATATTCTACTCATTGGAAACAATGTAAAGTTATTATCGGGCGTAAAGGTATGGTTGTCCAAGCAGTTTGAAATGAAGGACTTAGGAGTGGCCGGACACATACTTGGGATCAAATTAATAAGGGACCGCAAGAAAAGAATGTTGTGCTTATCCCAAGCTTCATACAATGATACAATCCTGGCTCGTTTTAGCATGCAAGATTCCAAGTAAGGTTTTCTACCTTTCAGACATGGAATACCTCTATCTAAGAGGATGTGTCCTAAGACACAACAGTAAAGAGATGCAATGAAGCTGGTCCTTTATGCTTCGGCAGTAGGAAGCCTTAGTATGTTATGCTATGTACGAGACCAGATACCTATTATGCCGTGGGCATGGTCAGTAGGTATCAAAGTAATCCCGGACAAGGGCATTGGACTGCGGTAAAGCATATTTTGAAGTACCTGCGAAGGACTAGGGATTATATACTGGTTTATCGGGGAGATACTTTGTTACCTTTGGGTTATACAGATTCGGATATCCAGTCAGATAGGGATACCCCAATTTTAATCACCAATAATAATCAGTGATAAATATTCATTTTCCTTTATTTTTATACAACACAATTTTCACAAACAGCTCATTACACCGGCCCAGCCAACAGGTCGTCATCCATGTATACAACTCTCAGGATCTAATGGAACCCCAACCACCAATCTCATGTGCAATTTACCTACAATGCATAAATTAGTGATATAAAATCTCAGTAAGTAGAAATCATGTATGACAGTGCATGAAAATGCATTTATTTTCAATTCCTTCTAGTTGGTCTGTTTTATCTTGAAAACTGTTCACGTTGCGGGATCCCCATAACACACTTATAATATGCACCCCAAATGAGCTCAATGGGGATGATTTTTTCGAAACTCAAATATAGTGCCGGGAATGATTCTTCCAAACCCTGACAGAGATGCATATATAGTGGCCGCCCACACCATTAGTATCTTATTAATATTTGGGGAGAACACATTTTCATGATTATGTATGGTATGCAACCAGGGGAATTAAATATGCACCATACCATTTACGATATCAATATCAACATTTAATTACAAATAATTCATGACATAATTATCACATAATAATCATAAATAATTTACAAACAACGTGTTTATACATTGTAGTTGGACCTCTACTTACCTGAATTCCAACAATAATAATATTATAGACCTCGTGAAGAATTATAATTAATCTGCTCCGACACACGTTCCGATACGCATGCACCTCTTTCCCCTTTTCTCCCTCTCTCTCAACCCTCTCTTTCTCTTTTCTCCCTCTTGCTTGTTGTTCTCCCCTTTTCTCCCCCCTTTCTCTCTCCTCCTTTCTATCTTTTCTCTCTTTTTCGTCTCTTTTCCTTTTTTCTTCCCCCCTCTCTCTCCTTCTTCTCTCTCCTACCCTTCTTTTCTCTCTTTTTTTTTTCGCAGCCACTGCTGTTTTTTGTTTCTTTTCCAATTCCCCAATCAGGGGTTAATTTAGATATAGAGAGGTGGGAGTGGAAGTCGTACACGACTATCCTACCCCTCAATTACTATATTATATTATATTATATTATTATTATTATATAGTATCCAAATTAATGCACATAAATATTCACATATTATTACCATTATTATCACGGATGTGTCAAATTAAATGTAAAGACAAATAAAAATGTAGAAATAATTACCACATAATTATAAAAATACGTAAAATACAAATTATAAAATGAGAAAAATTCTCGGGTATTATATACTCCCCACCTTATAAGACTTTCTTCCTCGAAATTTAGTCTCACTCTATTTCAAAATTTTATAGTCATCACTTTTGAAATAAACAAGACCACAACTTTATTCATACAAAATCACATATTTAACATATCATAAAACTTACTGGTCTGGTGGTGTACCACAGATTCCAAAATTGTATACATGGACAGTCTACATGACCATGACCGTGCTCTGATACCATTCTGTCACGCCCCAATTTTCATCACCAATAATAATCAATGATAAATATTCATTTTTCTTTATTTTTATACAACACAATTTTCACAAACAACTCATTACACCGGCCCGGCCAACAGGTCTCATCCATGTATACAACTCTCAGGATCTGACGGAACCTCAGCCACCAATCTCGTGTGCAATTTACATACAATGCATAAACTAGTGAAATAAAATCTCAGTAAGTAGAAATCATGTATGACAGTGCATGAAAATTCATTTATTTTCTATTCCTTCTAGTTGGTCTCTTTTATCTTGAAAACTGTTCATGTTATGGGATCCCCACGACACACTTATAAAATGCACCCCAAATGAGCTCAATGGGGACAATTTTTCCAAACCCCGAATATAGTGTCGAGAATGATTTTTTCGAACCCTGGCAGAGATGCATATATAGTGGTCGCACACATCATTAGTATCTTATTAATATTTGGGGAAACACTTTTCATAATTATGCATGGTATGCAACCATAGCAATTAAATATGCATCATACCATTTATGATATAAATATCAACATTTAATTACAAATAATTCATGACATAATTATCACATAATAATCACAAATAATTCACAAACAACATGTTTATGCATTGTAGTTGGACCTCTACTTACCTGAATTCCAACAATAATAATGTTATAAACCTCGTGAAGAATTATAATTAATCTGCTTCGACACGCACGTTCCGATACGCACACAACTCTTTCCCCTTTTCACCCCCTCTCTTTCTCCCCTCTCTTTCTCTTTTCTCCCTCTTGCTTATTACTCTCCCCTTTTCTCCCCCCTATCTCTCTCCTCCTTTCTTTCTTTTCTCTCTTTTTCTTCTTTTCCTTTTTTCTTCCCCCATCTCTCTCTCCTTCTTCTCTCTCCTACCCTTCTTTTCTCTCTTTTTTTTTCGCAGCCACAGCTGCTTTTTGTTTCTTTTCCAATTCCCCAATTGGGGGTTAATTTAGATATAGAGGGTGGGAGTGGAAGTCGTAGTGGAAGTCGTACACGACTATCCTACCCCTCAATTATTATATTATATTATATTATTATTATTATATAGTATCCAAATTAATGCACATAAATATTCACATATTATTACCATTATTATCACGGATGTGTAAAATTAAATGTAAAGACAAATAAAAATGTAGAAATAATTACCACATAATTAAAAAAATACGTAAAATACAAATTATAAAATGAGAAAAATTCTCGGGTATTATATACTCCCCACCTTATAAGAATTTATTCCTCGAAATTTAGTCTCACTCTACTTCAAAATTTTATAGTCATCACTTTTGAAATAAATAAGACCACAACTATATTCATACAAAATCACATATTTAACATATCATAGAACTTACTGGTCTGGTGGTGTACCACATATTCCAAGATTGTATACATGGACAGTCTACAGGACCATGATCGTGCTCTGATACCATTCTGTCACACCCCAATTTTCATCACCAATAATAATCAGTGATAAATATTCCTTTTCCTTTATTTTTATACAACACAATTTTCACAAACAACTCATTACACCGGCCCGGCCAATAGGTCGTCATCTATGTATACAACTCTCAAGATCTGACGGAACCCCAGCCACCAATCTCGTGTGCAATTTACTTATAATGCATAAACTAGTGAGATAGAATCTCAGTAAGTAGAAATCATGTATGACAGTGCATGAAAATCATTTATTTTCTATTCCTTCTAGTTGATATCTTTTATCTTGAAAACTTTTCATGTTGCGGGATTCCCATGACACACTTATAATATGCACCCCAAATGAGCTCATTGAGGAGAATTTTTCCGAACCCCGAATATAGTGCCGGAAATGATTTTTCCGAACTCTGACAGAGATGCATATATAGTGGCCGCACACACCATTAGTATATTATTAATATTTGGGGAGAACACTTTTCATGATTATGCATGGTATGCAACCAGGGCAATTAAATATGCATCATACCATTTACGATATCAATATCAACATTTAATTACAAATAATTCATGACATAATTATCACATAATAATCACAAATAATTCACGAACAACATCTTTATGCATTGTAGTTGGAGCTCTACTTACCTGAATTCCAACAATAAAAATATTATAGACCTCCTGAAGAATTATAATTAATCTGCTCTGATACGCACGTTCCGATATGCACCTCTTTCCCCTTTTCTCCCTCTCTCTCTCCCCTCACTTTCTCTTTTCTCCCTCTTGCTTATTGCTCTCCCCTTTTCTCCCCTCTCTCTCTCCCCTCTCTTTCTCTTTTCTCCCTCTTGCTTACTGCTCTCCCCTTTTCTCCCATCTCTTTCTCTTTTCGTAATGTTAGCTTATTTTAGTTAATTAAGTATTTAATGAGAGGTAAATAAGGAATTAATTTGAATATTTCTTATTATTAATGAATCATTTAATGAGATGAAAATTATAATTAATGAGAGAATTTAATAAAATTTGAAAAGGTTTTAAATGAGAATATAAACCTCTCATTAAAAGTGAACCAGCATTAATGATAGGATCCCTACCCTGTCATAATTGAGCATTATCTAGAGAAGCAATTATGACAGGGTCATGACAGAGAAATTCCTCTCATTAAATGTTTTTAATGGTAGTATTTTTAGATTTAATGACAGGATTTCCTATCATTATAGGCCTATTTTCTTGTAGTGCATCTTCAACTGTTATATAGAGTCTGAATATATATCTTGATTGTTGATTGAGCGCGTTTACTGCTGAACAGGATTCCATGTTATGATTCTAAGTGAGGGGACTCTAAAGCTTCATTAGAACTATCATATATGAATACTTGTTCATTGAATTGAATTCAGGTTAGTAAGTAGGATAAAGATGATAATTTCATAGTACCTATAAAGGAAGATCATATTGGGTTAGAGGGGGGTGAAATCGTGTTCTTGCTTCGAGGTAATTCACACTTGTTACATGCATGTTTACTTGTGTCTATAGAGTAGATTTACATTGTTTAGTGATGCGTCCATATTTCATATGGCATAGTCAGACATTAATATACGGAAGGGAAATTATTGAATGAAATTGGATGGCGCGAAGAGCTACCTATCTTCTCACTTATTCAATCTCGATTATTCTCTACTTTTTCTATTTTATTTGATGTTTAATTATTTGATTAGTAAATTAATAACAATTCCTCACTTAAATTTCCTAACAATAGTTCTAATTAATTTAGATATTAATAAATTGATAATCATCCGTCCTTTGGGTTCGGTAATATAACTAGGTCGCTTACCTAAGCTACAGTTACATCCTTCATACTTGGGAATTAATTGTGTGTTGAGAAAACACCCAACACGCATATACTACCATGGTCGAGTCCTTCTCCAACCACAAATCATGCCAACCCTTATCAAATGCTATTTCAATAGCTAGGAAAGTTGCTGCCAATTCAACTTCTATTGCAAAACTTGTTCCAAACCCGCTGGTGAAACCACCCATGAAAAATCTCCTATAGTTCCGAAATTGCCCCCCACCAGCAATAGTTCCCAGCGAACCTGCCATATAGCCGTTGTTGGATTGTATACTAAAAGTCTAGCCTTTGTATGAATAATATTATAACAATTAATTTGAAATGAGAATTACAATGATCATACATTTTGCATATTATAATTTATTTATATGTTATTGCAAAAGTCCACTTACTTTATATTATAGATAATATGGTGTGCGGCGTCGCACGGAAGATCATATTGATGGCCCCTTATAAAGTGTAAACAAATGCTCACAATCTATCGGGATTGTTGTAGTGTGATTTGGTATTAGTTTGTCTTGACTATAAAATCACATTAGTATGTTTTGTGTGTATTGAGAAGGACCGCTTGAGATCGTTCAACTTATACTGAATATATAGGAGAACTTGATCTCAGATATTATGGATGCTCATGCTCTTAATCCCTATGCAATAACCTCGACATGTAAGGCAGTTTATATCTCTTTGATTCATCAATGGGTAAAATTTATGTATTAAATCAACAAACTCAATGAGTTAGGAAATAAGGCTGTCTCTATAGCGTGATGTTGATTGCAGAAGGAATCTGTGTCCTATTAAATAGGTTGATGATGTCTCTTTGAGGAACTCATAAGGATTATCATATAAATCCTGCAAGTGGATTTATTTTGACATGATAACAAGGTTGAGTGTACTACTCTCGAATGAGATATTAGTTAATAGAGTTGTCAGTAACTTAATTAATTAATGGGCATTGTATATTTAAACATGGGGAAACTGTCGGGCTCATAATAAGAAGGAGCCCATAATGTAATTTGGGATTAGAGCGGAAGTGAAGTAATAATATTTTAGTGGACTATATTATTATTAATGTACTAAAATACAAGTTTTGGGCTAACTTGGATATTTAAGCCCAATAGAGGACCGACTCTAAATGCCTAAATAAATCCACTTGCAGGATTTATATGTTGGGAAGAGGTAGACAGAAGATTGAGAGGATCTTGAAGATCGTCGCCCACACGACATCAAGATTGGACTTGGGAATACAACAAAAGTTCAAGAGGTCATTTACTGTTGCTGTTTGATCACTATGCACGCTCAACTTCCATGATTTTTCGGTGTTTTTGTGGAACACAAAACTTGTGGAGTGATACAAGGTTAGAAAGTTATGGAAGAGGGGATCATTTTGGTTCAAAAATCACTCAAATCGGAGATTGAATGAGGAAGTTAAGCTCAAAGTCGTGAGGTCACGCTAGCTGCCTGCGAGAATTTTCTCTTCTTCAACATACCCTGGTGAAAGGTAATACATATTCATATTCTTGCTTCCGTTGATATAGAATTTCATGGAACCCTAACGGTTCACATTAACCAAATAATCGAATGCTAACAATTGATATCTAAGCTTCGATTTCGTGAGTAAACGTTACACGTTAGGCTAGGGTTTATGTGCCTTACGTGATTAAGGTTTAGAATATGTTTCTTGTTGAATAATCTAATTGTACACGGCGACACACGTGCACACATGACGGGTCGATGACGATGTCGATGGGGCGTGGAGGTGATGAGGCATCCACCGCAGGCACGGCTCTTGCCTACCAGTGGCACGACTCATGGAAGTCGCGGTTAAGAGTAATGTTTACCGAAGCTACACATTGGAAGCGACGGAGTGGTGGACGATGGCCGGCGGATTTGGGCAGTGATCCACGGCGGCAAAGCATGTTACCTTCGACGTGGGAAGGCACGAGTGATTCCGACAAGAGGCACGACGACCAGCGCGTTTGTGCGCAGCTGAGCGGAACGGATGGTTGTTGACGCCATTATGCGACGCGGCGTTGTCGAGCACCAGCTGATGCTTTTGGCCATTTGGAATCATGTGGCATGATCGAAAGACCAGGCCGAGCGTTCGGAACTACCGGCGAGGCAGATTAGGTAGCAAGGCACGATCGAGCGAGAGCTGTCGGCACGACTGCCGACGGAAGTCGGCACGATCGGTGGAGGTCTTAGATGTGGCGGTGACGAGTTCCGGCGAGTTTCGGGTGAAGGCAGCTCGTGATGATGAACGACTTAGGGTGCAAGTAAACCTACTTGTCGCGTAAGGCATCGGTTCAACAAGTGAAGTGTCGGACAAGACTTCCTAATAAAGTACCATTTTATTTCGTAATATATAACTGCCATAATTTATTTAATTATTTATTATTGTTATTATGGTTGCATGTCGACATTGATGATTTTGTTGATCTGGACGATATCGACTATTTCGATAATGTGGTCGATATCGATGATTTTGATAATTTGGACGATATCGATGGTCGATATCGATAGTTTCAAAATTTTGATAATTTGGCCATAATAGTTGAAAAATTTAATTAATTTTCATGGTTACTATTGTTATATATTTTTGCATGATTCTCAGTGATTTACTGTCTTATCTTAATATATATAAAAGCAGAATAAATCTAATACTTGCCATCTATTTCTAAAATAAATCTCAATCACTCATTAAAATAAAAATAATTATAATTATGACATTTACGAATTAGAAAATAATTTAGTAAATTCTGACCATCTATTTCTCAAACAAAAATCACAATCATCCATTAAAATAATTAAATAATTATAATTATGAACAAAACTCAGTCACCCAATAAAATAATTAAATAATAATAATTGTGACATTTTCAAATTAAGAAATAAGATTTTATTTATTAAATCTCCACCACCCACTAAAATAATTAAATTATTATAATTATTACTTTTTCAACATTTTCAAATCAGAAAATAAGATTTCTATACATATATAAAAGCAAATTTAAACTTCTACTTTTGTTTTTAATTTTCTTTTCAATTTTACTCTATTTATAAATAATTCAATTTTAATCTTGACCGTTTAAATATTACTTTGATTTCAATCATAAAATTTAATTATACTAGTAATGGATTTTAATATTTAAATTTTACTTTTTTATTTTACAATATAACATATGAGATATATTTTGGCATATTTGACTAATTTTTAATAAGCTTAATATATATATATAACTTAATTTCTATTTTTATCTTCAATTTTAATCTTGACCGTCTATTAATTTTGATCTCAATCATAGATTCTATTTATGCTAATAATAAATTATTTATTTAGTTTTTTAATCAATAATATAAATTTGATAAATATGAAAAATATTATTGGCATATATTCTACTAATTGTCAATCAATATACTAATTTTCATAATATCAAATCTTTCAAAGCTATCTTTGGTAAATTTTCACCTTTTTTTCTACGTCGTTGATTGCTTTCAATCACGATCGTTTATTCTTTCAAATCATTCTATATAAACCTTTTCATTACCTAATCAAATCCTTACTCTTTTTTTTTTCTTTTTCTACTCTATTTCACTTTCATACTATTTCTATTCTTTTTTAATTTTTTTTATCTTTTATATTTTACTTTGATTTTGATATAATGTGCAGGTTCAATTATTTTGAGGTATCATTCTTCTTTTTTATTTTTTGTTATCTTTATTTTATCTTTTATACTTTTATTTGATCTTATTTTTATGTTCAATTATTCTGATATTTGATCTTATATGCAGGTTCAATCATTTTCATTTGAAGTATCATTCTCTTTTTTAGTTTTTGTTATCTTATTTTCGTTTCTCTACGATTTTTGTATTTTCTTTTTAATTCTATAAACCTTATTTATATACTTTAATTTATTTGATCTTTTATACTTTTATATGATCTTATTTTCAGGTTCAATCATTCCATTTGAGATATCATTCTTCTTTTATTATGGGCGTGGGTGGAATGGGTTGGTGGGATTTTGGGGGTGGGTAAGGGGTAGGGCTGGGTGGTAATACTTTTATTATTTAAATATTAAAATCTAAAAATTTATTAAATTTTTTTTTTGGGAGTGAGGGTGGGTAGGGATAGGTTGGGTGGAGAGTTTCCTCCACAAAAAATTATTTTTAATAAAATTGTAGATTTTAGTATTTAATATAATAAAATTTTATTATTTTATTTATCATATGTAAAATTCTATTTTAAAAATATTTTTTGAATTACGAATTTGAAATCCATTCAAAAATTCATAATTTATTGAAATAGTAAATTTCAAATGAATTGATGTAAAATTCAAGGAATTTAAATGTCACTCATTTTCAAATTCATTTGATTTGAAATGACTCAATTCAAACACAATCTAAAAGTATATAATTGTAATATACTTTAATTCTTTTCGTGCAATACACGTATGGATAATATCTAGTTATTTATTAAAAATTGAATAATAATAAATATATTTGTAAGCAAATAAAATTCACAGTCCAATTAACAGACAACACGTGAATTTTCATGATTAAAATATCAATTTTAATTTATTATATTTTATTTGGGGATTTAATAAATTAATTCCTAAAATAAATTGATAATCAATTAATAATTAATTTAAGCTCAACATATTAAATGAGGCTTACATTAAATGAGATCTGACCCAAGTCAAATAAGTCCAATTGAAATGTAGCTTGACCCAAGTCAAACAAAGCCTTGAAAGGTCAAAGTCTGCAGAATAGATGTCAAATCATCGATTGATCAGACAAATTGTGAGTTATATATGGGGCTTCCTCACCCTTCATCTATATAAGGAGCCCTCCTCCATTCATTCCAGACACACGGAGAGCGATTCTCAGCGAAGATCAAAGACTTCAGAATTGTCTGAATAGTTCTTCGAATTCTTCAATGAGAATCAACTCAAGAATTGAATACATCTGGAATTCATGTTCTAAACCGCCCGGATTAAGCATTCTATAGTCAAGTTTTTCGCTGAACAACCTACAATCTGGGATTCAGGTGCTAAATTGCCCGTATTTAAGTCTGCTTAAGTCAAAGTTCTTCCAAGAATGATCTATAATTTGGATTTAGGAGCTAAATAGCCAGGATTTAAGCATTTTTAAGTCGAGCAACCATTAAAATAAGCCCGGATTAATGTTTCAAAGGGTTTAGGGGTTTTATGACTTTTTCAAATTAAGAAATAAGATATTATTTATTAGAAAATAAAAATATTAAATATAATCCAATCTTAACCATCTCTTTTTAAAACAAATCTCAATCACCCATTAAAATAGTTAAATAATTGTAATTATACCCTTTTAAAATTAGAAAATAATTTAATGTTTTCAAAGGGTTTAAGGTTTTGACTTTTTCAAATTAGGAAATAATTTAGTCCAAATCCTGACAATCTATTTCTAAACCAAATTTCAACCACCCATTGAAATAATTAAATAATTATAATAATAATTTTTTCAAGTGAGGAAATGAGATATTATTAATTAAAATTTGAATAACATTAATATATTACTTGAATATATTCAAACAAATCTCAGTCACCCATTAAAATAAGTAAATTATTGTAATTATGATTTTTTCAACCTTTTCAAATCAGGAAATAAGATATTATTTATTGAAAATTTAAATAATATTATTTATATTATTTGAATATATTCAAAAATTTCAACCAAATCTCAGCTACCAATTAAAATAATTAAATAATTGTAATTATGACTTTCAAAATAATTTTGTCCAAATCCTGAAATCTCAACCACCCATTAAAATAATTAAATAATAATAATTATTATTATTTTCAAATCAGGAAATAATTTAGTTAAAATTTTGATCATCAATTTCTCAAACAAATCTCAGCCATCCATTAAAATGATTATATATTTATAATTATGATTTTTTTGAATTAGGAAATAAGATATTATTTATTAAAAATTAAATAATATTAAATATATTACTTATTAAAGATTGAAAATATTAAATATATTATTTGAATATATTAAAACTTTTCAAACAAATCCCAACCACCCATTAAAATAATTAAATAATTATAATTATAAAATTTTCAAATAAGAAAATAATATTGTCCAAATCCTCACCATCTATTTCTCAAATAAATTTTAGCCACCTATTAAAATAATTAAATAATTATAAGGGTTTAGGGTTTATGGTATAATGTTTTCGGAGGGTTTAGATAGGGGTGAGCAGAAAATTGAGAAAACCAATTTTTCGAACCGAATTGAGGAATTTCGGTTAATGTGGTTCGGTTTTTTCTCTTAAAATTAGGTTTTGGTTGATAAAATCCAGAAAAATCGGTGATCGGTTTTGGTTCGGTTAAGGGTGCCGAAAATCGATAAAATAAAAAAAAATGATATATTTTATGATTTTAAATTATTATCTATAATATTATATATATAGTATATGTGCACTGCTATCCTAAATTTCATTTCCTTCAAGTTAATCCTAACACCAGAGGAACGGCGCCTTACAACCACTTTTATCTTCCACAACACTCACAATCTTCTCAATCCGCTCTATATTTACCGTCATCGGTAATCCGACAGTTCAAGATAGTGAAGGTTCTCCATATACAGCAGCTTAAGACATCACAAAAGCTCTATGTTCTGAGATTGCAAGATCTTAATGGGATCTCTCCATCTTCCATTTGTAGAGTGTTGATAGTTTTTCTCAGTTTTTTCACAAGTAATTAATCTCTTGATGTGTTAATTTTTAGTTTTTCATTTTATTTTTTGAGGTCTCATTTCCTCTCATCCTCTAATTTTTCTTCTGTGAGGTCTCATGATAGAGATCTCATGATAAAGAATATATTTTTCTGTCAATTACACATTGCTCTGCCTTTTTTTTCTTAAACATTGGTATTCTGGTTTTAATTTTATTTTCTTAAGACCATCTGTATTGACTTGGTCACAATATTATGGGATTGATTTATTCTGTAGATGAACTTCTTGATTAATGTTTGTTGGATGGATTTATGATGACGATTGTGCATATTGTTAAGAAAATCGTATTAACCGAAAAAACACGAAATTAAAATTTTGGTTCGATTGATACGATAACACAAAAACATGGTTCGGTATTGGTTTGCTCTAAAATAATTTTGATTTTTTCAGTTCGGTGAAAAATTTTGCCAAAATCGACTAAACCGACCGAATGCTCACCCCTAGGTTTAGGGTCTACAGAGGGTTTAGGGTTTTAGGTTTAGGTTTTAGAATTGTGACATAATATATGTTTTCAGTCAGCCACCCATTAAATTAAAATAATTAAATAATTATAATTATAACTTTTTCAAATTAGAAAATAATTTAATCCAAATCTTGACCATCTATTTTTCAAAATAACTTCAGCTACCAATTAAAATAATTAAATAATTATAAGGGTTTAGGTTTTAATGTTTATGACATAATGTTTCCAGAGAGTTTAAGGTTTAGGGTAAAATCTTAGCCAACCATTAAAATAATAAAATAGTTATAATTATGACTTTTTCAAATCAGGAATAAGATATTATTTATTAAAATTTGAATAATATCTTTAAATATATTCAAAATTTTCAAACAACTCTTAGTCGCTCCCATTAAAATAATAATTAAATAATTGTATACACGAAACTTTAGATAAGTCTGTTGAATTATTTGCAATGGAAGTTTGGTTGAGTTAATTAATAGTAAAACATTTCATTAATTGATTGATGTTTATAAATTAGTAATATAGAGTTTGATCTTATAATTTTGAAAAAATATGCATTTTAACCTCATTGCAAAAGATATTAGTAAACCTATACGAATTTATCAATTTAACAGCCTCGCAAAGTTTTAGAAGCGCTTTGCCCATAACTACATTAGACTTTATTATTTAAACATTAGGTTAGATATAATTCAAATAAATATTATTCGGTCAAAAATCATACTATTAAGTGAAGTTGTTGCTCTAAAAATAACACATCTCGTGCAATGCATTGGTTCAGTTACTAGTTTGGTATAATAGGAGCATGCTAAGTTTAGTATTTTATTATTGAATATTATATGCATGCAAAAATTCTCGGTGTTAAATAACTAAGTGGGAGAGGGGATTGGTTAATAAATCTAGCAGCCTCCATTATTATTTTGTAAGTGATGTGAATAAACTTGCGTATTGGCTATAGTGCCTTCCTCCCCATCGGATGAGTTTACTCACGAATCACTGGTACAAACTTCTTTATGATGATTATAGGAAGTTACCTGAGCACGTGTGATCTTCTCCATTTGTAGGGACATAATCTCGTGCAATGGACTTGGAATAAAAAAATGGTGAACACTTAGGTGCAAATAATAAGTATCCTCCCCATCGGATTCACTACTGTTATTTGCAATGCTAAAGACACTACACCAAATTCACTGATTAACATTGCCGAATAGACATCGGTTATTCTTAAAACCTGATGTCTATTTATTTAAAATTGATGTCTTTTTCTAATCCGATATCTATTAGCGAAAAAGTAAGCTGATAGACATCGATTTTCTATGAAAATGCTCTGATAGACATTGGTTTTCAGTAACCGATGTCTTTTAAGCGATGTATATTCGCATTCCTAAAATAGTGCGCTGATAGACATCGGTTTTAACTAACCGATGTCTATTAAGCGATGTTATTTCCCTGATAGATATTAGTTTTCTATTAAATTATGCTAATAGACATCGGTTAGTAAAACTGATATCTTTGTAAACGAAGTCGATTCCCCATATCTGAAAAATGCGCTGATAGACATCGGTTTCTTTAGTACCGATGTCTATTTCGTGATGTTGTTTAAAATTTTAATTTAAAAAATATTACCAGTCCTAGGATTCGAACCTGTACATCCATCCACCATTTCTTCTAGTATAAACCAGCAAAGGCAAAAGACCTTTTCAAAATTTTTTGAAGAAAATAATATTTCTACATTAGAATTTAAACCCCATAAACTTCTTCCCTCCGTCGACACTTAGAAAAATTTCACCCTTTGAAATTTTAGCCCCACCTTAAATTGAAGTATTCTCACCACCACCATTGTAGTTTCGGGCTGCTATCTCTCTCTCGTTCACCCCGATGGTGGTAGGTCACCACTGCAATGCCGCGTACAGCACTGTAAGAGCCTTCGTGACCAACGTACCAATTCATCTCCTTTCCTTTCTGTTGGAGCATTCATTAGCAACGCCTCGACCCGCCACAGCATCGCACATGCAAAGCTTCCCACCGACATGAAATTACCAAAAGAACATCCATAATTTAAAGCCTCGTTGCTTGAAATTGTAGAAGGAGCAGTCAAAATTCCATGCCAGATTTCTAGGGTATACGAGAACGGCGGAGATGAAACTAGCGACCATCTGAATACTATCCACAGTCAACTGAGGGCCACTTCAATTTGCGAGTGTATGTCTTCTCTCTTTCTCTCTCCAAAATGTAGTCTCGTGAATAACTCACTACTGTTTTGCGTCTATCGATGAAACTCCTCTTGTCGACCTATCCGTTAAAGGGCGTCTTCCGATGATTTTCTTTATTTTTTGAGGTAGCTACATTATTCTTAATTTGTTTCTCGTTCTGTGAATTCATGCTACTAGCTAAACTTCTTTGTGATACTTAAATTGTTGTTGTTTTAATGGGATTTCTGCATATCAGCTTAGTACCTCTGAATTAAGGTAGAGAATCGTTTGAGAATTATATTTGAATATAACCTCTTTCTATATGTTGTAAGATGGTTATGGATTTTTCCATTTGAGATGTCGTAAATTTAATGAGAAATATGAAGTACAAACTTGCCTGTTTTTACACATTTAATTCTATATTCTTGCATCTGTTATTTCTTTATAGCTGATTTGTGTTACAAAAACTATTCAGGTAAGAGTTCTGATGTGGCATAAGTGAAAATGATATTCCTCTTGTGTTGCTTTTGTATACACTAAGTGACATCTCAATGTCATATTTCCATCTTCTTTCATTGAAGACAAGAGTTGTTTGATTCTTATTTTCACATCAAAAAAATTATCTCTCCATTTGGGCTTGCTTTGTATGAATGGTATAATGTTTAAATTATGTTGTGTAATCTTCGTGTCTTTTATCAACTCCTGCATGAATCCTTTGTATTTTCTTCAGTTATGTTTGCCTTACGGCGATGAAGCTGGAGGCATGGGCTTGAAGGTAGGAAAATTTTGAACGAGAAGAAATAGCGAATGTATAAAAGCGAAACAACAAACCTTACCCCACTCTCTTTCCCTACTTTTTTATGCTAACGTTTTGTTTCTTCTTTTACAGAATTCTTATGAATTTCTCTTAAAATTTTGTAGGATTTATGGCCAATCTCCCCCCTCTCCCACCAAGCTTTGCATGATATCATCTTATGCTTACTAATAATAATTATGATTCAGCCTCCTTTCCGCCACCGCCAGCATCAGCGTATGGTATGTTTTCTAACATTAAACTCAGTATTTTACTTTTAATCTTGTGCATAATATTGTGTTTATATTCTTTCGAATTTCAATTTTTGGATATTTTTTAGTCTAATTAATATCCGTACTGGTTTTGTTGTTCTTCATGCTGGCATCAATCATATCTCTATTTTTTCATGTGATGATTTATTTGGGGAGATTATTTTAACATATGGTGCATATGGATCTATATCCAGAGTTGCTGTACGCACTCAAATTTCATTTTTCCAGGTAAAAGGAGCAAAAATTTTAACTTAGTGTCTAATTGGCAATATATTCATTACTTCAGATTATTCTTTTTTATTTTTTTATTTTTTGCAAACTTAACACTACATTTAAAATATAATTATGTTGATGTTTATCCTCAATGCTTATTCTCCACTTAATAATTTCTTTTTGTTTACACCTTTTGCAAATGTAATTATTGTTGCAAATGATCAAAACTTTGCATTGTAAGTTTCAAATTGAATAGTTTTGCTCTAAAGGTCGACTGCAGTTTCTTAAATTGACTAACTCAGGGAGCAAAGATTGGGATGATCTTGCAGCAACTACAAGTGCAATTCATGTTTGGGATATGGAAAGTGGAGGAGTCAAGAATCAGTCCGAGGTAATTTCTTTTTACAATAATAATAATAAAGGATCACAATTTACATGTAATGTGGTATCTACCTGACTATTCTCACTTAAATTCATTTTCTGTTTCTCTTTCATTGTAGATATCTGGATTTCCAGTAATCTGATATATGAAACAAACTAATTAAATGAACCCCTCCTTTTAATTAATGGGATCTTAGTCATGATTCCATAACAATGATATGAAAGAATTTGGTCGTAGAAATTTTAATATACTTATTGGCTCATGCGATAGATAGTTTTCATGAGGAAATGATAGGGGGATGTTGATGAGTGTGTTAATTCACGAATCTTGCGCCTAGATTTGTGCTATTATGGAGTGTTTGATGGTTGAAATCAGTTGTAAATCGATATATATTGTGAAAAGGCATGAATCAGGTGTTGTCGGAGCTATTTGAGTGGTTTTTCGAAGGAAATCGGAGTGGAAGTGTTGAAAACTGAAGAAAGGAAATCGAAGCCATCCGATTGGGTGAAGCAGGAGTGCAATTCGACCTGAAGGAGGTCAATTCAACCAGCCCTTCAGGTTGAATTGGCAGCACAACACGAGCAGTAGGTGGATTCGACCACGACAGAAGGATCAGACCTGGGCATCAGGTCGAATCGAGGTCGAATCGATTGGCGGAATTTTCGATTTGACCTCATCACTTCGATTCGACCTGGGTAGTTAGTCAAATCGAGCATATGGGACTTACAGTGTCCAAATTCGACCTACAATTTGACTTGTGATGGTCAATTCGACATGTTACTGAGGTTGAATCGAGCTTCGAGAACTTACCATATTCATATTTTTACACTGTCAATGCGTGTGATCACCTAAAAAGCCATTTCAAGCCCAGGAGACGTGATTACAAGTATAAAAGAAGGCTTATGTAGCATCATAGAGATGATTTGATCAAGAAGACAAGGAGACGTAGAGTTGAGAGGAGAGTCGATCGTCCATCATCCGGAGGGGTTGTGACAGAGGTTCCGCTGGTGATTCAAGTAAGATTGGTCCAACTAACCATGATTGTTCTTAGATCAATCATGGGATAGAGCTGCTTCGGTAGTTCTAGGGTTATGAAGGTTGCATGAGTTAATTAGTCTTTCGTGTGTAAATTCCGCACAACACTACTTGTGGTTTATTTTATATAAGATTGCGCATTTTTAATCCATACTCACGGTCATTTTGTGCATCAATAATTGTTGTGTAGAGTCTGAATACATAATGTGGTTATTGGTTGAGTGCGTTCACTGCTGAGCAGGGTTTTTGTTATAATTCTAAGTGAAGGAATTCCGAAGTCTTATTAGAACTATCTTATGTGAATACTTGTTCATTGAATCATATTCGGCTTAATAACTAGGATAAAGATTATAACTTTATAGTACCTATAAAGGGAGATCAAATCGGGTTAGAGTACTAAGTGCATGGTAAATAATTGATTATGATAGTACCTAGAAAGGGGGGTAAAGTATACATCTTGCTCTGAGGATATTCACAGTGTTGGTGCTTGGATCATTTGGTTAACGTGACCCGTTAGGGATCCATACGTTTCTAATATCAGCGGAAGCAATAAATCATAGAAACGATTACCGTTCACCAGGGTATGTAGAAGATGAAGGATTCTCGCTGATAGACTGTGCAGTCCCACGAGAATGGCCATAACTTCCTTGTCTGATGTCGAAATTAAATGATCTTTATGCTCAGACGATCCTCTCTTCAATGGGTTTCCGTCAGTATATTGATTATCAAATTCTAAGCACTGTACAAATTTATATAAATTTCGCAATGTGGCAGACAGCAGCAGCAAACTACCTTCTGATCTTCTGCTGTATGTCCCAAGTCCGATCTCGACGTCGTGTGGGCGATGATCTACGAGACCTCCTCAATCTGCTCTCAACCTCATCCCATGTGAATAATGAATAAGATTAGGGTTCTAGATAGGCCGAAGTGACTTATATACATGGGCTACAGCTGGGACCAGGAGGAGAAATTGGGTTGGGCCTCTATTGGGCTTAAATATCCAAGCTTAGCCCAAAGCTTATACTTAAGTCCAATAATAATAATATATTCCACTAAATTATTATTACTGCACTGCCTTTCCAATCCCAAAATTATGTTTTGGGCTCCATCTTATTATGAGCCCGTTAGTCTCCCCATGTTTAAGATATACAATGTCCATTAATTAATTTAAGTTACTGACAACTCAATTAATTAATATCTCATCCAAGAGTAGTACCACTCAACCTCATTATCATGCCGGAATAAATTCCACCTGTAGGGTTTACATGATAATCCTTATGAGCTCCTCAAGAGGACATCATCAACCTATGACTGACACGGATTCCTTCTACAATCAACAGCACACCATAGAGATAACATTACTTCCCAACTCACCGAGTTTGTTGATTTAATTACATGTAAATCTCACTCATTGATATATCAAAGAAATATATATTGCCCTATGTGTCGAGGTTATTATATAGGGATTAAGAGCACGAACTTCCATAATAACTGAGATCAAGTTCTCCTATAAGTCAGTATAAGTCGAACGATCTCAAGCGGTCCTGCTCAATACACACAAGTGCACTAATGTGATTATATAGCCAAGACAAGCTAATACCAAACCACACTACAACCATCCCAATAGAGAGTCCCCGTCTATCTCGGTTGTGAGCATCTGTTTATACTTTATAAGGAAACCGATAATATGATCTTCCGCGTGTTGTCGCACAACATATTATCTACAGTATAAAGTAAGTGGACTATTGCATCGTGCATATAAATAAATTATAAGACGCAATCATTTGATCATATGATCCTCATTTCAAATTAATTGTTATAATATTGTTCATACAAAAAGCTAGACTTTTAGTATATAATCCAACAATCTCCCACTTATACTAAAAGACTATGCTGTCATGTCTTCCGCCATACATCTGATTCCCACTCCTACCACACGACCATCAAAAGCTTTCGCTTTAAGGTCCTTGTAAATGGATTTACTAGGTTATCATCCGATGCAATCTAGGCGACAACAACCTTCCCCTCATCATACAATTTCTCGTAACAGGTGGTACTCGCGCTCCATGTGTTTAATTGCCTTATAGACTCGTGATTCCTTCAAGTTTGCAACTGCACCAATATCGTTAATTTAAATTGTGATAATCTTGGGCAAGCTTATAAATACTTCAAAGTCTATTATGAAGTTTCTAGAGTCATATAGATACTTTGACTTCCTTATAGGCTCCAATTTATCATCTTTCCATGATGGAGTCCGGAGTTCGAAATATATTTCTATATAACACTCCTCCATATTATGGCTCTACTTCTTAAAATTAAACACATAACCTTGAGGTGGATTTACTGCCATCCCTATCTGATTTGAAAAATTCGAATCTACATAACTCAAAAGAAGCAGCGAATCTGTCCGGTAAGCCTACATATAATTTCTAGTCCTTTTCAGGTATATAAATATATGTCTTACCATAGTTCAACATTCTTATTTCAAGTTACCTTGATACTCACTGTCTATGCAATTGGCAATACAGTTATCCATTCTCGTGCATAGCATTCCTTAGATTAAGCTTCCTTATTCGCCGAAGCTTAAGGAACCGCTTTCATCACCTTTATCTCTTTTTGTGTCTCAAGACACATTCACTTAGATAAATTCACATGCTAAATGAGTAAGGATCATATCATTTTGCTAAACTTGAGCTAAGCCTAACATCATTTCTTGTTATCCGTATTACCGTGATCAAAAGGATATTTTTACTCTTCTTAAGTCCTTCATTTCATACTGCTTTATTAACCATACCCATACGCCCGACAATACTCTTTCATTATCTCCAATGAGCAATATATCATCTACGTATAGTACAAAAAATACCACCACATTTCCGTCACTCTTTTCAATACACAAGACATATCCGAACATTGATAAAATCCATATCACTGGATTTCTTCATCAAAATGGATGTTCTATAATTTTGAAGCTTGCTTTAGTCCATTGATGGACACTTTTAAGCTTAATATCAAAATGTTCTTAGCTCTTTGCAATGAATCACTTTGGTTTCTTAACATAGATGTTTTCCTCAAGACTTCCATTCAGGAAAGTTGTCTTGACATCTATTTGTTATCCCTCATATTCCATATGAGTAGCAACAGGTAAAAGAGTCCGGATCGACTTAGGCATAGCTACCGGCGAACATGTTATCTGATAATCGAACCCTTTCTTTCTGAGTATACCTTTTTCGCAACAAGCTTTGCTTCCAAGGTTTTCACTTTACCATATGATCCTCTTTTATTTTGTATGAACACTTCCAATGGATTTTACACCATTTAGTGGTCTTACAAGCTCCCAGATTTAATTTAGAATTCATCAATTCTATTTCAACATCATTGCACTAGCTAAGATATCGCATTTCGATCTTGTAGTGCTTCGTCATATCCGTGGGTTCAATCCATGTTTACTAGGGACTAAGTCTCAACGACTCTCCCAAAATATATATCTTGCAAGTTGTCGAACAACCCTCCCACTACGACAAGGCACTAACGCAATTGTGTATCAGACGTGATACGCGTTGCATTTTAACTTGTGGTATATCCTCTTATACAATTGGTACTAATACTTTATGTTTTCTTCTCACATCCTTTAGGACAACTTATAAATGGGTATGTGATTTATTACATAGTCTCTTTCCAAAAATCTAGTGTTTGTGTTAACAATCACCCTTCTATCTTTTAGACTAAATAAATCACCTTCATTTTTATAGCATATCCCACAAACAGACAAACATTCAAATGAATTACTATTTCTAGGGCTTATCCATAAAATGAATTAAGTAATTCCAAATAATTCATCATCTATCTAATCATTTGCATAAGAGTCTTTCTCTTATTAGGATTAAAAGACGCATTATTAATTACTATTTGTTGCATCCTTGGTATAAACATGATTTAAGAGTTTACAAATTATCAATAACGTACCTTAACAGATTATAGCTCCATCCTTCATTACTATGACCATGTCATTTAAATGAAATGGAGTATCCATCCGTAAATGCATAGAAACTGAAATAAAATTATTTATATGAAAAAGTACGTAAAGACAATTTCTCATAATCAAACGTCTGTTCATATCGTAAGATAAATAAACAACTCCCACTGCAACAGCCACTACTCTCGTAGTATTACCCATGTCCATAATAATCTCATCATCACTAAGTTACACGCTTTTAGTGATTCAGGTATCTACACACAATGTGTCAGTAGATGCCATCAGTATTCATGCTTCAACAACTAGTGAATGAGATACTAACTTTGTTCACATCTCGATGAAAATGGATTTCCTTTGGCACATGTTTTGTCAAAAATTCCCCACCATATACAACCTTTTTGTAATTCAGGTGGAACTTGCTCAAAACATTTAGGCAAACAATGAATAATAAAATTGACTTAGGTTTCCCCTTCAACTTCTATTCCATGTATTTCCAATTCATTCATCAAATTCAATCATGACCTACCGCCTTTTAACTTACTCAAGTATCCGAAGAGTTACATGAGACCATCATATTTCTATGAATCTCTTATCTCTTCACCAGAGACTTTAATATGCATCATGATAAGTCTTTTGTGAGAACACACATGTATTTCTTAAGCAGTAAAATTAGAATCCAAGATTCTTTTCTAATCATCTAATTTTGGACCAGTAAATATAATTCTTTTAGTAAACAATAAGTGAAATAAAACTATTTGAAAATCAGAGAATCATAAAAAATACACCGATCAAATCTTCGAATTTATCCATTTACATTGATTCCCTCAAAACAATATAAAATATAAATTCACCGACATCTCAAGCACCATGAGTTTGCAAGCCACGATAGTGTGGACGTTTACAAACCTGAACATTTACAAAAGAAGGTTTTACCCATTAATTTCATTTGTCAACCTAACTTTATGATAAAATAATTAATAGTCGGTTCCTCTTTAGCCATGCAAATAAAAGCAGTGACTCCAATGGGGAGGATACTTATTATTTACACCTAAGTGTACACCATTATTTGACCCCAAGTCCATTGCACGAGCTTATGTGCCTTACAGATGGAGAAGTACACACGCGCTCGACAACTTCCTACAGTCATCAATTATAAGTTTGTACCAGTGAACCGCATATAAGCTCATCCGATAGGGAGGAAGGTCTATGCCAACGCGCAAGTTCATATGCATCATTACAAACATAATTATTTAATGAAGTCTGTTCCAGCAATCCATGAATAAACTCATCCGATGGGGAGGAAGGCTCTAATGCCGACGCGCAAGTTTATTCACATTACTAACAAACCAATAATGGAGGCCGCGAGAATTTATTACCAATCTCCTCTCCCACTTAGTTATTTAAGACCGAGGGATTTTACATGCATATAATATTCAAAAATAAAATACGCAACCTAGCATGCTCCTATTACGGCACATAAGGCAGTAAATCACAAAAAGCATGCATACATTTATAACAATAATCAATTAATAAATAAATTATAACAATTATATAACAGCGAATTTGATTGTTCGCCACCAATCACGAATGCGGACAACTGCGACGGGGATCGACCTCCCCGCAGCCTGCTCCACCACTGCGGCACCCTGCCCGATCACATTGTGAAGACTCACGCGGAACCTGATGCAGACCAGTCGAACTTGATGCAGACCAGTCGAACCTGATGTAAATCTGCTCGAACCTGGTGTAGAGCCGATCGAACCTGATGCAGACCAATCGAACCTGATGTGAATCCGCTCGAACCTGGTGCATCATCGATCGAACCTGATGCAGACCAATCGAACCTGATGTGAATCCGCTCGAACCTAGTGCAGCATCGATCGAACCTGATGCAGACTAATCAACCCTGATGTGAATCCGCTCAAACCTGGTGCAGCATCGATCGAACCTGATGCAGACCAATCGAACCTCATCTGAATTCGCTCGAACCTAGTGCATCATCGATCGAACCTGATGCAGACCAATCAAACCTGATGTGAATTAGCTCGAACCTAGTGCAGTATCGATCGAACCTGATGCAGACCAATCGAACCAAATGTGAATCCGCTCGAACCTAGTGCAGCATCGATCGAACCTGATGCAGACTAATCGAACCTGATGTGAATCCGCTCAAACCTGGTACAACATCGATCAAACCTGATGCAGACCAATCGAACCTGATGCAAATCAATTGAACCTGATGTGAATCCGCTCGAACTTGATGCAGCATCGATCGAACCTTCATCCGCGCAGCCTCACACAGTGTTCCGCGTGCCACATGGCATGCCACCATGCACGCCATCCCAGCGTCCAGCAAGCCAACGTGTGCGACTCCTCTCCAACGTGCAAGATTTACACGTCACGCCCCGAGCTCCCAACAAGCACCAATGCCCATCTGGCCACCCGATACTGTACACGCTGCTCCGCACGCCAACGAGCAGCACACCCCCAGCAGTTGATCGCTCCTTGCCCGGTTCAAAACGCACCCCAGCCGTGCCATTCGCTTGATACTGTGCACAACACCATGTGCCTTGACGAGTGCTCCTCTCTCGGACTGTCGCTCGTCCAAGGGCCTACTTGCACGGAACCAAGTTCAGCGTTCCCAACGCGCAACACCAAACTACACCAACTGTCGTTCAGGGTTCGAAACTGTAGACAACTTAGAATCCAATCTTCACCGTTCAGAATCTACTCCTGTGAGTTCTGAATATTCTGTCCAAATTACTGGTCGATCCAACGGTTAGTTTGTGAGAAACGGGTCTTTTCCGTCGACTACCCGGAACAGAATCGCCCAAAAATCTGCTTCTATTTTCGGCGTATTCCCGACAACACAAAGCTCGAAATACGATCTGCATTGTTCAGAATGTACATCCACAAAATCCAAACGTGCTGACCAAAATTCAGCTTGATCCGATGGTTGAAACTCCAGTTATTGTCTCTGCAATATCACTGCGCTGGTTTTTCTCTCAAAAACGTGAATCTATTTTTGCCCAGTTTTTCTTCCTTCCATGTGAAATTGACGAACAGTTTTCGTTGAATCCTCTCACACTCAACCATAGAAAAAATAGGTACGATACAGGGTATATATCACATAGGGATATTCATGGTTTAGCAGTAACACCAAAACCCTAAACATGTGATCCTAATTTCAAAAAACTAACCACATAAACCCTAGCCTAACGTGTCACGCTTCACCATGAAACCTTGCTCTGATACCAATTGTTGGCACTTGGATCGTTTGGTTAACATGACCCGTTAGGGATCCATACGTTTCTAATATCAGCGGAAGCAATAAATCATAGAAACGATTACCGTTCACAGGGTATGTAGAAGATGAAGGATTCTCACTGACAGACTGTGCAGTCCCACGAGAATGGCCATAACTTCCTTGTCTGATGTCGAAATTGAATGATCTTTATGCTCAGACGATCCTCTCTTCAACGGATTTCCGACAGTATATAGACCATCAAATTCTGAGAACTGTACGATTTTATATAAATTTCGCAAGGTGGCAGACAGCAGCAGCAAACTACCTTCTGATCTTCTGCTATATGTCCCAAGTCCGATCTCGACGTCGTGTGGGCGACGATCTACGAGACCTCCTCAATCTTCTCTCAACCCTCATCCCACGTGAATAATGAATAAGATTAGGGATCCAGATAAGCTAAGGTGACTTATATACATGGGCTACAGTTGGGACCAGGAGGAGAAATTGGGTTGGGCCTCCATTGGGCTTAAGTATCCAAGCTTAGCCCAAAGCTTATACTTAAGTCCAATAATAATAATATATTCCACTAAAATATTATTACTGCACTGCCTTTCCAATCCCAAAATTACGTTTTAGGCTCCTTCTTATTATGAGTCCGTTACTCTCCCCATGTTTAAGATATACAGTGTCCATTAATTAATTTAAGTTACTGACAACTCAATTAATTAATATCTCATCCAAGAGTAGTACCACTCAACCTAATTATCATGCCGGAATAAATTCCACCTATAGGGTTTACATGATAATACTTATGAGCTCCTCAAGGCGACATCATCAACCTATGATGGACACAGATTCCTTCTACAATCAACAGCACACCATAGAGACAGCATTACTTCCCAACTCACCGAGTTTGTTGATTTAATTACATGTAAATCTCACTCATTGATGAATCAAAGAAATACATATTGCCCTACATGTCGAGGTTATTGTATAGGGATTAAGAGCACGAACTTCCATAATAACTGAGATCAAGTTCTCCTATAAGTCAGTATAAGTCGAACGATCTCAAGCGGTCCTGCTCAATACACACAAGTGCACTAATGTGATTCTATAGACAAGACAAGCTAATACCAAACCACACTACAACCATCCCAATAGAGAGTCCCCGTCTATCTCGGTTGTGAGCATCTGTTTATACTTTATAAGAAAACCAATAATATGATATTCCGCGTGTTGTCGCACAACATATTATCTACAGTATAAAGTAAGTGGACTATTTCATCGTGTATATAAATAAATTATAAGAGGTAATCATTTGATCATATGATCCTCATTTCAAATTAATTGTTATAACATTGTTCATACAAAAAGCTAGACTTTTAGTATATAATCCAACACACACGTGTCATACGCATATTTACTTGTGTCTATAGAGTGAATTTGAATGGTTTAGTGATGCGTCCATAAAACACAAGGCAGAGTCGGACACCGTCATATGAAAGATGAATTAATAAGTGGAACTGGATTACCTGACGAACTACCTACTATCTTACTTGATCACAACCTACTATCTCTTCTTCTTGTTATCTTTATTTGCTATTTCAATTAACAGTTGTTACTCAATTTCAATATCAAAACCATCATAATCACCAACATAGTCATAATTTACTATAATATAATTAAATTGATATTTATCCATCCATTGGGTTCGATATATAACTTGGTCACCTTCGAAACTACGATTGATATCCTTCATACTTGAGAATTAAATTGTATGTTGAGAAAACCCTATCAAGTTTCTGGCGCCGCTGCCGGGGACGGCTTAAAATATCTTTTTGTTGTTTCTAGTTTTATTAAGACTATTTTAATTCTTGTTTTGTTGTTCTAACTCTTAATCTTTTCAGGTGTATGCTCATAAGATCGAAGCAAGGTAAATTAGTACCATATAATCCTGAGATCTGAGTGTCATCGAGGAAGAAAAAGAAGAAGATGGGTAAGAATAAGAACGTAGAACCTACTACAGCTCTGAATTTTGGAGTTGAAGTGGACGAACCAAATCCAGAAGCGACTGAAACTGTAGTTGATCCAAAGGCAGCAGCAGAGGAAGTCGACATGGCAGCGAATTCGGATAATCTTGCCATCCGTGAAGTCTTCAAGAATAACGGGGCTGGACACTTTGGGCTTCTAGGAGCAAGGGGGGCTAATGCGGACTTCGATCTTCACCCCGCTCTTATTAGCATGATAGAAAGAAACTCCTTTTCAGGAGGGACTTTCGAGGATCCACAGCAGCATCTAAACAAGTTCTTGGGCTATGTAAGTACTAAAAAAGACGCAGGAGAACATGAAGATTCTCGGAAGATCCTTTTGTTCAAATTCTCGCTTACAGAAAAAGCGAGAGATTGGTACGACACTATCAACATAGCTGATTGCACTACTTGGGAGCAATTGAAGTTAAAGTTCTTGGAAAGATACATGCCACCTTCGAAAGTGTTCAAGATGAAGCAAAACATTAACCAATTTGCTATCGGTGGTGGAGAGAGTTTTATGAAGCTTGGGACAGATTCAAGAACATGCTTCGTAAGTGTCCACAACATAGGCTATATAAAGCTCAATATATCAGTATATTCTATAGTGGATTGGACTGTGATTCTCATATGTTATTGAATACTTCTTCTAATGGAGTATTGCTTACTAAGTCATCCGTAGAGGCCGAGAAACTTTTTGAAGATATTTTGATGAACTCGAAAGATTGGCCAACTGATAGAGTGAGAGGTACTTACGTCCTTAGAAAAGTGGCTAAGGTTGAACATGCTATGGTGAAAACAAGTAGAGATGATGAGATTGTCTCTAGCTTGTCGAGTATCAACAAGCTACTTGAGTCCCAACAAAAGCAAATCAGCGATATATCTCAGCGCATACCAATCATGCAGCAGGAAGTAATGAATGATGGAACAATCCAAGAGGAGTTGGAGGAGGAAAACTACGCCATGGGTCAAAGTATTCAAGGAACTAGGTACCCTAATCAAAGAAACTAGAACTATAAGGGGAACTACAACAATCGTGGTCCCCCGGGTGGTTATCAATAGCCTAGGAGGCCAGAGTTTTCATGGAGCAATCCTAACAATGCAATTCAAGCTCTGATGGGTGTTGATTCGGTTGCGAAAGTGGAATAAGAGAAGCCGGGTTTCGAGGATACGGTGAACAGGTACATGGCTAGGAATGATGAAAGAGTGAACCGCCTTGAGGCCAAGCTTGAGAAGAAAATTGACATTCATCACAAGGATTTGTCTACACAAGTAAGGGACCTTACGTTGTTAATGGGGACGATGACTAAAAATGTAAACATATTGACTCAATCTATTGAGAAAGTGAAGCTTCCATCTCAAAGTATTGAGAATCCAAAGTCTTGTCACGCCATTACACTGAGGTCGGGAACACAGTACGAGGGACCTATGAGGCTGGAATCAAAATTGGACACGTTAAAGGCTTAATTAGACCCCAATTCGACCAACAGGGGAGGTCGAATCCAACAAGGGAGGTCGAATTGGATGCCTGGATGTGATTTTGAAGCGTCTCGATTTGACCAAAATTCATTCAATTCGACCTGGGGGCCAGGTCGAATTGAGGTCGAATCCACCCTTTTGGAGCACTCTATTTTATCAGAAGCCTAATTCGACCAGCAGCAATTTAATTCGACCAGACCGTCAGGTCGAATTGAGGTCGAATAGGAGGGCAAAAATCTTACAATGAGCCTATTCTACCAGGGGGACTTCAATTCGACCAAACCTTCTGATTGAATCCAGGTCGAATCGGAGACAGAGAGTGAGAACCGTGTTCTAGGTGTGCAATTCGACCACAATGTGCCTAATTCGACCAGAGCACCTGGTCGAATCGAGGTCGAATCACCCCATACTGCACCTGTTTCTTCGCTGAACACTCCTCGTGATGTGAACATTACTCCATTAGTTCTGAATGAGCAAGATACTGAGATCATAGGGTAGAAGAAGTGGGAAAGAGCCAAGAGGTTGAGAGCTGAAAAGAATAAAGCGGAGAAGGTCGAGCGTGATGAATGGGGTATCCCCAAAATAAAGATACCTCCGTCGTTTTCTTATAAGCTGGTTAAGAAGGGATTGGAAGAGAAGTTCAAAAAGTTTTTAGATATCATCAATAAGATAAGCTTGAGCATTCCTTTCTCTGAGGCGATATTGGAGATGCCGTATTATGCCCAATTCCTTAAGGATATTTTATTGAAGAAGAGAAGCTTGAACGGAGTTGAGATGGTGAACTTGTCTGAAAATTGTAGCTCGATTATCCAAAGGAAGCTACCACAGAAGATGAAGGATCCGGGAAGCTTCACTATCTTATGTGAGATTGGAAAAGGGCCGGCACGACGAACCTTGTGCTATCTTGGCGCAAGCATCAATTTGATGCCATTATCTATCTTTCAAAGGCTTGGTTTAGGTGAGTTAACGCCTAGAACAGTTGCTCTACAATTGGCAGATAGGTCTATGACATTTCTGAATGGTAACATTGAAGACGTTCTTGTCAAAGTAGAGAAACTAGTCTTTCTTGTGGATTTTTTTGTGCTTGAGATGGAAGATGACAAGGATAATATCCCTCTTATCTTGGGGAGACCTTTCTTTGCTACTGCTGGCACCATGATTGATGTTCAAAAGGGGGAGCTTAGGTTGCAGATGGATAAAGAAGAGGTCCTATTCAACCTTGACAAAGCAATAAAGATGCCTATGGAGTCGCAATGTCATAGTATTGATGTGGTGGAGGAGATTGTGAAGGAAGATATGTCTGTGACCTTGTCTAAGGATTCTCTTGAGACATGCTTGATGGAGTCTCTTACTTATCCAACTACGGAGCTTGACGATCTCTCCAATGAGATATGTATTGAATATCTTGAAAATTTACTTGCTTTGGGTGATGACAGGTATGAATTGGAGAATTCTAAGGTTGAGGAAGTGAAGTGGACTAGGAAGTACTTGTCGTTGGATAGAGAAAGCACTCCGATGGAAGAAAAGAAAGAGGAGCTGAAACCATTACCGGAATACTTGAATATGCCTTTCTTGGTGACAATGGAAAATATTCGTTAATAGTATCTTCTTCCCTTGATGATGATCAACTTGAGGAGTTGTTAGATGTTCTTGGGAAGTACAAGTCTGCGATTGGGTGGTCTTTTGATGATTTAAAAGGTATTTGTCCTTCATATTGCATGCATCGAATAAGGTTGTTTGATGAGACAAAGAGTAGTATCCAAAATCAGCAGAGGGTGAATCCCGTGATTCAAGAGGTGATTAGGAAGCAAATCCTAGCGTGGTTAGATACTGGAACTATATATCCTATTAGTGATAGTCCCCATGTGAGTCCATTGTATGTTGTAGCAAAGAAGGGGGGCATGACTATTATGAAATTTGAGGATGGAGAGAAAATTGCCACGAGGATTACAACGGGATGGCGTGTGTGTACTGATTATAGGAAACTGCATGAAAATACATTCAAAGACCACTTCCTTCTTCCTTTCATGGATCAAATATTTGATCGTCTCACAGGGTATGAGTTCTATTATTTCTTGGATGTGTACTCGGGATATAATCAAATCATGATTTCTTCCGAGGATCAGGAAAAGACGACTTTTACTTGCCCATATGGGACCTTTGCTTTTAGAAAGATGCCATTTGGATTGTATAATGCGCCAGCTGCTTTTCAGCGCTGCATGATGGCGATTTTTGATGGGTTGACAGAGAATATCATGGAGATGATCATGGATGATTTTTCTGTATTTGGTTCCTCCTTTGATATGTATTTATCTAACCTTGCTACTGTGTTGAAGAGATGTCAAGAAACTAATCTTGTCTTGAATTGGGAGAAGTGCCACTTCATGGTGAGAGATAGGATTGTTCTTGGGAATCATGTTTCTGCCAAGGGATTGCAGGTGGATAGAGCTAAAGTTGTGGCAATTGAGATGCTTCCACCACCGACCAATGAAAGAGGAGTACGGTCCTTTCTTGGACATGCTGGATTCTATAGGGGATTTATCAAAGACTTCTCAAAATACTCCAAGCCCTTGTCTCATTTACTTGAAAAGGATGTTCCTTTTGTATTTGATGATGAATGTCTAACAGCTTTTCAGATTTTGAAAGAGGGGCTTACTACTGCACCTATCTTGATAACACCGGATCGGACTCAGCCGTTTGTACTTATATGTGATGCAAGCGATGTAGCACTTGGAGTGGTGCTTTGCAGCTGAGGGAGAAGAAGTTCTGCGCCATCTACTATGCGAGTAAGACTTTTGATGCAGCACAAAAGAACTACACTGTGACTGAAAAGGAGTTTTTAGCAGTGGTGTATGCATTCAATAATTTTTGACAATATTTAGTTGGCATGAAGACTATAGTGTACACGGATCATTCTGTGATTCGGTACTTGAAGCAGAAGAAGGAAACAAAGCCAAGAATCATAAGATGGATTCTTCTACTTCAAGAGTTTGACATGGAGATCCGATATTAGAAAGGTATAGAGGACGTATTGGCTGATCACTTATCGAGATTAGACACAAGGGAGCACTGTGATGATTCTTTTGTGCCCGGATGAGAAGATTATGGCTGTGTTTGTTGAAGGGGCTGAACGAGCGTGTGTGGTTGCTGCACAAGGTATGGATCCATGGTATGCGGATTATGTCAATTACATTGCCGTGGGTGAAATTTCGAGAGTTCTCAACCGATATCAACTTGCTAAATTCTAGAGGGATGTTGAGAGTCTTATATGGTACGATCCGTTTGTTTATAAAATATGCACGGATTCAATCATCCGTAGGTGTGTGCCCGAGATGGAGATGGAGAATGTTCTAGAGTTTTTCCATGCACAACCTAACGGGGGCACTTCGGAGCTCAAAAGACAGCAGCCAAGGTACTTCAATCCGCTCTCTACTGGCCTACTTTTTTTAAAGATTATGAAACATATGTGGCGTCCTGAGATAGATGTCAACGGATGGGAAATATAAATATGAGAGACAAGATGCCGCTTCAGCTGAGCATTGTTGTAGAGATCTTTGATGTGTGGGGGATCGTTTCTAATGGATTTCTCTACATCCTTTTAGCTATGGATTATGTTTCAAAGTGGGTGGAAGCCATTCCTACTCGCTTGAATAATTCGTGGACTATCATATCTTTCTTGAAGAAGCATATCTTTGCCCGCTTAGGAGTTCCTAGAGCACTAGTGAGTGATGGAGGGTCTCACTTCGTCAATAAACTTCTGGAGAAGGTGCTTAAGGATTATGGTGCCAAGTATAGGGTTACTACACCCTATCATCCTCAAGCGAATGGGCAAGCGGAGGTCTCTAACCGTCAAGTGAAGAAAATCTTGGAGAAAGTGGTAGGAACCAATAGGAAGTGTTGGGCTATGAAGCTCGATGATGTGTTATGGGGGTTCTGTACTGCTTATATGACGGTGTTAGATATGTCACCATACCAAATTGTCTATGGGAAGCCATGCCACTTACCCGTGGAGAACCAACACAAAGCTTTTTGGGCTTTAAGAAGCTTGAACTTGTCTCTTAACGATGTGAGAGAGTTGAGGATGACTCACATCAATCAACTTGATGAGTTTAGAAATCGTGCGTACAAGAATTCTGAGATTTACAAGGAAATGATTAAGAAGTGGCATGATTCTAAGATCTCATACAAATAGTTCAAGCAAGGAGATGAGGTATTACTTTTTAACTCCCGTTTGAAGCTTTTCACAGGGAAATTAAAATTGAAATGGACGGGTCCATTCATGATTCATAGAGCCTGTGGATGGGGGGATTTTTGAGCATATTGACATAGATGAAGACATTATCGCGGCAAATGGGCATCGTTTGAAGCACTATGAGTCGCCGGATGATGCTTGTGTCATCTTTGAAGATACCTTGTCCTAGATTAGTATCGTCGTGACTCTTCGACGTTAAACAAGAGCGCCTATTGGGGGCTTTCCCTCCCGTTTTATTACTTATTTCATTCGTGTGAGTAAGAAATTTTTATATTTGAAGTGATTACTTATCGGCAATTATATCTCTTTGTAAACTTAGTTTCGATTATAGTTTCTGCTAAGTTTGGGGGTGTAATGTACTTACCTTGATAAACACAGATAGTATAATCTTTTCTTTGTAATGTTTGTTAGGGGAGTTATTTTTTGTAGTATATTTAAAACTTTAATAGGTTTTTATGTGTCAATTTCTTACAATTTACCTAATGTTTAGTGGTGTTTAGTTCTGTGTTTTGAGTTGTTTGCGGAGTTACTCATGAATGTTATATTTTAGGATTGATTCTTGATGAAGTTATGCTATATTTTGGTATCTAATGTTCGTTTGTTAAGCTTGAAGTATGTAGGGGATGAAGAAAACTAGATTTTGGAGCATCAAGGAACTAATTCCACCAAGGGGCATGGTCGAATCCAAGCTTTCAAGTCGAATCGGGGGTAAAAATTGTCCAGTAGTTCAATTCGACCTGATACATGGCAATTCGACTAGAAGCCCAAGTCGAATCAAGGTCAAATCGGAGCGTGAATCTTCCAAGTGAGCCAATTCGACCACGGCTGTTTCAATTCGACCAACAGCTCAGGTCGAATTGAGGACCTGAATCTTACAGTGTGTGGATTCAAACTGAGGAATTGTAATTCGACTAGGGGAGCAAGTCGAATTGAGGTCGAATCGAAGAGAAAGCTATCCAAAAGGTCAATTCGACCACGATGGATTCAATTCGACCTCTTCAACATGTCGAATCGATGTAGAATTGGGCCAGGTAAGTGTTTTTTTATTTCCAATTTTGAATCATTCGACCACTTTTGTACACCATCTCTACTCGAACTCATCCCTAATCGAAGAACCCGTGCCTAAATTCTTCAACCCAAGTTATTTTTGCACAGATTACACCTTTAATTCCTTCGATTCGTCGCGGTTTTGGACGAAATTAGTTGCAATATAGGGTTTTTACACAAATTTGAGGAGTTCAATCACTTTGTCGATTTTTAACCATGGGAAGAACAAAAGATATGTTTTCTCAACTCAATTACCCTAGGATTTATGTTCTATATGTTGATTTTGGTATGGGTAAGTTGATTGAATGTGTTTTATTTGAGAATTCATGGTGATAGTTGCATGAGATGAACAATTTCATGTTAATACTTGTTTGGTTCGGTTTGATTCCTTAATTGATGTTAGAACCTTGTGAGTTTTATGTGAATTGTTGGGTGATTAGAGGGTGTGATCGATGAGCATGTTGAATATAGGTTAAAATTGTTGAATTCGAGTAGTTCTTGTGCTTGTTCATATCAAATTACTTGAATTGATAATGTACGCTTGTTGATGGTTATGATTGAGTAATTTATATGCTTGATTAGTGCTGGAATCATGTGGAATATAAAGAAGGATTTAGTTTGGATGTGAATTGAACAAATTTTGCTTGGTTGATTATGCATTGAAACTTGAAGTCTTGAGTAGAGTAGGATGCTAGTAAATTACTTGGTTTGTCTTCCTTGTTGGTTGTTATTGAAGTATTGTTTTCAGGTCAAGGTAAAGACAAGTGTAAGGAGGTTGAGGTTCGATCTAAAAAAAGGCAGGATAAGCCTACTCGTGTGGATAATGTGACGAAGAAATTGAGGCTAAAGGAGAGATTGCCTGCGAACTTCAAAATCCAAATGAATGAGTGGGATGAGATTAAAGAGAAGTGGGCTGAGGTATCGGAAAAGATTGCTAGAACAAGGTACCAAGATGAGGAGTTTATGGTCACAATGAGGATCTGGGATGATATATTATGGATGTTTGATCAAGTTGGGATCCGGCATTTTATGGAGCTAAAGAAGCCGACATATTTCCCTATGATGGCTGAGGTTCTTTGTTCAATTACGATGGAGAAGAATCTTATGGGGTATCCTTACGAGAGCACCTTCCAGCTCAGGGAAGTGATAAGGACATGGTCTGCGGAGGAGTTTAACGTGTTGTTTCAGACTCATATAGAGATAGCTCGGATGGAGAACAGATTTTTCAATGCCAACACTTTTTGGTAAGAGATTTCTGGGAAGGATGGAGATTTCAAGACACAGGACGCTCATGTCTCGATGATCAAGAATCCAGTGCTCCGGTATATGGATATAGTGTTGAGCAACATGGTGTCTTCCCGCTATGAGGGAAGCTGCGTGTCGAGAGGAGAGCTCTATGCTTTATGGTGCATGTTGAATGAAGTGAAGTTCAATATAGGTTCGTATATCAGCTGAATCGGTATAGGACCTACGGGTTTCAGAAAGTGAACATTGGAGGATTGCTCACAACCGTAGCTGAGCATTATCACATTGACTTCATCGGCATCACACCTGTTCGTGGAGAGCCTGATTTGATTATGTTCTCTTGTGTAAGGGTAGGGTTTGCTCACTTTCGAGATGGGGATTGGTTCTTCACAAGGGGTCCTAAACCCTTTAATTTCATGTTTCCCTTCGACGTGAGTAACTGACTACCGATTGGGAGGTGAGGAACAGGTTGATGACCACATTGGGACACACCGCCTTGTCCGTGACTGTTCGGATGAGAGGAGATTGGAGGACGATGGCCTAGATGTGCGCAGCGGGTCTGATGGCAGAGCTGCAGCAGATTGTTGATCAAGGAGAGTTTCGACCACAACAGCTACCACCACAGCAGCCACCACCACAGTAGCCATCACTGCCACAACATGGAGACGAGAAGCATCAGGAAATAGATATTCCCGAGCAGCACGAGAGGGTACCTCGCCCCATTCCGGCAGTGCCACAGCAGCAATGGCTGGACCAAATGATTATACACGAGATCAGTTCCGCCTGTTGAACGAGCATCTGGCTACGATCAGTTCAAATCAGCAAGAGAACAGCAAGTAGCTCACTCTCGCTAATGCCAACTACGCCATGCTCAATGATCGATACAATGCCATGAATGAGCGGGTTGGTAAGTTGAGTGATCGTGTTGACTACTTGGATAGACACATGGGTGATCTGCACAAGATTGTGGAGCGGAGGTTTGATGAGATGAGTGAGAATGATGATGATGAGGATGATAATGCTCCGGAGGAGTAGAACTGTAGGTTTTTGTGTTCTCTGATTCATCTCATCTCATCTCCATTCTTCTTTTTCTTTTTACATATTGGGGTGTGTTCTTGTGTGAGTGGCATGTACTAAAATGATATATTTGATCTTGGATGTGGATGGTAAGGATAGATTGATGCATGAGATGGGATTGTAGAGATACTTGTATGATTGATTTGATATATGGGTTTCATAGATTTTTGTGCATTCATATGTTCATGTGTTAATTTTCGTTGATGAGAGCATGTATAATTTGATAAGTATGTAGAGTTCTTGTGAAAATTGATCTTGATTATGTGCTATGAGGAGTACGTAGGATTCTATTTACCATATGAGGATTTGAGTCTTTTAATCATGCTTGATCATGATAGTTTATTCTTGAGAGAATCATTCATATGAACGTATTCTAGAACTTGGCTTGGAGTCTTGTGTGAGACTTACAATTGGTGAATTACTAGGACATGATCTTAGGCCACTTTTGATTATTTGAGTTACTTAGCTAAATTTTACCTTTCCATTGATTATGTATATCTTTGGTAGCCTCGTTTGAGCCTTAAAAGCTTTTTCTTTGGTGAGCCGCATAAAAGAGCCTTATTTAACCTTTACTTGAGCTTTGTTTAAATACCCTATTGGTAGAGAGTTGAGGTGAATAAGTGTTGCAAGAGGAAGAAGGATGGTAGAGTGTGGTTGAGTAAAGTAAGAAAAGTGTATGGTTAAATCTTGTTTAGGGGTAGTGCCTGAAACTGGTACCCCGATTGCAGTTTAAAAAGGGTAGTGCCTACAACCGGTACCCGAGTTATCAAAAGAAGAATGATGTGGATTCAAGAAAGAGAAGGAAATTCAAGAATTGCAAGTTCAAGAGACGAAATTGGAGGAGAATATGAAGCCGAATAAACGAAGCAAGAACCTCCTAGGTAACTCTCTACTAGTGTTTGAGTCACTTATCTAAATTTTCCTACCCTTTCCAAAGAGCCAACATTACAACCAAAAAACAAGTCCTTTGTGATCCTAGTAATTAGTTGATTGTGATTTGATTTTTGAGACTCTTGCCAAGCTTATGGTTACGCGTGAGTATGGATTGAGTATGAGCGTATATATTAACCTTCTAAGTGCAACTAGCACTTGAGTGAGAGAGTAAACACATATCTGGTGAGCTTGATGACTTAGTACTCCGAATGGTAATATGATTGAGTGCTGTTTTGCATGAATGATATGTATGATGCAGGATATACTTATCTTTAATTGATGAAATTGCATGTGTAATATGTGTTGTACTTGGTGATCTTCGTGAATTATACACGACTCATTGGTTTGATTGCGTTGCCTTGGGACGAGCAACATGTAAGTTTGGGGGTTTGATGAGTGTGTTAATTCACGAATCTTGCACCTGGATTTGTGCTATTATGGAGAGTTTGAAGGTTGAAATCGGTTGTAAACCAATATATATTGTGAAAAGGCATGAATCAGGTGTTGTCGGAGCTATTTGAGTGGTTTTTTGAAGGAAATCGAAGTGGATGTGTTGAAAACTGAAGAAAGAAAGTCAAAGCCATCCGATTGGGCGAAGCAGGAGTGCGATACGACCTGAAGGAGGTCAATTCGACCATCCCTTCAGGTCGAATTGGCAGCACAACACGAGCAGAAGGTGGATTCGACCACGACAGGGGGATTAGACCTGGGCATCAGGTCGAATCGAGGTCGAATCGATTGGCGGAATTGCCTATTCAACCTCGTCACTTCGATTTGACCTGGGCAGTTGGTCGAATCGAGCACCTGAGACTGCCGATTCGACCTGCAATTCGACTTATGATGGTCAATTTGACCTGTTACTGAGGTCAAATCGAGCTTCGGGAACATACCATATCCGTATTTTTACACCATCAATGCGTGTGATCACCTAGAAAGCCCATTCCAAGCCAATGAGATGTGATTAAAATTATAAAAGAAGGCTTATGCAGCATCATAGAGATGACTTGATCAAGAAGACAAGGAGACGTAGAGTGAAGAGAAGAGTCGATCGTCCATCATCCGGAGGGGCTGTGACAGAGGTTCCACTGGAGATTCAAGTAAGATTGGTCCAACTAACCATGATTGTTCTTAGTTCAATCATGGGCTAGAGCTGCTTCGGTAGTTCTAGGGTTATGAAGGTTGCATGAGTTAATTTGTCTTTTATGTGTAAACTCCGTACAACACTACTTGTGATTTATTTTATATATTGCACATTTTTAATCCATACTCACGGTCGTTTTGTTATTCAATAATTATTGTGTAGAGTCTGAATACATAACGTGGTTATTGGTTGAGTGTGTTCACTGCTGAGTTGGGTTTTATGTTATAATTCTAAGAGAAGGGATTCCGAAGTCTTATTAGAACTATCTTATATGAATACTTGTTAATTGAATCATATTCGGGTTAATAAGTAGGATAAAGAGTATAACTTTATAGTACCTATAAAGGGAGATCAAATCGGGTTAGAGTACTAAATGCACGGGAAATAATTAATTATGATATTACCTAGAAAGGGGGGTAAAGTATACATTTTGCTCCGAGGATATTCACACGTGTCATACGCATATTTACTTGTGTCTATAGAGTGATGGTTTAGTGATGCGTCCATAAGCCACAAGGCAGAGTCGGACACCGTCACATGAAAGATTAATTATTAAGTGGAACTGGATTACCTGACGAACTACCTACTATCTTACTTGATCACAACCTACTATCTCTTCTTCTTGTTATCTTTTTTTGCTATTTCAATTAATAGTTGTTACTCGATTTCAATATCAAAACCATCATAATCACCAACATAGTCATAATTTACTAGAATATAATTAAATTGATATTTATCCGTCCCTTCGAAACTACGATTGATATCCTTCATACTTGAGGATTAAATTGTGTGTTGAGAAAACGCCTATCAGATGTGCTATTGCAGTTGGACCAGCTATATGGAGCATCCATGATGATAGCTGCTTACTAATAAAGCATGGTGAGCTTTAAGTTCAAGTGGTTGTTGTTCTTCTGTTTGTTAGCTTGTTATTATAAACTATGCAGTTTACACAATATGGTCTGTGGAATGCATTTTTTGTTTTTCAGATATGATTAACACTGTTATGCATGCTACTCCATCATATATTATACATCTTGAATGAATTCCTGATGTTCCAATTTGTTGGGATTTTTATCAATAATTTAATCTAAATGGAAATTTGATTTCTCTTGTATGAAATCTCACTAACTACCTTGATGGGGTTTCATCTTTGTAAGATTGACCTCATAAGCATTGCAATTTGTAACTTTATATGAATAGAAACTAGCTAATTTCCAAATGATGATTCTACACATTGAAGGCAAGTGTGCTGCTATCTTCAATTTGGAATCTTCTCGTTGTCTTAGCTGATCAATTCAATACGATGCACTTTTGAAACACCACAAAATTTTAACACCCCATGTCTACCATTTTAACCCAAAAAATGCCTCATACTTTACTAACCCAAAACTTCTTTTATAATTGTGCTTTATATTGAGTAATTTTTTTATCATGAGAGTAGATGTGATTCATTTGTTTTTATGGCCAATGCTCTTGAGCCATATTTAAATACCAAGAAAATAAATTTTTAAGTCATATTAATTTTCTTTTTAGTAAATAACTTTAAGTCATATTATTAAGTATCATATTTTATTTTATCTCTGGTAATTGCAGTGAGACGACAAGAAGATACATAAAAATATTATATAATGCAAAGGAAGAAGATAAAGTGGATTGGAAACAATATGTTGGGCATCACTTCATCATGAGGTTTTTGTTAATAAATTTAGGTTTTATTAATGTAAAATTGATGTTTATTAATTTAATTATTTAGGATATTTTTTTTACTTTATAAGTTAGAGATAATTTTTTATGTATTTGATACTAAATATTTGAAAATATTGCAAATTATTCTTAAGTTTTGAGTTATATTAATATAATAGCATTAATCTTATTTTAATAATAATATAAATAATGTATTAAATTTAAAGAAAATAAAAATAAAAATACGAAAAAATCATATAAAAATTGATGTCTATTGGTGTAAAATTGATATTTATGCTATGAAAGACATCGGTGAAAAAATGATGTGTTTTGATGCCAAATCGATGTCTTTTCTTAAAAACATATCGGTGGATAAACAATGTAAAATAGGCCTAACCGATGTCTTTGCCGAGAAAGACATCGATTATAAACCGATGTCTTTTTATCCTATGCGATATCTTTTCTAGAAAAGACATTGACAAATAAACGATGTTTTATGTGTGATAAACGATGTCTTTCCATTTAAAGACATCGGTGGATAACCGATGTCAAAGAGTGCAACCGATGTCTTTCTGTTGAAAGGCATCGGTGGATAACCGATGTCAAAGAGTGTAACCAATGTCTATACGATAGAAAAGACATCGGTTAAAAATCAATGTCTATCAGCGCCCACTTCCAACATCGGGGGCTTCAATATCGACTGCTTGGTGAAATAGACATCGATTAAAAATTGATGTCTATCAGCATTTTTGGATGTCTAGAGGAACCGACTATTAATTATTTTTTTATAAAGTTAAGTTGACGAATGAAATTAATGTGTAAAACCTTCTCTTGTAAATGTTTGGGTTTGTATACGTCCACACTATCGTGGTATGCAAATTCACGGTGCTTGAGATGTCAGTGAATTTTATTTTATATTATTTTGAGGGAATCAATATAAATTGGTAAATTCGAAGTGTTTGATCCGTTTATTTATTTATGATTCTCAGGATTTTCAAATGATTTTATTTCACTTATTGTTGACTAAGTGATGATAAGATTATTATGTACATGGGTAATGCTACGAAAGTAGTGAGAGTTATTTATTTATCTTATGATAAGAATAAACGTTTGATTTTGAGAAATTATCTTTACATATGTTTTCATAGAAATAATCTTTCAATTTCTATGCATATACGGATGTATACTCCTTTTCATTTAAATGACTTAGTCATGATAATGAAGGATGGAGCTATAATATGTTGTGGTACGTTGGTGGACAATTTGTACACTCTTAAATTATGTTTATCCCACGAATGCAACAAATAGTAATTCATAATGCATCTTCTAATCTTAGTAAGAGAAAGGAACCTTCGGAGATGAACTAAACATACCTTTGGCATCTAAGATTAAATCATATTAACTTGAGTATGATTCAAAAGTAGATAGCCGATGGACCATTGGGTTTATTGGGAGTGGAAACTATCTGTCTTACGAGTCTTGCTTGGAAGTGAAAATGAATTCGAGGCAAAGGGTGAAGAGCTAAAGATGTGTTGAAAGTGGTTCATTCTGATTTATGCGATCCTATAACTGTCCAGATAAGAGGTGATTATGAATATTCGTTACCTTAATTAATGATTATTCTAGAAATCGATATATTTATTTGATGCACTGCATGTCTTGTACTTTGATTAAATCAAGGATTGCAAGGGTGGTGTGGTGAAGCGTCATGAAAAATATATCAAGACACTGCGATTCAATCGTAGTGATGAGTATCTCTTAGGATAGTTAGGAGCTATTTATCAAAGGTTGGAATTAATTCCTAAGTTGTCAACACCGAGCAAACCCCAGCTGTATGGTGTGGCGAAAAGAAGGAATATGACTCTCATGGAAATGGGTAGATAAATGATTAATTATTCGGAATCACTAAATTCATTTTATGGGTATGCCCTAAAAACAGCATGTTGTATGATGTTTGTCTGTTTGTGGGATATTCTAGAAAAATGAAGGTGGTTTATTTATTAGTCCAAAAGATCGAAGGGTAATTGTTAACACAAACACCAGATTTTTGGAAAAGGACAATGAAATAAATCACAAACCTATGTATAAGTTTTTCTAAAGGAAGTGAGAGGGAAACACAAAGTATAGTACCAATTGTATAAGAGGATATACCACAAGTAAACTGTTGGATTGTATACTAAAAGTCTACTTTAATATGTTGAGCGACAACACGCGGAAGATCATATTATCAGTGTCCTTATAAAGTATAAATAGAGGATCACAACTGAGATGGATGGGGACTATCTATCGGGATGGTTGTAGTGTGATTTGGTATTAGTTTGTCTTGACTATAAAATCAAATTAGTGCACTTATGCGTATTGAGCAAGACCACTTGACATTGTTCGACTTATGGATGTTCGTGCTTTTAATCCCTATACAATAACCTCGACACATAGGGTTGTATGTATTTCTTTGATTCATCAATGGGTGAGATTTACATGTAATTAAATCAACAAACTCGGTGAGTTGGGAAGTAGTGTTGTCTCTATGGTGAGCTGTTGATTGTAGAAGGAATCCATGTCCAACATAGGTTGATGATGTCCCCTTGAGGAGCTCATAAGGATTATCGTGTAAACCCTGCAGGTGGATTTATTCTGGTATGATAATGAGGTTGAAGGTACTACTCTCGGATGAGATATTAATTAAAGGAGTTGTCAGTAACTTAATTAATTAATGGACATTGTATATCTTAAACATGAGGAGACTGTCGGGCACATAATAAGAATGAGCCCAAAACGTAATTTTGGGATAGAGCGGCAGTGCAGTAATAATATTTTAGTGGAATATATTATTATTATTGGACTTAAGTATACACTTTGGGCTAAGCTTGGATACTTAAGCCCAATGGAGGCCCGACTCTAATTTCACCTCTTGGTCCCTGCTGTAGCCTATAAATAAGTCACCTCAACTTATCCGGATCCCTAATAATCCTGCGCCTAAAACCGTGAGAAATAAGAGAGGAAGCAGATTGAGGAGATCTTGAGGGTCGTCGCCCATACGACGTCAAGATCGGACTTGGGAATACTGCAGAAGATCAAGAGGTAATTTTCTGCTGCTGATCATCCTCTACATCAACCCTGGTGAAAGGTAATATGTTTCAATCTTATTGCTTCCGCTGGATTAGAGACGCATGAAACCCTAACAGTTCATGTTAACCAAATGATTGAACACCAACAATTGGTATCAGAGCTTCAGTTTCATGGTGAAGCGTGACACGTTAGGCTAGTGTTTATATTGATTATGTGATTTAATTTTTGAAATTAGAATCGCATGTTTAGGGTTTTGGTTTTACTGCTTAATCCATGAATATCCTTATGTGAAATATACCCTGTATCATATCTGTTCGTCGATGGTGATGGAGTTCATGAAAATTGTTCGTGAATCATCACGTCTGGAGATGGTGTATTCAGGCGCCAGCAAAATTACACAGTCTGGCGGGCGGATTGACGAGCGTAGCGCTCAGTGATATGCTCGACGTGTCACCCGTATTGAAGATTTGCAGGGCGAGTCTATCTTCATTTCATGCATGAGTGCACGGTGGTGCGCGTTAGGTGGGCACGATGGCAAGCAGTTTGCCATATGTGAGAGTATGCTTCCGGGCGTGCATGATGAATGCCGGGCGTGATTCTGGGAGCTGACAAGCCTTAACGAGCATGCTGGAAGGAATTTCGGGCGTGGACTGTTGCAAACGAGCAGGCTGGCGAGCGGACTGCCAGGCGGAGAGCTCTACGTGGTGCCCGGTGTAGTGCGTGTTTTTAGGGTTAAACGGGAGGATAGACGGTCTTGATGCCGTGTGAGGCAAACGGGGGCACGCACAATTGCTGTGCAGTGGCGCTCGAATCGTGCAGGATGCTGGGCAGGTGGAAAGGGTTACCGGCAAGAAATCTGGAGGAAAATTTATGAAGACCGGATTTCAATTTTCATATAAGGTTTCGGGGCGCTGCCCCGAACCCCGCGACCTGACCAAGCAGGTCGATCCCTGCGATCTCACTGGAGATGTCGATTCCCGTCTTTGTTGCCCATATTCATGCTTGATGGCGAACAATCATATTCCCTGATATATAAATGCTTATAATTGATTACTGTTATATTTGTTATGCATGATTCTCTGTGATTTACTACCTTATGTGCCGTAATAGGGGCATACTAAGTTTCGTATTTTATTTCGAATATTATATACATGTAAAAGAACCCTGATGTTAAATAACTAAGTGGGAGAGGAGATTGGTAACTAATTCCCGCGGCCTCCATTATTGGTTTGTAAGTGATGTGAGTAAACATGCTTATTGGCAATAGGTCTTCCTCCCTAACGGATAAGTTTATTCACAGATCACTAGTGCAGACTTCATTAAATAATTATTGTTTGTAATGTGGCACATGAACTTGCATGTTTGCATAGACTTTCCTCCCTAACGGATAAGTTTATGTGCGGTACACTGGTACAAACTCATAATTAATAATTGTAGGAAGTTATCCGAGCTCGTATGTACTTCTCTAATAATGGTGTTCACTTAGGTGTAAATAATTAGTATCCTCCACAACGGAGTCACTGCTATTATTTGCATTGCTAAAGAGGAACCGACTATTAATTATTTTGTCATGAGGTTAGATTGACGAATGAAATTAATAGGTAAAACCTTCTCTTATAAATGTTTGGGTTTGTAAACGTCCACACTAACGTGGCTTGTAGACTAACGGTGCTTGAGATGTCGGTGAATTTTATTTTTATATTGTTTGAGGGAATCAATATTAATGGATAAATACGAAGATTTGATCAGTGTATTTATTTATGATTCTTTATTTTTTCTAAATGGTTTTATATTATTTATTGTTAGCTAAAAGAAATTATATTTACTGGTCCAAAATTAGATGATTAGAAAAGAATCTTAGTTTTGAATTTTACTGTTTAGGAAAACATATGTGTTCACACTAAGAATGTTCTGTGATGCCTATTAATCAAAGTCTCTTGTCGAAAGGTGAGAGGTTCATAGAAATAAGATGGTCTCATGCGACTCTTCAGATACTTGAGCAAGCTAGAAAAGCAAGAGGTCAAGGATAAGTTAATGAATGAATTGGGAATGCTTCGAGTAGAAATTGAAGGGAAACCTAGATCAATTTATTCTCCATAATTTGCCTGGTTGTTTTGAGCAAGTTCTACCAGAAATACGAGAGGTTGTATATGGTGGGGAACTTCTGATAAAACATATGGCGAAGGAAAGCCATTTTCATCAAGGTATGAATAAGGCCAGTATCTCATTCACTAGTCGTTGAAGCATGATTAGTGATGACATCTACTGACACGTTGTGTGTAGATACCGGAATCACTAAAAGCCTACAACTAAGTGATGATGAGATTGTTATGTACATGGGTAATACTACGAGAGTAGTGGCTGTTGCAGTGGGAGTTGTGTATTTATCTTATGATAGGAATAAACGTTTAATTATGAGAAATTGTCTTTAAGTACTTTTTCATAGAAAGAATTTCATTTTCAGTTTCTATGCATTTACGGATGGATACTCCATTTCATTTAAATGACATGGTCATAGTGATGAGGGATGAAACTATAATCTGTTGTGGTACGTTAGTGACAATTTGTTAACTCTTAAATCATGTTTATTCTACGAATGCAACAAATAGTAATTAATAGCGCATCTTCTAATTCCTGGTAAGAGAAAGGAACCTTCGAAGTTGAACTAAAATACTTTTAGCATCTAAGACAAGATCAATTTTACTTGAGTAGGAGTCAAAGGTTGATAGCCAATGGACCGTTGGGTTTATCTGAAGTGGAAACTATTAGACTTGCGAGTCTTGGTTGGAAGTAAAATGATTAAAGGTCTTTTAAGGCAAAGGGGTGTAGAGCCCAAGATATGTTGAAATTGGTTCATTTTGATTTATGCGATCCTGAGATTATCCCCATGAGAGGTGGTAAGATATAATTTTGATGCACCGCAAGTCAAGGTACTATGATTAATTCAAAAGTGCATGACACATGTGGTGAAGGTTCATCAAAAATATATCAATTCATTTATGATTTAATCGTGATGGCGAGTACCTCTTAGGATAGTTTGGGAGCAGTTTATCAGAGGCTAGGATTGAATCTCAAGTTATCAACACCGGGCAACCCCAACCGATTGGTGTGGCGAAAAGAAGGTATATGACTCTTATGGAAATGGTTAGATAGATGATAAGTTATTTGGAATTACTAAATTTATTTTATAGGTATGCCCTAGAAATAGCATGTCGTATAAAGTTTGTCTGTTTGTGGGATATTCTAGAAAAATGAAGGGTGATGATTTATTTAGTCCAAAAGATCAAAGGGAGATTGTTAACACACACACTAGATTTTTGGAAAAGGACTATGTAATAAATCATAAAGCCATGTATAAATTGTTCTAAAGGAAGTGAGAGGGAAAAACACAAAGTATTAGTACCAAATGTACATGAGGATATACCACAAGGTAAATTACAATGCGTGTCACGTCTGATACACAATTACGTGTAGTGCCTTGTCATAGAGGGAGAGTTGTTCGACAACATGAAAAATATATGTTTTCGGAGAGTCGTGAGGCTTGGTCCTTAGTAAACATGAAATGGATCCACGGATACGACGAAGCACTACAAGATAGAAATGTCTTATCTTAGCAAGTGCGATGAAGTTGAAATAGAATCGATGAATTTTAAATCAAGTCTGGGAGCTTGTAGGACCACTAAATGGTGTAAAAGCCATTGGAAGTAGTCATAAAAAATAAAAGAAGATCATACGGTAAGGTGAAAATTGTTGGTGTTCGATCATTTGGTTAACATGAACAGTTAGGATTCCATACGTTTCTAACAGTCAGCGGAAGCAAGAAAATAAGAAACGTATTACCTTTCACCAAGGTACGTTGAAGATGATGAATTCTCGCAACCAGCCTACGCAGCCTCACTGTTTTGGGCATAACTCTCTCATCTGATGTTGGATTTGCGTGATTTGCCGCCAAAACGATTCTCTCTTCCGTGGCTTTCCGTCATCATATCACATGTCCTGTTCTAAAGTTTGTATGATTTTATAAAAAATGTATAAAGTGGCGGACAACAGTAGCAAACAACCTCCTCATTCTGCTGTTCCCTCACCCTCCTCAGAGTGTTAGGCATGATTAATCTCATAGATTAGGATTTCCGGACATCTGAGATGACTTATATATGGGCTACAGCAGGGACCAGGAGTAGAAATTAGAGTTGGGCCTTCATTGGGCTTAAGTATCCAAATTTAGCCCAAAGCTTAAATCCAATAATAATAATATATACCACTAAAATATTATTACTGCAATACGTTCTAATCCCATAATTACGTTGTGGACTCCCTCTTATTATGAGCCCGTTAGTCTCCCCATGTTTAAGATATACAATGCCCTTTAATTAATTAAATTACTGACAACTCCATTAATTAATATCTCATACGAGAGTAGTACCACTCAACTGCATTATCATAGCGGAATAAATCCACCTGCAGGATTTACATGATAATCATTATGAACTCCTCAAGGGGACATCATCAACCTTTGACGGACAAGGATTCCTTATACATTCAACAGCACACCATAAAGACAACACTATTTCCCAACTCACCGAATTTGTTGATTTTATTACATGTAAATCTCACCCGTTGATGAATCAAAGGAATGCATACTGCCTTACATGTCGAGATTATTGTATTGGGATTAAGAGCACGAACATCTATAATAACTGAGATGAAGTTATTCTATAAGTTAGTATAAGACGAACGATCTCAAGCGGTCCTGGTCAATACACACAAAGTGCACTAATGTGATTCTATAGCCAAGACAAGTTAATACCAAGACACACTATAGCCATCATGTTAGATAATATGTTGTGCGACAACACGTGGAAGATCATATTATCGGTTTTCTTATAAAGTATAAACAGAGGCTCACAACCGAGATAGACGGGGACTCTCTATCGGGATGGTTATAGTGTGATTTGGTATTAGTTTGTCTTGACTATAGAATCACATTAGTGCACTTTTATGTATTGAGCAGGACCACTTGAGATCGTTCGACTTAAACTGACTTATCGGAGAACTTAATCTCAGTTATTGTGGATGTCCATGTTCTTAATCCCTATACAATAACATCGACACATAGGGCAGTATGTATTTCTTTGATTCATCAATGGGTGAGATTTACATGTAATTAAATCAACAAACTTGGTGACTTGGGAAGCAGTGTTGTCTCTATGGTGTGCTGTTGATTGTAGAAGGAATCTGTGTCCGACATATGTTAATGATGTACCCTTGAGGTGCTCATAAGGATTATCATGTAAACCCTGCAGGTGGATTTATTCCGGCATGATAATGAGGTTGAGTGGTACTACTCTCGGATGAGATATTAATTAATGGAGTTGTCAGTAACTTAATTAATTAATAGACATTGTATATCTTAAACATGAGGAGACTGTCGGGCATGTAATATGAAAGAGCCCAAAACGTAATTTTGGGATTAGAGCGGCAGTGCAGTAATAATATTTTGGTGGAATATATTATTATTATTGGACTTAAGTATAAGCTTTGGGCAAAGCTTGGATACTTAAGCCCAATGGAGACTCGACTCTAATTTCTCCTCCTGGTCCCTGCTGTAGCCTATAAATAAGTCACCTCAACTTATCTGGATCCCTAATAATCCTGCGCCTAAAACCGTGAGAAATAAGGGAGGAAGCAGATTGAGGAGATCTTGAGGATCGTCGCCCACACGACGTTAAGATCAGACTTGGGAATACAGCAGAAAATCAAGAGGTTGTTTTCTGTTTCTGATCATCCTCTACATCAACCCTTGTGAAAGGTAATACGTTTCAATCTAATTGCTTTCGCTGGTTTAGAAACTAATGGAACCTTAACGGTTCACGTTAACTAAACGATCGAACGCCAATATAAACTGCATCACTTGTCACATTTGTTACACAATTGCATGTAGCGCCTTGTCGCAGTGGGAGGGTTGTTCAACAACCGTATAAATTTATATTTTTGGAGAGTCGTGAGACTTGGTCCCTAGTAAACATGAAATCATCCCATGGAATAACGACGAAGCACTACAATATAAAATTGCGATATCTTAACAAGTTGCAATGATTTATGAAATAGGATGTATGGATTCTAAATCAAATCTGAGAGCTTGTAGGACCACTAAATGGTGTAAAAGCCTATGGAAGTGGTCATACAAAATAAAAAAGGATCATACGGTAAGGTGAAAACCTTGGAAGCAAAGCTTATTGCGAAAAGGTATATTCAGAAAGAAAGGGTTCGATTATGAGGAAACCTTTTTTGCCGGTAGCTCTGTGTATCTTGATCTAAATTCTTTTATTTATTGTTGCTCGTATTGAATTATGAGGTATAGCAAATGGATGTCAAGACAGCTTTCGTGATTGGAAGTCTTGAGGAGAACATCTATGTGAAGCAACTAGATTGATTCACTACAAAGGGCTAAGTGCATTTTGAGTGTAAGCTTAAATTGGTCCACGATGGGCCGAAGCAAGCTTTAAACCCAAGTATATCTGTTTTGATAAGGATATTTAGTGACATGGATTAAATCAAAGCTCGGATGGGTCTTGTGTATTGAAAAGAGTGACAGAAACGTGGTGGTATTTCTTGTACTGTACGTAGATGATATATTTCTCATTTTGAGTGTATAGGTATGGTTGATAAAGCATTATTTACTGAAGGACTTGAGAGAAGAAAAATATATTCTTGCGATTATTTCAATATAGTGATAAAGATCACAAGAAAGGATATTGCACTTATCTCAAGCTTCGTATAATGATACAATCCTTACACGTTTTAGCATGTGATTTTATCTAAGGAAATGTTTCTTAAGACACAAAAGAAGAAAAAGGAGTTGCAGGCGGTTCCTTATGCTTCGGTGAATAAGGAAGCCTAATCCAAGGAATGCTAAGCACGAGAATGCATATCTGTTTTGCCAATGACATGATCAGTGGGTATCAAGGTAACCCGAAACAAGGATGTTGAACTGTAGTAAGACATATATTTATGTACCTGAAAAGGACTAGAAATAATATGTGTGCTTACCAGACAGATTCATTGCTTCATGTAGGTACATAGATTCGGTCTTTCAAATCAAATCGGGCCGGCAGTAAATCAACCTCAAGGTTTGTGTTTGATTTTGAAAGTATAGTCATAATATGGAGGAGTGTCATATAAAAATATATTTCGGACTCCACCATGAAAAGATGATAAATTGGAGCTTCTGAGGCAGCCAAAGTATTAGTATGGCTCTAAAAACTTCATAATGGACTTAGATGTGATTCTAAGTTTGACCAAGATTATCACAATTTATTGTGATAATAATGGTGCAGTTGCAAACTTGAAGGATCACGAGTCCATAAGGCAATTAAACACATGGAGCGCGAGTACCACCTGTTACGAGAAATTATATGATGAGGGGAAGGTTGTTGTCGCCAATATTGATCGGATGATAACCTGGTAAATCCTTTTACAAAGACCTTAAGGCGAAAGCTTTTGATGATCATGTAGTGGGAGTGAGAATCAGATCTATAGCAGTTGACATGACAACATAGTCTTTTAGTATAAGTGAAAGATTGTTGGATTGTATACTAAATGTCTTGCCTATTGTATGAACAATTTTATAACAATTAATTTGAAATGAGAATCATATGATCAAATGTTTTGCATATAATTTATTTTTATGTTATTGCAAAAGTTCATTTACTTTATACTGTAGATAATATGGTGTGCGGCATCGCAGAGAATATCACATTGTCAGCTCCTTATAAAGTATAAATAGATGCTCACAACCGAGATAGATGGGGAAAATCTATCGGGATGGTTGTAGTATGATTTAGTATTAATTTGTCTTGACTATAAAATCACTTTAGTATGCTCATGAGCAGGACTGCTTGAGATCGTTAAACTTATATTGACTATATAGGAGAATTTGATCTCAATTATTATGGTTGTTCGTGCTCTTATTCCCTATACAATAACCTCGACACTTAAGCCAGTATATATCTCTTTTATTCATTAATGGGTGAGATTTATGTATAAATCAACAAACTCGGTGATTTGGGAAATAGTGCTGTCTCTATGGTATGCTGTTGATTGTAGAATGAATCAGTATGCTATTAAATAGGTTAATGATGTCCCATTGAGGAACTCATAAGGATTATCATGTAAACCCTGCAGGTGGATTTATTCCTGCATGATAACAAGGTTGAGTGGTACTACTCTCGGATGAGATATTAATTAGTGGAGTTGTCAGTAACTTAATTAATTAATTGACATTGTATATTTTAAACATGGGGAGACTGTCAGACTCATAATAAAAAAGAGCCCATAACGTAATTTGGGATTAGAGCGGCAGTGCAGTAATAATATTTTAGTGAACTATATTATTATTATTGGACTTAAGTATAAGTTTTAGGCTAAACTTGGATACTTAAGCCCAATGGAGACCCGACTCTAATTTCTCCTCCTGGTCCCTGCTGTAGCCAATAAATAAGTCATCTCAGCTTTCTAGAACCCTAATTCAGACGCCTAAAACACATTGGGAAGAGGGAGAGAGCAGATTGAGAGGATCTTGAAGATCGTCGCCCACACGACGTCAATATTGGACTTTGGAATACAGCAGAAGATCAAGAGGTCGTTTACTGTTGCTGTTTGATCACTATGCATGCTCAATTTCCATGATTTTTCTGTATTTTTACGGAAAGCAAAACTTGTGGAGTGATATATGATTGGAAAGTTATGGAAGAGAGGATCGTTTTGGTGTAAAAATCATTCAAAACGAAGATTGGATGAGGAAGTTATGCTCAAAGTTGTGAGATCGCGCAAGCTGCCGGCAAGAATTTTTACTTTTTCAACATACCCTTGTTAAAGATAATGCATATTTATATTCTTGCTTCCGATGATATAGAATTGCATAGAACCCTAACGATTCACATTAACCAAACGATCGAACTCCAACATCCATCTGTGTTTACTTTCACCCTCCCTAGTTTAGGAGGTAACCTGCGTACCAGTGTGATCTTCGGCGCCGTCCTTGGGACTCCAGCAATCCCAAAATAATGTAACAAAACAAGATCCTCCACCAAATTCTGCATGCGTCTAATATTTTGCCCATTTGCTTATTTGATTAGTGCCATAACCATAGATATCAAATCCGTGACTTGAACATGTCTATCCTTGAGCTCATTATTGTATCCCACATAAACCATGTTATTTCGGAAGTACCAAATACACCAAACATATGTGACAATAGCAATTCTCCAAAAAGATGTGACATGTTCACTGCCTTTCAAGCCTATAACCTGTATGATAAAACCAATAAAGCTTTGATCTAGGTGCACCTCCCTACCAAAACTAAACCCTTGAAGAATTTGTTGAAGGACTTGCATAGAGATGCTGCAGCCAACAAAAATGTGATCAATAGTTTCCATTTCCGCCTTGCAAAGATAACATCTAGAGGGCCCATGAAAACCTCTTTGCACAAGCACATCCCATGTCACTATAACTCCTTTTATTGCTTTCCAAACCGTAACCGAAAAACAAGGAGGAATGTAGTTCGCCCATATCCAGGTGCCTCAGTTTAGAGAAGGGAATTGAGGTCGAATATGCATGTATTGTATATTCGCAGTGATATATACCAGTAAAAGATTTTCTCCATTTCCTGCAATGCAACATATTAGTAGAGATACGAACAGAGAGAATTTTATCTATAACATGAGGAAAAGTGAGAGTGAAATCCTCCGTGAAATGCCAAGTTCCATCATACAAAAAATCTGAAATAGTATCCTCATAATGGCCCTTATACTCATGCAGAATTTTCACCATATCAGAAATAGAAACTCCAATCCAATTGTCTAGCCAAAACCTCACTCTGGAGTTTCCCCCAACAATCCAAAAATCCTCTTCTGCTAGTCTCCAAAGATGTTTCTTGTAGCCCGGACGAATTGAGGATGGAACATGTGATTTCTTGGGAACCGACCCATGCAGCCATCTTTTTTTAATGAAGTTCAGTGAACTATGCAACCTTAAAACATCCCAAGCTAGCTTGATTAACAAGACATCATTAGTTGCTCTGATTGATCTCACCCCCAGCCCTCCCTCCGAGGTTGGTGAATAAATTTGTTTCCAACTGACCGTGTAAATATGAGATTTTACAGAAACGTAAATATAGGTGGGTATCATGTTTTCACATTATATAAATGATTGGATACATGAAAATACGAGATTTTACAAAAATGTAAGAGAGTAAAGATTTTTCTTCGAAATCCAAAAACTACCTAAAAAAGTATTTTTATGCCACTTGTAGTGATATAATCTAATAAAAAAAATATAGAGCCTATAGTTGAATAAACAAAATTCGAAAAGATCCAAATGTCATGATGTACTAACGAAGCGTTAAAAACAAATAAAGAAATAATAAGCGTAACACTAATTACTTAGTTTTTCTTTGTTAAACCTAACGAAATACTACATTAAATGTCTACTTCAAGGATTTCACATGTATCTTCATCTGTTGTTATGGCTAAATGTTCAAGTGCAGTGACAACATCTTCAATCAGGGGCCGAGTGGAGGGTTCATCTTGGAGACATGTAGCTGCAACACCAAGAGCTTGGTCAACCCCTTTTATTGGGTATTTACCTTCCAATAATGGATCCGCGATTAATCTATATTTTCTTCTATCTCTCAATAATGGCTTTGCCTGCAAAATTCAAATTCCATAAACATTTTGTATTCTTAAAGTATAAATGTTAACACTTCAACTTCAAATTGTCTTCCATCATACCATTTTATTTATAAAAATATAATTTTAAATCACTATTCAAATATTTTTACTCGAAAAAATATAATTCACATTCAAAAATCATGAGACTATTCATGTAAGTAGGGTTTCATTTTCTCTTGACTTTAAGACAAAATTTTCAGTTATAACACATACGTAAAAGGTTCATGTTCGATATTGGTGAAAAGTTTAAGTAAAAATATGGCAAATACAGAGAATCTGATGGGATCTATAATTTATTTCTCAAATCTTTTCTAAATTCCAGTCTTCAAGCAACATCGATCAAATTTTTATGATTAGCCAAGTATGTTATAATGAGGGATAATATTTTATATGTGAATTGATGTACAGTTACTCACCCAAGAAACTAGATTCTCCTCCTCAAATGGTTTTGTGTTGTCAATTGCTTTTCTTCCTGAAATAATCTCCAAAAGCACTACTCCAAAACTGTACATATCAGACATAGTTGTAAATTGGCCCAGCCTAACATATTCAGGCGCGCAATAACCGTATGTTTCCATCACCCTTGTGGAGACATAATCTTGCTCTCCACTCGAACTCAATTTTGCTAGACCAAATCCAGACAACTTGGGATTAAATTCCTCATCCAATAATATATTGGACACTTTAAAATCTCGAAATATAATTGGTGGACTTATTGTATCATGTAGGTACTCAAGTCCTCTAGCAGCGCCTCTAGCTATTTGCATTCTAGTGTGCCAATCCAAAATTTTCTTGTGTGAACCTAACAAATCAAAAATTGTTACACAAGGTATATTTAAAAACTTAGTCTCATAATAATAATAATAAAAAAAGCATTGTGAAAATAACATGTTATATATTCATCAATCTTCAATTAACTCCTTTTATTACTTATAAATATTTTTTTTTTCAAATCTTCTAATTGATCTCTCTAATTGAACCGGTTCCACCAAATGAATTGGAAACTTGTGGTCCTATTTCTTCGTAATTAATTTTTCTTCCTTCTTAATGGTCTCCACCATTCTTAATTAATTTATCCTCTTTATTAATGTTGTTTTTATTTTTATTTTTCAAATTTACTATACTTAAATGATTATTATACCCTTAACTCTAAGATTATGTTCGTTTTCGGATTTTAAATCTAGGTTTTGGTTTTCCAAAACTCATATCCAAATTTTATAAATCTCCCCTATATCTATCTACCTACTACATTCTCTCACTTCAATTAATACACTTTCTCTCCTTTATCTCTCCTCTCTCATTTAACTTTTTAAATAAATTAATACATTGATTTGACATAAAGGTAAAACCTACTATACTCAAAACCCAAAATAAACATAGAACACACTATTCATGGTTTTCAAATCCCACATAATCCCAAATCAAACATCACCTAAGAATAAAATATAACCTAAATCATAAGGGTGAAATTACAATTATAACTTAAACCTTATTATCTAGGGATAAAATATACCATAAACTACAAGGGTGAAATTAAAATTATACCCTAAATCCTATGGGTAAAATTACAATTATACCCTAAATCATAGGGTGAAATATACCCTAAATCATATAGGTAAAATTACAATTATACCCTAAACCATAAAATCTAAGAGAAAATATACCCTAAACCCTAAGATTAAATTGTATCCTAAACCATAAGCGTAAAATTATAATTATATCCTAAACTAAAAAATAAATTATATCTTAAACCATAAGGGTGAAATTACAATTACATCCTAAATTTTAGGGGTAAAACATACCTAAACTCTAAAATTAAATTAAAAATAAAACAAAAAAAAGGAAAAAAAAGCCAAAAAAAAGCCAAAAAGAAAAGTTAAAAGAAAACGATCAAAAAAATGGGAAAAAAAAAAGCTCATCCCCTTATAATTTAGGGTGAGAAGGGGGTGGGTCCACAGTCCTAGATTTTGGAATTGGTGGCTAAGTTCCGCCCTAGTGTTTATCATGTTTAATTATGTGGAAGAGGTTACCTTGAATGTGATCTTTTAAGGATCCATTATGCATGAACTCATAAACCAGTATTCTCTGAGGACCATCTGCGCAATACCCTATAAAACCAACAAGGTTTGGATGATTAACTTGGCTTAATGTCAACACCTCTGCCAAGAAATCCCTTTTCCCATGAACACGGTTTTTATCGAGCTGCTTTATAGCCACTACCTAAAAGCACATGCAACAAAGTTTAATTAAGGCTAAATATTTACATTATCTATACAATATGTATTTACATTATTATTAATTTTAAAAAATTTACCCCTTTTGTTTATAATATTATGCTATAATATGTATGTATGTACGTAAATATATGTTATAAGGAGTGAATTTTTAAAATCAATATATATAAATATGTATGTATGCATGTTATATATATGTATGTGTGTGTATTTTACTTTATTTATTTTCTTGAGGTATCCCTTATATACCCTTCCGAATCCTCCTTCATCAACTAGCAATTCAGGGTTGAAGTTCTCGGTTGCAATTGCTAGTTCCCGAAAGGCAAACACCTCAGCTGGAGCATTCACACCATGCCTTAGTATATCCTCTGCTATTATTCTTTGTTTACTACCAGCTGCATGTATATATTTATGATCATTTAAATTGAACAATTAAAAACTCGTTATGTTTTTTTGAATTAAAAATTAGACATATTGATCAACTAATATATCTGTTGCTACCACACACACACACACACAGATATATATATATATATATATATATATATATATCAACAAGAATATAATATTATTCTTCTTATTTTATTTTTAAAATTTGTAAATAGTATTCAATATAAATGAGTGAAATCTAACCAGCAGTCAATGATACACTTCTTGAAACGGTGGATATCGCCTCAGCATTATCATATTTCTTTGTTCCCTTTGTTTCAAAAAAAGAGCTCTTTGAAGATTTTAGAGAACTCTTCATTCTTGTTTGCTATTAATGTACTTTATCACATTCAACCATTTTCTCTCAACTAATATCTAAATAAAGAATCAAAAATCATGGATGACTTCCTTTAGGTATTTAATGAACAAAATATAAAATTTTTAAATAGTAAATGAGAGTTATTAATCATCAATGAAGTACATCAAATTAGCCTAAAAAAGTGGGAGCAGTTGAAAATAATATTTTACCTATAATTGAAATAAAATATGTTTAACTTGATTAAAATAGGACCATTAAATTAAATATTTGAAACTACTTTTCACATTATGAATTTATGCTATATTATATACATGGGTTTGGAAGATATGAGTCCCATTTTTTCGGACAAGGTGAGGAAGGGATTTTATAAGAAATGTGTTGTATATTTCCATTTAAAGTTTTAAAGTCATATTATTCTCATCTATTTCAAGACCATCAATCTTTCACATTTCTTTTAATAACAGATATGTAATGGTGGAAATTGAATCATAATTTATTTAATTTTTCAATAGATTCTCTTATTTAAACTTTTACATGTATAAAATGTAAATATCAACACTAACGGCTAAATTTTTTATATATGTAATAAAATATTACAAGATGTATTGAGTAAAAATGGTTATTTTTTTAAAAAATAATAATATAACCATGAGCTATTCAACTTGTGAAATTGGTAAATGCATATTTCACTAGAAACGTTTACAATATACTTGCGTACTTGCGAATACAAGTCAAGCCAACTTATCCAATCTACCCAAGTGAAACTTAGGGTGAATACATGTAAATGTCATCAATGATTAAAATACAAGGATGCAATCTGCATTTTAATTCTATCTGCTACATGTCTTGAAGATAGCATCCTCGATCCAAAATGAAGAGCGTTCCTTTCCATCCACGTGTGATAAACAAATGTAGCAAAAGTGATGTAAAAAAGTTTTCGTGCCTTTGTGACGGACGCAATTCTCCTTCTCCTCCATCCTATCCATCTTATCACGTCTTCCCATATGTGCTTGGTATAGTGGCAATGAAAGAAAAGGTGTGGAATTGTTTCAATATCAAAACAAAATCCACATCCTCAATCATCTCGATTGCACCACACATTATCCTTTGTTGCCAATCGCTCTCTATGAACCAACCACAACCTAAAGTTATACTTTTTCACAATCCATTTGTGCCATATTTGCTTGAATACAAAGCTATAGTCGGGTGTGTTAGATTGTATACTAAAAGTCTAGCTTCTTGTATGACCAATGTTATAACAATTTATTTGAAACGAGAATCATATGATCAAATGATTGCGTCTTATAATTTATTTATATGTACGATGCAATAGTCCACTTACTTTATACTGTAGATAATATGTTGTGCAACAACGCGCGGAAGATCATATTATCAGTTTCCTTATAAAGTATAAACAAATGCTCACAACCGAGATAGACGAGAACTCTCTATTGGGATGGTTGTAGTGTGGTTTGGTATTAGATTGTTTTTGCTATAGAATCACATTAGTGCACTTTATGTGTATTGAGCAGGACCGCTTGAGATCTTTCGACTTATACTGACTTATAGGAGAACTTGATCTCAGTTATTATGGATGTTCGTGCTCTTAATCCCTATACAATAACCTCAACACGTAAGGCAGTGTGTATTTCTTTGATTCATCAATGAGTGAGATTTATATGTAATTAAATCAACAAACTCGCTGAGTTGGGAAATAGTGTTGTCTCTATGGTGTGCTGTTATTTGTAGAAGGAATCTGTGTCCAACATAGGTTGATGATGTCTCCTTAAGGATCTCATAAGGATTATCATGTAAACCCTGCAGGTGGATTTATTTCGGCATGATAATGAAGTTAAGTGGTACTACTCTTGGATGAGATATTAATTAATTGAGTTGTTAGTAACTTAATTAATTAATGGGCATTGTCTATCTTAAAAATGAGGAGACTGTTGGGCTCATAATAAGAAGGAGCTCATAACGTAATTATGAGATTAAAACAGTAGTGCAGTAATAATATTTTAGTGGTATATATTATTATTATTGGACTTAAGTATAAGCTTTGGGCTAAGCTTGGATATTTAAGACCAATGAAGGTCCAACTCTAAAAGACAACGAGGAATTCTAGTTGTCGTAGCCCCTCCAGCTCCGTTGTTAACCCGACAGTTATTAAAAGTCCAGACTTTAAATAATGGTGGAAAACACGTTGTTATAAATTATGTTTAAGAACGGTGTATCCCAGTTGTTGTAGCTATTAAATATCCGTTGTTAAATCATGTGTTGGTAATAAAAATATGTTTTAACAACGGGGAATCCCCATTGTCATAGCCATCTACAACAACGGATTATCCCCGTTGTCGTAGCTTAAAATCTCTGTTGTTAATTCGGGAGTTGTTAACGGTACTGACCCTTTAAAAATGGCTTTTGACCCATTGTCGTAGCTATTCTTTTACAACGGGGAATCCCAGTTGTTGTTTTGGACATCCCCGTTGTTGTATCTAATTAAGACAATGGGTAATCCCCGTTGTCGTAGCTACAAATCTCCGTTGTTAATCCAGAAGTTGTTAAAGGTTTCTTACCTTTAACAACGGAATTTTCCCCGTTGTCGTATATTATTTTTAACAACGGTTTTTCACTTTCGTTGTTAGTTACATCTCTGTTGTTGTATTTAACTACAACAACGTGTATTCCCCGTTGTCATAGCTATATTTGACAACAGTCTATGCCCGTTGTGGTAGCTTATATCCCCGTTGTTAATAACATATTTTTTCTTATTTAATAATTTAAATGAAAATAATGAAATGGCCATAATCCTTGATCTTCAATACAACATGACTAATTTTTAATTCAATTCATTCAATTATAATTGAACTCTAAATACAAAAGTCAACATCAATACGTTCGAATATAACATCCCAACATCTCTCACACCAATACAATTCACCAACAACAATTAAAATACATCATAATGTATCCATGATCGACATTAATAATATCTTCCCATAAACATAAATGACAAACCATTCATCATGTTCCTCATTCCCTCTAACATATAAGTAACTTGTGTCAAACGCAGACATTCTTGAAAATTATTCGGGGCACGACAACTTTTGAGCAGGACTGATAAAGAACAAGACAAAGGTATATTAAAAGATTTATATATCATCACACAAAACTAACTTTAGTTTAAGAAATAAGGATATGCAAGAAAACCAATAAGATAAAAACCATAAGAAAATATTTCTGAAAATAAATTACCAAAAACTAATCAAGATAAAACTGTTGTCTCTACCACTGGAACACTCTGAATCCAAAAGAAGTATATTTTAAAAGCAAAAAATTAAGGGGGGAAAAGGGAAAGTGTGTGTAGTGTACTTGAAGAGCAATGATCTAACAGTTTGAGTATGGAGATACTGAAACCTAATAATACCGAAATACTTAGTATATATGGTGTAGTGCGCATCTCGGCACACACTATGATAATCCACAAGGTAAACCTGACAATCCAAATTAGATGATGATAATTCAATGATCTCAAATACTGAAAACAATTTAGCATTGAACTTTCGAAAACAAAATTCAACAAGATGAACATAAATCTAAACCTTTATCACAAGGTTTCAATTAAGCATAATTAGATTACTGCAAGAATTGTTTCTGCTTGGTTAATTTACCAGGAAATAAACATCATGGAGACAAATGGTACTTACCTTTTCCTGTCTCTCAGCAAAACAAAGTATACAAGATCTTGTAATGATTCTTGCGGAGATAACTTCAGAAATTGCATAACAATGCATGGGCATGTAGTAACGCTGAAATGGAGAAACTGAAAAGTTTAATGGCTCCACTAAGACATAATCCTGGCAGACATAGTCATCTTAGTAGAGAAGATCAATTTGGTAATATTTTAGAAAATTTTAGAACATAAATTACTCCATTCAAAACACAAGATGCATCGGAAATCATAAAATAATGTTAAAGCTTTGAAATTTACAGAACGCAATCAACTTAAATCCAAATAACCTATCACATGAGAGAAAAAAACCAAATATCAAGCGCATTCATCTGTAAAGGCCTTCCCAATCAGTCATTCCAGTTTGCAGAATTAAGAACTTGATTAGTTTAGAGAAATCTTATTAATTCAGCAAGACAAATCTTTAGCAACAAAGAGAGATGACAAAAGATAAAGAAATGAAAGAAAAATTTAAGTAATAATTGGGTTTCAACAAGTAAAAAAACCTCACATTTGGAGCAGAGGATTATTTCAAATGTTCCCACAGGATAAGAAAAAGGTAAGAAATAATTTTTTACACAAAACTCTTAAATAAAATAAGAGATCTAGTAACATAACTAATACAGATTTGGATGGAAAACCACCCATAGGTTCTTATACTATTTCAGGCACTTTTGATTCAATCAAAGAACTATGCATCATGATATCTAATTAGGTAACAACCCACTTTTATGCCACATCTTCACCAACCAACTACCCATCCACCACCATGAAGCGTACCATAAGGTCCACACTTCATTAAAAATCAAGTTAAAAGTAACAAAACCACAGCAGTTTATTCATGATACATTAAGGAGGAAGCTTGACATGTAATTTTAGTAGCAAAGTTGAAAATGACATATCGTTTGAACACATCTTTTCATTTTACAATACAATCAGTATTTGAGATACTTAAAATGCTATTTATTTGAGGAATTTTAGACATTTAGTTGCATAGTACGTAAGAATTAAATACTTGTTACATGAGGGAAATGACAATGAACCTGAAATTAGGAGGAACTGATTCTGTAGAAGCAATGTTATTCCAAAATATGCATCTTGCATACATTGTACCAAATAATCAGATGTAAGAAAGAAAAGGTAACTATAAGCCGGTTGCGAGAAAAAGTATTCCAAGAATTTCTTCTAGCAAAGCCAAGAGTCAATGGACAAAATTCTCATGCAATAAAAGAAACATCAAATCATAATCAAACATTCCAAAAACGTATTCCAACCTTTCTCATGAATTAATAGATTATCTCCCAAATTGTAACTCCAAAACAAAGAAATAAAAAAGTTGGCATAATGAAAATATATCCCGCTCAGCATCACAATAAATAAATTGCACTTTATACTGAAATGAGGATGGTTTATGCATCTTTGAAAACTAATCTGCAATTTTGTGTCCAGATATCATAAATTAAAAAATCTATTTATGTACCTTCTAGATTCCAAAAGAAGAGCTCGCAGTTCTAGAGTCTAGTCATCAATACCTGAAAGAATTTCACCCTTAGAAGTGACAATAAGAAATTTTGAATGCCAAAAAAATAGAATTTAAATGTCCTTTATCCCCACTAGAAGTGATGACTGAGATATTTGAACACGATTACTACATTTACTACTTATTCATCAGAAGAATAAGTTTTAATAAGTTTGTATGAAATAATAAGAAAACCTTACAAAGAAATAACAAGTTTTACTACTTATTCATTAAAAATCTAGGCGTAAAAGAAAAGGTCAAGTTACAAGTCTTTAAGAGTATTGCATCTTTCCAAAAATGAACATACCTCTCTTGCAGCATCAGTTATTTTGTAAACAAATGTTGACCCACAGACATAAACCACAACAATATCTGTATAGGTCTGAAGGCTTTATTTCACTTCATTTTACGCAGAAGAAAGCAGATTTAAGATTGTCAATTGGGACATAAGGATCCCGAATTCCCTTTGTTGTCTTTTGAAAATCAGTACAGAGTGTCAAAAATAATTATAGAGCAAAGGCATCTTCCCAACGATTCCTTTCTAGTTATTGATAGTCTCAACCATGATACAAATTTGAGTACTTTATTGACTAGAATATATTGAATTTCACAAATTGTACACATATTTTGCAAGAAAAAATGGGAAATATTTATAAGTATCCTAACCCCAATTATTTAGCATGAATATATAAAGACAACGAAACAGATATTGCAACTAGAATTTACACAATAAGATTTTGAACATAAAGTAACCTCTTGAACTCCTAAAGAAACTTCTTTAAATATTCTTTTAGCATCAACTGCTTTCTACTCGAAATCATGGATTTCGAATTTGTTTTTTCAAGATATTGCCCAAAGAAGTCTAACTTACATAAATACAACACAATTTCAGTTTTTAAACTCCTAATAAAGCAATAGAAGAACAAGGTAATAACAAAATATCAACTAAATTCTTTATTCTAGTAGACCTTGGTCTTAACAAAATTCTACTTTAAAAACACATGGCACTACAATTAATAGGTTCAATTGTTTTTAATATAGCTTGACTTGCAGTCATATGGTGCTATATTAGCTCAAATTAGGATTTTGTTCCCCGATTAGTAATGGTTAGGCGAGGAGGAGAGTATCATAGTTAAATATAATTTGAAGTGGGAGAATATATTCTGGTTATAGAAGAAAAATTCATGAAATACTACTTAAACTTCAGCATTCAACTTAATAAGAGCATGCTTGAGGTACTCATGGTGAACTATTGTTAGAATTCCAAATTTTATTTGCTTTTATCTCACCCCTCTCAAGTATGAATCTGCTAGAAGGGAGAGTAAATAAAAAGACATCAGCAGGCACTTGAATGTAAATAAACCCAAGTCCAAGATGCAAAACATGAAAACAAGAGACATGATGCAATTTATTAAAATTCACTACGTTTCCAGCAATTTATCTATGTAATCAGTATTTCTAACAACTTATAGACCAGCCAATACAAGGTTACCTGATTAAAAATATAACAAAAAAGCAGAACTTTAGTAGTAGCATCTCACTAAGCAAATATATGAGCATCTTATGCCATCTTATGTTCTTGTTTAATTCTCATTAAAATCTGTAAGTGAAACGAAATACATTGATTAACAGAAATAAACAACTAAACAAAGGTAGATTTATGAACAAATCCATTTATAGTAAGTCCTACATGATGCACATATATGATGGAAAAACAAAACATAATTGGCATAAATCAACCATCACAAACTTTGGGTTCTCATTCCTATTGAAGTCTTGACAGACACTATCAACAACAAGCTAAGGGACCCCTGCATGTAAAAGCAGAATTAAAATGTGCAGAGTGAAACTCACAAAATCAAGTTCTGTTTCCAATTTATGCTTTAGAAAGGGGCTCATTTAAATGTCTGTAAAACATTTAATAAAGCAAGACAATATCATCATTTAAGCAGGGCACAATGGAAAACAAAATTAAGGAGTTCTTGACCTAGCTCACGGAGTAGAATCAGCTCTGCACTTTAACTTTTTAGTGACTCTATGACGCAAGCTTCCTAGCATTTTTATACACTGAAAACATGTTCTCCAACTATATTCTCATGTCTAAGGCTGTAGGCAGTCGATCTTGTTGCCTTCCTTCTTATCTATTTTATGCTGACGATATCATGTTGTTTTGTAAGGCAGATAACTCCTCTCTTCAGGGCCTGAAGCACGAACTTACTTGCTATGCCAACATATCTGGCCAAGTCTTCAATCCCATAAGTCGAAGGTATTTTATGGAAAGCATACGAGGGAAGCCATTAAAGATGTTATCAGTCATGACTTTGCTATTCTAAAAGGGTGCTTACCCTTCAAATATCTTGGTGTTCCTATCTTTCGAGACGCCCCAAAGAATGTATATTTCAAGGAAGGCACTGATCTCATCCTTTCGAAAATTCAAAGATGGAAAGGTAACACACTCTCTATGGCTGGTCGAATTTGCCTAGTCAACTCAGTTATTATATTATCAGCAGTTCATGCTATGATGGTATATCGATGGCCAAGATATCAGATTCGAAGAATAGAAAAAGCGTGTCATAACTTCATATGGACTGGAGATATATCCAAACAACATCACTTCACTTATGCATGGAAGCGCATTTGTTGTCCAGTTGAAGAGGGAGGATTGGAAGTTCATTCAATTATCGATGCCAATGATGCTTATTTGATAAAATTCTCATGGGACATTTTCAGTGGGGTGCCTGCTTTGGATCTCATTCGTAAAAGATGGTTCAATGGAAGTAAGTTGAAAAATTACTACCTCCCTTCATCCATCAGATCTGCGTGTACATCACATATATTGCAACTCATGGAGGATGAGGTGTGGGTCGTTGGTTACGATTCAAAAGTCCATTTCTGGCTGGACAACTGGATTGGCAAACCAATTGCAGATCTGATTGGCATACCCATGGAGTATAGACACCACTATGAATAACTCATCGGAGACTATTTTCATGATGGAGACTGGCTCTTCACTGTTGATTTCATAAATGCTTATCCATTCATTGTTAATAAAATCCTGGAAATGCGAATGTCTCCAAAATTTTCTGATTGTAGACTGGAAAAATTCGCTACAAGGAGACGTGACATCGAAGCTTGCTTATGAGCACATACGACCTAAATTTCCTAATCCAAGTTGGGGATCATAGATTTGGTCTAGTTATATCCCAGCCCATCATTCTATCACATATGGAAAGTTATCCGAGTTATCATTACAACTTGGGATGTCCTGATTAGCAGAGGTTTCCAGGGACCATCTCGTTGCTACCTTTTCCAATCTGATGAAAAATCCTTAGACATCTCTTCGTACACTACAGGGTTTCCTCGGAAGTGCTGAAATTTATTTTGGTTGCCTTTAGTTTTGATCGACTAATTTTGATCGATTAGAGCTTCATTGGTCTGTTAATCCAGGCACTTCATTGGCTTTGGTGTGAAAGGAGTACCCAGGAAAGCTCCAAACATCACCTCCCTCAGATGGCAACCGCCACCCACGTGGTGGAACAAGGTGAACACAGATGGACATGCCTCATGTTCTACGGGTGTCATTTCAGGGGCAGGAGTCTACAAGAATAGCTGAGGTTTTGCTAGAGGTAGTTTTACATGTGGATATGGTAGAGGCTATGCCTTTGAAGTTGAACTTACAACAACCCTTACAAATGTGGAAATAGCTCATATCAAAGGATGGGCATCACTATGGCTGGAATCAGACTCAACATTTGTGGTATACTCTTTACGCGACCCTTCACCAAAAATCCCATGGCATTTGTTAGCACAATGGAGGAGGGTAAAGGACATCATTGCACATATAAACTTTCATGTTTCACATATATTCCGAGAAGGCAATACGGTGGCAGATGCATTGTCAGATATTGGTGGTGACATGGACTGGCATGACTCGGATCCTCAACTTGTTCATCATCTTATGTTCAATGACATGAATCAGGAATACTTTCGGTTTAGATAGTTTGTTCATTAGCCGCTTGCGGCTAATTTGCTTTTAACATCTTTAAACAACTTTGTATACTCTCCTTGATTTTTCTCTTTATATTATCATCTATTCGACTATATTCTCATGTCTAATAACTAATTTGACCATAAAAATGGCAAGAAAATGCTTACTTCAAGGAGTTCTTGACCTGGCTCACGGAGTAGAATCATCTCTACACTTGAGTTTTTAGTGACTCTACGGTGCAAGCTTCCTAGCATTTTTATACTCTGAAAACATGTTCTGCACCTATATTCACATGTCTAATAACTACTTTGACAAAAAAAATGGCAAGAAAATACTCACTTCAAGGAGTTTTTGACCTGGCTCATGGAGTAGAATCAGCTCTGCACTGTTTGTTTTTAATGACTCTATGGCGCAAGCTTTGTAGAAGTTATATACTCTGAAAACATGTTCTACAACTTTATACTCATATATAATAACTAATTTGACCCTAAAAATGGTAAGAAAATGCTCACTACAAGGAGTTCCTGTCCTGGCTCACAGAGTAGAATCAGCTCTGCACTTTGACTTTTTTGTGACTCTATGGCGCAAGCTTCCTATCATTTTTATAGTCTGAAAACTTGTTCTCCAACTATATTCTCGGGTCTAATAACTAATTTGACCACAAAAATGGCAAGAAAATGCTCAGTTCAAGGAGTTCTTGACCTGGCTCACAGAGTAAAATTATCTCTGCATTATGAGTTTTTAGTGACTCTACAGTGCAAGCTTCCTAGCATTTTATACTCTGAAATCAATTTCTCCAACTATATTATCATATCTAATAACAGATTTCACCATAAAAAATGACAAGAAAATGCTCACTTCAAGAAGTTCTTGACTTGGATCACAGATTAGAATCAGCTCTGAACTGTGAGTATTTAGTGACTCATGACGCAAGCTTTGTAGCATTTATATACTCTGAAAATATGTTCTCGAATTATATACTCATGTATAATAACTAATTTGACCATAAAATGGTAAGAAAAGGCTCACTTAAAGGAGTTCTTGACTTGGCTCACGGAGTCGAATCAGCTCTCCACTTTGACTTTTTAGTGACTCTATGACGCAAGCTTCCTAGCCTTTTTATACTTTGAAAATATGTTCTCCAACAATATTATCATGTCTAATAACTAATTTGACCATAAAAATGGCAAGAAAATGCTCTTTTCAAGGAGTTCTTCACCTGGCTCACCGAGTAGAATCAGCTCTACAATGTGAGTTTTAAGTTACTCTATGGTGCAAGCTTCCCTGCATTTTTATACTCTGAAAACAAGTTTTGCACCTATATTCTCATGTCTAATACGTACTTTGACCATAAAAATGCAAGAAAATGGTCACTTCAAGGAGTTATTGACCTGGCTCACGGAGTATAATCAGCTCTGTACTGTGTGTTTTAAGTGACTCCATAGCGCATGCTTCGTAGCAGTTATATGCTCTGAAAACATGTTCTCCAACTTTATACTCATATATAATAACTAATTTGACCATAAAAATGGTAAGAAAATGCTCACTTTAAGGAGTTCTTGTCCTAGCTCACGGAGTAGAATCAGCAATGCACTTTGACTTTTTAGTAACTCTGTGGCGCAAGCTTTCTAGCATTTTTATTCTCTGAAAATTTGTTCTCCAACAATATTCTCAGGTCTAATAACTAATTTGACCATAAAAATGGCAAGAAAATGCTAACTTCAAGGAGTTCTTGACCTGGCTCACGGAGTAGAATCAGTTCTGCACTGTGAGTTTTTAGTGACTCTACAGTGCAATCTTCCTAGCATTATATATTCTGAAATCACGTTCTCCAACTATATTCTCTTGTCTAATAACAAATTTCACCATAAAAATGGCTAGAAAATGCTCACTTCAAGGAGTTCTTGACCTCGCTCACGGAGTAGAATCAGCTCTGCACCATGAGTTTATTGTGGCACTACGGTGCAAGCTTCCTTTCATTTTTATACTCTAAAAACACATTCACCAACTATATTCTCATGTCTAATACTTTGTTTGACCATAAAAATGGTAAGAAAATGCTCACTTCAAGGAATTCTTAACATGGCTCACGGAGTAGATCAGCTCTTCTTTGACTTTATGGTTGCGCAAGCTTCTTACCATTTTTATACTCTGAAAACATGTTCTACAACTATATTTTTATGTATAATAACTAATTTGACCATAAAAATGGTAAGAAAATGCTCACGGAGTCGAATCAGCTCTCCACTTTGACTTTTAGTGACTCTATGACGCAAGCTTCCTAGCCTTTTTATACTCTGAAAATATATTGTCCAACTATATTATTATGTCTAATAACTAATTTGACCATAAAAATGACAAGAAATTGCTCATTTCAAGGAGTTCTTGACCTGGCTCACGGAGTAGAATCAGCTCTACACTGTGAGTTTTAAGTGACTCTATGGTGCAAGCTTCCAAGCATTTTTTTACTTTGAATACATGTTCTACACCTATATTCTCATGTCTAATAACTACTTTAACCATAAAAATGGCAAGAAAATGCTCACTTCAAGGAGTTATTGACTTGGCTCACGGAGTAGAATCAGCTCTGCACTACGTGTTTTAAGTGACTCTATGGCGTAAGCTTCGTAGCAGTTATATGCTCTGAAAACATGTTCTCAAATTTTATACTCATATAAAATAACTAATTTTACCATAAAAATGGTAAAGAAAATGCTCACTTTCTTGTCCTGGCTCACGGAGTAGAATCAGCTCTGCACTTTGACTTTTTAGTTACTCTATGGCGCAAGCTTTCTAGCATTTTTATACTCTAAAAACTTTTTCTCCTACTATATTCTCAGGTCTAATAACAAATTTGACCATAAAAATGGCAAGAAAATGCTCACTTCAAGTAGTTCTTGACCTGGCTCACGAAGTAAAATCAACTCCGCACTGTGAGTTTTTAGTGACTCTATGGTGCAAGCTTCCTAGAATTTTTATGCTATGAATACATGTTCTAAACCTATATTCTCATATCTAATAACTACTTTAACCATAAAAATGGCAAGAAAATCCTCACTTCAAGGAGTTCTTGACCTGGCTCACGGAGTAGAATCAGCTCTACACTGTATGTTTTTAGTGACTTTATGGCACAAGCTTTGTAGCAGTTATATGCTCTAAAAACATGTTCTCCAATTTTATACTCATATATAATTACTAATTTGACAATAAAAATGATAAGAAAATGCTCACTTCAAGGAGTTATTGACCTGGCTTACGGAGTAGAATCAGCTCTGCCCTATGTATTTTAAGTGACTCTATGGCGCAAGCTTCGTAGCAGTTATATTCTCTGAAAACATGTTCTCCAATTTTATAATCATATATAATAACTAATTTGACCATAAAAATGGTAAGAAAATGCTCACTTCAAGGAGTTCTTGTCCTGGCACACGGAGTAGAATCAGCTCTGCACTATGACTTTTTAGTGACTCTATGGCGCAAGCTTTCTAACATTTTTATACTCTGAAAACTTGTTCTACAACTATATTCTCAGGTCTAATAACTAATTTGACCATAAAAATGGAAAGAAAATGCTCACTTCAAGTAGTTCTTGACCTGGCTCACGAAGTAAAATCAGCTTTGCACTGTGAGTTTTTAGTGACTCTATGGTGCAAGCTCCCTAGCATTTTATACTCTGAAATCACATTCTCCTATTATATTCTCATGTCTAATAACAAATTTCACCATAAAAATGGCAATAAAATGCTCACTTCAAGTAGTTCTTGACTTGGCTCGCGGAGTAGAATCAGCTCTGCACTGTGTGTTTTTAGTGACTCTATGGCGCAAGCTTCGTGGCAGTTATATACTCTTAAAACATTTTCTCCAACTTTATACTCATCCATAGTAACTAGTTTGACCATAAAAATGGTAAGAAAATGCTCACTTCAAGGAGTTCTTGTAATGGCTTACGGAGTAAAATCAGCTCTGCACTTTGATATTTTAGTGACTCTATTGCGCAAGCCTCCTAGCATATTTGTACTCTGAAAACATGTTCTCCAACTATATTCTCAGGTCTAATAACTAATTTGACAATAAAAATGGCAAGAAAATGCTCACTTCAAGGAGTTCTTGACCTGGCTCACGGAGTAGAATCAGCTCTGCACTGTGAGTTTTTAGTGACTCTACGGTGCAAGGCTCCTAGCATTTTATACTCTGAAATCACATTCTCCAACTATATTCTCATGTCTTATAACAAATTTCACCATAAAAATGGCAAGAAAATGCTCACTTCAAGGAGTTCTTGAACTCGCTCATGGAGTAGAAAAACTCTGCACTGTGAGTTTATTGTGACACTACGGTGCAAGCTTCCTTGCATTTTTATACTCTGAAAACACATTCACCAACTATATTCTCATGTCTAATACTTTGTTTGACCATAAAAGTGGTAAGAAAATGCTCACTTCAAGGAATTCTTAACATGGCTCACGGAGTAGATCAACTCTTCTTTGACTTTTTGGTGAGTCTATGGTGCAAGCTTCTTACCATTTTTATACTCTGAAAACATGTTCTCCAACTATATTTTTATGTATAATAACTAATTTGACCATAAAAATGGTAAGAAAATGCTCACTTTAAGGAGTTATTGACTTGGCTCACCGAGTCGAATCAGCTCTCCACTTTTACTTTTTAGTGACTCTATGACGCAAACTTCCTAGCCTTTTTATACTCTGAAAATATATTCTCCAACTATATTATCATGTCTAATAACTAATTTGATCATAAAATTGGCAAGAAAATGCTCATTTCAAGGAGTTCTTGTATTGGCTTAAGGAGTAAAATCAGCTCTGTACTTTGACTTTTTAGTGACTCTATGCGCAGGCTTCCTAGCATATTTGTACTCTGAAAACTTGTTCTCCAACTATATTCTCGAGTCTAATAACTAATTTGACCATAAAAATGGCAAGAAAATGCTCACTTCAAGGAGTTATTGACCTGGCTCACGGAGTAGAATTAGCTCTGCACTGTGAGGTTTTAGTGACTCTACGGTGCAAGCTTCCTAGCATTTTATACTCTGAAATCATGTTCTCCAACTATATTCTCATGTCTAATAACAAATTTCACCATAAAAATGGCAAGAAAATGATCACTTCAAGGATTTCTTGACCTAGCTCACGGAGTAGAATCAGCTCTGCACCGTGAGTTTATTGTGACACTAAGGTGCAAGCTTCCTTGCATTTTTATACTCTTAAAACACATTCTCCAACTATATTCTCATGTCTAAAAATTTGTTTGACCATAAAAATGGTAAGAAAATGCTCACTTCAAGGAATTCTTAACCTGGCTCATGGAGTAGATCAGCTCTACTCTGACTTTTTGGTGACTCTATGGCGCAAGCTTCTTACCATTTTTATACTCTGAAAACATGTTCTCTAACAATATTTTTATGTATAATAACTAATTTGACCATAAAAATGGTAAGAAAATGCTCACTTTAAGGAGTTCTTGACTTGGCTCACGGAGTCGAATCAACTCTCCACTTTGACTTTTTTGTGACTCTATGATGCAAGATTCCTAGCCTTTTTATACTCTAAAAATATATTCTCCAACTATATTATCATGTCTAATAACTAATTTGACCCTAAAAATGGCAAGAAAATGCTAATTTCAAGGAGTTCTTGACCTGACTCAAAGAGTAGAATCAACTCTACACTGTGAGTTTTAAATGACTCTATGGTGCAAGCTTCCTAGCATTTTTATACACTGAAAACAAGTTTTGCACCAATATTCTCAAGTCTAATAACTAATTTGACCATAAAAATGGCAAGAAAATGCTCACTTTAAGGAGTTATTGACTGGCACACAGAGTAGAATCAGCTCTGCACTTTGTGTTTAAAGTGACTATATGGCGCAAGCTTCGTAGCAGTTATATGCTCTGAAAACATGTTCTCAAATTTTATACTCATATATAATAACTAATTTGACCATAAAAATGGTAAGAAAATGCTCACTTCAAGGAGTTCTTGTCCTGGCTCACGGAGTAGAATCAGCTCTGCACTTTGACTTTTTAGTGACTCTATGGCGCAATCTTTCTAGCATTTTTATACTCTGAAAACTTGTTCTCCAACTATATTCTTAGGTCTAATATCTAATTTGACCATAAAAATGGCAAGAAAATGCTCACTTCAAGTAGTTCTTGACCTGGCTCACGAAATAAAATCAACTCTGCACTGTGAGTTTTTAGTGACTTTATGGTGCAAGCTTCCTAGCATTTTTATTCTCTGAATACATGTTATACACCTATATTCTCAAGTCTAATAACTACTTTAACCATAAAAATGGCAAGAAAATGCTCACTTCAAGGAGTTATTGACCTCGCTCACGGAGTAGAATCAGCTCTACACTGTATGTTTTTAGTGACTTTATGGCGCATGCTTCGTAGCAATTATATGCTTTGAAAACATGTTCTCCAACTTTATACTCATATATAATAACTAATTTGATCATAAAAATGGTAAGGAAATGCTCACTTCAAGGAGTTTTTGTCCTGGCTCACGGAGTAGAATCAGCTCTGCACTTTGACTTTTTAGTGATTCTATGGCGCAAGTTTTCTATTATTTTTATACTTTGAAAATTTGTTCTCCAACTATATTCTCAGGTCTAATAACTAATTTGACCATAAAAATGGCAAGAAAATGCTCACTTTAAGTAGTTCTTGACCTGGCTCACGAAGTAAAATCAGCTTTGCACTGTGAGTTTTTAGTGACTCTATGGTGCAAGCTCCCTAGCATTTTATACTCTGAAATCACATTCTCCTATTATATTCTCATGTCTAATAACAAATTTCACCATAAAAATGGCAATAAAATGCTCACTTCAAGTAGTTCTTGACTTGGCTCGCGGAGTAGAATCAGCTCTGCACTGTGTGTTTTTAGTGACTCTATGGCGCAAGCTTCGTGGCAGTTATATACTCTTAAAAAATTTTCTCCAACTTTATACTCATCCATAGTAACTAGTTTGACCATAAAAATGGTAAGAAAATGCTCACTTCAAGGAGTTCTTGTAATGGCTTACGGAGTAAAATCAGCTCTGCACTTTGATATTTTAGTGACTCTATTGCGCAAGCCTCCTAGCATATTTGTAATGTGAAAACATGTTCTCCAACTATATTCTCAGGTCTAATAACTAATTTGACCATAAAAATGGCAAGAAAATGCTCACTTCAAGGAGTTCTTGACCTGGCTCACGGAGTAGAATCAGCTCTGCACTGTGAGTTTTTAGTGACTCTACGGTGCAAGGCTCCTAGCATTTTATACTCTGAAATCACATTCTCCAACTATATTCTCATGTCTTATAACAAATTTCACCATAAAAATGGCAAGAAAATGCTCACTTCAAGGAGTTCTTGAACTCGCTCACGGAGTAGAATCAGCTCTGCACTGTGAGTTTATTGTGACACTACGGTGCAAGCTTCCTTGCATTTTTATACTCTGAAAACACATTCACCAACTATATTCTCATGTCTAATACTTTGTTTGACCATAAAAGTGGTAAGAAAATGCTCACTTCAAGGAATTCTTAACATGGCTCACGGAGTAGATCAACTCTTCTTTGACTTTTTGGTGAGTCTATGGTGCAAGCTTCTTACCATTTTTATACTCTGAAAACATGTTCTCCAACTATATTTTTATGTATAATAACTAATTTGACCATAAAAATGGTAAGAAAATGCTCACTTTAAGGAGTTATTGACTTGGCTCACCGAGTCGAATCAGCTCTCCACTTTTACTTTTTAGTGACTCTATGACGCAAACTTCCTAGCCTTTTTATACTCTGAAAATATATTCTCCAACTATATTATCATGTCTAATAACTAATTTGATCATAAAATTGGCAAGAAAATGCTCATTTCAAGGAGTTCTTGTATTGGCTTAAGGAGTAAAATAAGCTCTGTACTTTGACTTTTTAGTGACTCTATGCGCAGGCTTCCTAGCATATTTGTACTCTGAAAACTTGTTCTCCAACTATATTCTCGAGTCTAATAACTAATTTGACCATAAAAATGGCAAGAAAATGCTCACTTCAAGGAGTTCTTGACCTTGCTCACGGAGTAGAATTAGCTCTGCACTGTGAGGTTTTAGTGACTCTACGGTGCAAGCTTCCTAGCATTTTATACTCTGAAATCACGTTCTCCAACTATATTCTCATGTCTAATAACAAATTTCACCATAAAAATGGCAAGAAAATGATCACTTCAAGGATTTCTTGACCTAGCTCACGGAGTAGAATCAGCTCTGCACCGTGAGTTTATTGTGACACTAAGGTGCAAGCTTCCTTGCATTTTTATACTCTTAAAACACATTCTCCAACTATATTCTCATGTCTAAAAATTTTTTTGACCATAAAAATGGTAAGAAAATGCTCACTTCAAGGAATTCTTAACCTGGCTCATGGAGTAGATCAGCTCTACTCTGACTTTTTGGTGACTCTATGGCGCAAGCTTCTTACCATTTTTATACTCTGAAAACATGTTCTTTAACAATATTTTTATGTATAATAACTAATTTGACCATAAAAATGGTAAGAAAATGCTCACTTTAAGGAGTTCTTGACTTGGCTCACGGAGTCGAATCAACTCTCCACTTTGACTTTTTTGTGACTCTATGATGCAAGATTCCTAGCCTTTTTATACTCTAAAAATATATTCTCCATCTATATTATCATGTCTAATAACTAATTTGACCCTAAAAATGGCAAGAAAATGCTCATTTCAAGGAGTTCTTGACCTGACTCAAAGAGTAGAATCAACTCTACACTGTGAGTTTTAAATGACTCTATGGTGCAAGCTTCCTAGCATTTTTATACACTGAAAACAAGTTTTGCACCAATATTCTCAAGTCTAATAACTAATTTGACCATAAAAATGGCAAGAAAATGCTCACTTTAAGGAGTTATTGACTGGCACACAGAGTAGAATCAGCTCTGCACTTTGTGTTTAAAGTGACTATATGGCGCAAGCTTCGTAGCAGTTATATGCTCTGAAAACATGTTCTCAAATTTTATACTCATATATAATAACTAATTTGACCATAAAAATGGTAAGAAAATGCTCACTTCAAGGAGTTCTTGTCCTGGCTCACGGAGTTGAATCAGCTCTGCACTTTGACTTTTTAGTGACTCTATGGCGCAATTTTTCTAGCATTTTTATACTCTGAAAACTTGTTCTACAACTATATTCTCAAGTCTAATATCTAATTTGACCATAAAAATGGCAAGAAAATGCTCACTTCAAGTAGTTCTTGACGTGGTTCACGAAATAAAATCAACTCTGCACTGTGAGTTTTTAGTGACTTTATGGTGCAAGCTTCCTAGCATTTTTATTCTCTGAATACATGTTATACACCTATATTCTCAAGTCTAATAACTACTTTAACCATAAAAATGGCAAGAAAATGCTCACTTCAAGGAGTTCTTGACCTCGCTCACGGAGTAGAATCAGCTCTACACTGTATGTTTTTAGTGACTTTATGGCGCATGCTTCGTAGCAATTATATGCTTTGAAAACATGTTCTCCAACTTTATACTCATATATAATAACTAATTTGATCATAAAAATGGTAAGGAAATGCTCACTTCAAGGAGTTTTTGTCCTGGCTCACGGAGTAGAATCAACGCTGCACTTTGACTTTTTAGTGATTCTATGGTGCAAGTTTTCTATTATTTTTATACTTTGAAAATTTGTTCTCCAACTATATTCTCAGGTCTAATAACTAATTTGACCATAAAAATGGCAAGAAAATGCTCACTTCAAGTAGTTCTTGACCTGGCTCACGAAGTAAAATCAGCTTTGCACTGTGAGTTTTTAGTGACTCTATGGTGCAAGCTCCCTAGCATTTTATACTCTGAAATCACATTCTCCTATTATATTCTCATGTCTAATAACAAATTTCACCATAAAAATGGCAATAAAATGCTCACTTCAAGTAGTTCTTGACTTGGCTCGCGGAGTAGAATCAGCTCTGCACTGTGTGTTTTTAGTGACTCTATGGCGCAAGCTTCGTGGCAGTTATATACTCTTAAAACATTTTCTCCAACTTTATACTCATCCATAGTAACTAGTTTGACCATAAAAATGGTAAGAAAATGCTCACTTCAAGGAGTTCTTGTAATGGATTACGGAGTAAAATCAGCTCTGCACTTTGATATTTTAGTGACTCTATTGCGCAAGCCTCCTAGCATATTTGTAATGTGAAAACATGTTCTCCAACTATATTCTCAGGTCTAATAACTAATTTGACCATAAAAATGGCAAGAAAATGCTCACTTCAAGGAGTTCTTGACCTGGCTCACGGAGTAGAATCAGCTCTGCACTGTGAGTTTTTAGTGACTCTACGGTGCAAGGCTCCTAGCATTTTATACTCTGAAATCACATTCTCCAACTATATTCTCATGTCTTATAACAAATTTCACCATAAAAATGGCAAGAAAATGCTCACTTCAAGGAGTTCTTGAACTCGCTCACGGAGTAGAATCAGCTCTGCACTGTGAGTTTATTGTGACACTACGGTGCAAGCTTCCTTGCATTTTTATGCTCTGAAAACACATTCACCAACTATATTCTCATGTCTAATACTTTGTTTGACCATAAAAGTGGTAAGAAAATGCTCACTTCAAGGAATTCTTAACATGGCTCACGGAGTAGATCAACTCTTCTTTGACTTTTTGGTGAGTCTATGGTGCAAGCTTCTTACCATTTTTATACTCTGAAAACATGTTCTCCAACTATATTTTTATGTATAATAACTAATTTGACCATAAAAATGGTAAGAAAATGCTCACTTTAAGGAGTTATTGACTTGGCTCACCGAGTCGAATCAGCTCTCCACTTTTACTTTTTAGTGACTCTATGACGCAAACTTCCTAGCCTTTTTATACTCTGAAAATATATTCTCCAACTATATTATCATGTCTAATAACTAATTTGATCATAAAATTGGCAAGAAAATGCTCATTTCAAGGAGTTCTTGTATTGGCTTAAGGAGTAAAATCAGCTCTGTACTTTGACTTTTTAGTGACTCTATGCGCAGGCTTCCTAGCATATTTGTACTCTGAAAACTTGTTCTCCAACTATATTCTCGAGTCTAATAACTAATTTGACCATAAAAATGGCAAGAAAATGCTCACTTCAAGGAGTTATTGACCTGGCTCACGGAGTAGAATTAGCTCTGCACTGTGAGGTTTTAGTGACTCTACGGTGCAAGCTTCCTAGCATTTTATACTCTGAAATCATGTTCTCCAACTATATTCTCATGTCTAATAACAAATTTCACCATAAAAATGGCAAGAAAATGATCACTTCAAGGATTTCTTGACCTAGCTCACGGAGTAGAATCAGCTCTGCACCGTGAGTTTATTGTGACACTAAGGTGCAAGCTTCCTTGCATTTTTATACTCTTAAAACACATTCTCCAACTATATTCTCATGTCTAAAAATTTGTTTGACCATAAAAATGGTAAGAAAATGCTCACTTCAAGGAATTCTTAACCTGGCTCATGGAGTAGATCAGCTCTACTCTGACTTTTTGGTGACTCTATGGCGCAAGCTTCTTACCATTTTTATACTCTGAAAACATGTTCTCTAACAATATTTTTATGTATAATAACTAATTTGACCATAAAAATGGTAAGAAAATGCTCACTTTAAGGAGTTTTTGACTTGGCTCACGGAGTCGAATCAACTCTCCACTTTGACTTTTTTGTGACTCTATGATGCAAGATTCCTAGCCTTTTTATACTCTAAAAATATATTCTCCAACTATATTATCATGTCTAATAACTAATTTGACCCTAAAAATGGCAAGAAAATGCTAATTTCAAGGAGTTCTTGACCTGACTCAAAGAGTAGAATCAACTCTACACTGTGAGTTTTAAATGACTCTATGGTGCAAGCTTCCTAGCATTTTTATACACTGAAAACAAGTTTTGCACCAATATTCTCAAGTCTAATAACTAATTTGACCATAAAAATGGCAAGAAAATGCTCACTTTAAGGAGTTATTGACTGGCACACAGAGTAGAATCAGCTCTGCACTTTGTGTTTAAAGTGACTATATGGCGCAAGCTTCGTAGCAGTTATATGCTCTGAAAACATGTTCTCAAATTTTATACTCATATATAATAACTAATTTGACCATAAAAATGGTAAGAAAATGCTCACTTCAAGGAGTTCTTGTCCTGGCTCACGGAGTAGAATCAGCTCTGCACTTTGACTTTTTAGTGACTCTATGGCGCAATCTTTCTAGCATTTTTATACTCTGAAAACTTGTTCTCCAACTATATTCTTAGGTCTAATATCTAATTTGACCATAAAAATGGCAAGAAAATGCTCACTTCAAGTAGTTCTTGACCTGGCTCACGAAATAAAATCAACTCTGCACTGTGAGTTTTTAGTGACTTTATGGTGCAAGCTTCTTAGCATTTTTATTCTCTGAATACATGTTATACACCTATATTCTCAAGTCTAATAACTACTTTAACCATAAAAATGGCAAGAAAATGCTCACTTCAAGGAGTTATTGACCTCGCTCACGGAGTAGAATCAGCTCTACACTGTATGTTTTTAGTGACTTTATGGCGCATGCTTCGTAGCAATTATATGCTTTGAAAACATGTTCTCCAACTTTATACTCATATATAATAACTAATTTGATCATAAAAATGGTAAGGAAATGCTCACTTCAAGGAGTTTTTGTCCTGGCTCACGGAGTAGAATCAGCTCTGCACTTTGACTTTTTAGTGATTCTATGGCGCAAGTTTTCTATTATTTTTATACTTTGAAAATTTGTTCTCCAACTATATTCTCAGGTCTAATAACTAATTTGACCATAAAAATGGCAAGAAAATGCTCACTTCAAGTAGTTCTTGACCTGGCTCACGAAGTAAAATCAGCTTTGCACTGTGAGTTTTTAGTGACTCTATGGTGCAAGCTCCCTAGCATTTTATACTCTGAAATCACATTCTCCTATTATATTCTCATGTCTAATAACAAATTTCACCATAAAAATGGCAATAAAATGCTCACTTCAAGTAGTTCTTGACTTGGCTCGCGGAGTAGAATCAGCTCTGCACTGTGTGTTTTTAGTGACTCTATGGCGCAAGCTTCGTGGCAGTTATATACTCTTAAAACATTTTCTCCAACTTTATACTCATCCATAGTAACTAGTTTGACCATAAAAATGGTAAGAAAATGCTCACTTCAAGGAGTTCTTGTAATGGATTACGGAGTAAAATCAGCTCTGCACTTTGATATTTTAGTGACTCTATTGCGCAAGCCTCCTAGCATATTTGTAATGTGAAAACATGTTCTCCAACTATATTCTCAGGTCTAATAACTAATTTGACCATAAAAATGGCAAGAAAAGGCTCACTTCAAGGAGTTCTTGACCTGGCTCACGGAGTAGAATCAGCTCTGCACTGTGAGTTTTTAGTGACTCTACGGTGCAAGGCTCCTAGCATTTTATACTCTGAAATCACATTCTCCAACTATATTCTCATGTCTTATAACAAATTTCACCATAAAAATGGCAAGAAAATGCTCACTTCAAGGAGTTCTTGAACTCGCTCACGGAGTAGAATCAGCTCTGCACTGTGAGTTTATTGTGACACTACGGTGCAAGCTTCCTTGCATTTTTATGCTCTGAAATCACATTCACCAACTATATTCTCATGTCTAATACTTTGTTTGACCATAAAAGTGGTAAGAAAATGCTCACTTCAAGGAATTCTTAACATGGCTCACGGAGTAGATCAACTCTTCTTTGACTTTTTGGTGAGTCTATGGTGCAAGCTTCTTACCATTTTTATACTCTGAAAACATGTTCTCCAACTATATTTTTATGTATAATAACTAATTTGACCATAAAAATGGTAAGAAAATGCTCACTTTAAGGAGTTATTGACTTGGCTCACCGAGTCGAATCAGCTCTCCACTTTTACTTTTTAGTGACTCTATGACGCAAACTTCCTAGCCTTTTTATACTCTGAAAATATATTCTCCAACTATATTATCATGTCTAATAACTAATTTGATCATAAAATTGGCAAGAAAATGCTCATTTCAAGGAGTTCTTGTATTAGCTTAAGGAGTAAAATCAGCTCTGTACTTTGACTTTTTAGTGACTCTATGCGCAGGCTTCCTAGCATATTTGTACTCTGAAAACTTGTTCTCCAACTATATTCTCGAGTCTAATAACTAATTTGACCATAAAAATGGCAAGAAAATGCTCACTTCAAGAAGTTATTGACCTGGCTCACGGAGTAGAATTAGCTCTGCACTGTGAGGTTTTAGTGACTCTACGGTGCAAGCTTCCTAGCATTTTATACTCTGAAATCATGTTCTCCAACTATATTCTCATGTCTAATAACAAATTTCACCATAAAAATGGCAAGAAAATGATCACTTCAAGGATTTCTTGACCTAGCTCACGGAGTAGAATCAGCTCTGCACCGTGAGTTTATTGTGACAATAAGGTGCAAGCTTCCTTGCATTTTTATACTCTTAAAACACATTCTCCAACTATATTCTCATGTCTAAAAATTTGTTTGACCATAAAAATGGTAAGAAAATGCTCACTTCAAGGAATTCTTAACCTGGCTCATGGAGTAGATCAGCTCTACTCTGACTTTTTGGTGACTCTATGGCGCAAGCTTCTTACCATTTTTATACTCTGAAAACATGTTCTCTAACAATATTTTTATGTATAATAACTAATTTGACCATAAAAATGGTAAGAAAATGCTCACTTTAAGGAGTTCTTGACTTGGCTCACGGAGTCGAATCAACTCTCCACTTTGACTTTTTTGTGACTCTATGATGCAAGATTCCTAGCCTTTTTATACTCTAAAAATATATTCTCCAACTATATTATCATGTCTAATAACTAATTTGACCCTAAAAATGGCAAGAAAATGCTAATTTCAAGGAGTTCTTGACCTGACTCAAAGAGTAGAATCAACTCTACACTGTGAGTTTTAAATGACTCTATGGTGCAAGCTTCCTAGCATTTTTATACACTGAAAACAAGTTTTGCACCAATATTCTCAAGTCTAATAACTAATTTGACCATAAAAATGGCAAGAAAATGCTCACTTTAAGGAGTTATTGACTGGCACACAGAGTAGAATCAGCTCTGCACTTTGTGTTTAAAGTGACTATATGGCGCAAGCTTCGTAGCAGTTATATGCTCTGAAAACATGTTCTCAAATTTTATACTCATATATAATAACTAATTTGACCATAAAAATGGTAAGAAAATGCTCACTTCAAGGAGTTCTTGTCCTGGCTCACGGAGTAGAATCAGCTCTGCACTTTGACTTTTTAGTGACTCTATGGCGCAATCTTTCTAGTATTTTTATACTCTGAAAACTTGTTCTCCAACTATATTCTTAGGTCTAATATCTAATTTGACCATAAAAATGGCAAGAAAATGCTCACTTCAAGTAGTTCTTGACCTGGCTCACGAAATAAAATCAACTCTGCACTGTGAGTTTTTAGTGACTTTATGGTGCAAGCTTCCTAGCATTTTTATTCTCTGAATACATGTTATACACCTATATTCTCAAGTCTAATAACTACTTTAACCATAAAAATGGCAAGAAAATGCTCACTTCAAGGAGTTATTGACCTCGCTCACGGAGTAGAATCAGCTCTACACTGTATGTTTTTAGTGACTTTATGGCGCATGCTTCGTAGCAATTATATGCTTTGAAAACATGTTCTCCAACTTTATACTCATATATAATAACTAATTTGATCATAAAAATGGTAAGGAAATGCTCACTTCAAGGAGTTTTTGTCCTGGCTCACGGAGTAGAATCAGCTCTGCACTTTGACTTTTTAGTGATTCTATGGCGCAAGTTTTCTATTATTTTTATACTTTGAAAATTTGTTCTCCAACTATATTCTCAGGTCTAATAACTAATTTGACCATAAAAATGGCAAGAAAATGCTCACTTCAAGTAGTTCTTGACCTGGCTCACGAAGTAAAATCAGCTTTGCACTGTGAGTTTTTAGTGACTCTATGGTGCAAGCTCCCTAGCATTTTATACTCTGAAATCACATTCTCCTATTATATTCTCATGTCTAATAACAAATTTCACCATAAAAATGGCAATAAAATGCTCACTTCAAGTAGTTCTTGACTTGGCTCGCGGAGTAGAATCAGCTCTGCACTGTGTGTTTTTAGTGACTCTATGGCGCAAGCTTCGTGGCCGTTATATACTCTTAAAACATTTTCTCCAACTTTATACTCATCCATAGTAACTAGTTTGACCATAAAAATGGTAAGAAAATGCTCACTTCAAGGAGTTCTTGTAATGGATTACGGAGTAAAATCAGCTCTGCACTTTGATATTTTAGTGACTCTATTGCGCAAGCCTCCTAGCATATTTGTAATGTGAAAACATGTTCTCCAACTATATTCTCAGGTCTAATAACTAATTTGACCATAAAAATGGCAAGAAAATGCTCACTTCAAGGAGTTCTTGACCTGGCTCACGGAGTAGAATCAGCTCTGCACTGTGAGTTTTTAGTGACTCTACGGTGCAAGGCTCCTAGCATTTTATACTCTGAAATCACATTCTCCAACTATATTCTCATGTCTTATAACAAATTTCACCATAAAAATGGCAAGAAAATGCTCACTTCAAGGAGTTCTTGAACTCGCTCACGGAGTAGAATCAGCTCTGCACTGTGAGTTTATTGTGACACTACGGTGCAAGCTTCCTTGCATTTTTATGCTCTGAAAACACATTCACCAACTATATTCTCATGTCTAATACTTTGTTTGACCATAAAAGTGGTAAGAAAATGCTCACTTCAAGGAATTCTTAACATGGCTCACGGAGTAGATCAACTCTTCTTTGACTTTTTGGTGAGTCTATGGTGCAAGCTTCTTACCATTTTTATACTCTGAAAACATGTTCTCCAACTATATTTTTATGTATAATAACTAATTTGACCATAAAAATGGTAAGAAAATGCTCACTTTAAGGAGTTATTGACTTGGCTCACCGAGTCGAATCAGCTCTCCACTTTTACTTTTTAGTGACTCTATGATGCAAACATCCTAGCCTTTTTATACTCTGAAAATATATTCTCCAACTATATTATCATGTCTAATAACTAATTTGATCATAAAATTGGCAAGAAAATGCTCATTTCAAGGAGTTCTTGTATTGGCTTAAGGAGTAAAATCAGCTCTGTACTTTGACTTTTTTAGTGACTCTATGCGCAGGCTTCATAGCATATTTGTACTCTGAAAAGTTGTTCTCCAACTATATTCTCGAGTCTAATAACTAATTTGACCATAAAAATGGCAAGAAAATGCTCACTTCAAGGAGTTCTTGACCTGGCTCACGGAGTAGAATTAGCTCTGCACCGTGAGTTTATTGTGACACTAAGGTGCAAGCTTCCTTGCATTTTTATACTCTTAAAACACATTATCCAACTATATTCTCATGTCTAAAAATTTGTTTGACCATAAAAATGGTAAGAAAATGCTCACTTCAAGGAATTCTTAACCTGGCTCATGGAGTAGATCAGCTCTACTCTGACTTTTTGGTGACTCTATGGCGCAAGCTTCTTACCATTTTTATACTCTGAAAACATGTTCTCTAACAATATTTTTATGTATAATAACTAATTTGACCATAAAAATGGTAAGAAAATGCTCACTTTAAGGAGTTCTTGACTTGGCTCACGGAGTCGAATCAACTCTCCACTTTGACTTTTTTGTGACTCTATGATGCAAGATTCCTAGCCTTTTTATACTCCAAAAATATATTCTCCAACTATATTATCATATCTAATAACTAATTTGACCCTAAAAATGGCAAGAAAATGCTCATTTCATGGAGTTCTTGACCTGACTCAAAGAGTAGAATCAACTCTACACGGTGAGTTTTAAATGACTCTATGGTGCAAGCTTCCTAGCATTTTTATACACTGAAAACAAGTTTTGCACCAATATTCTCAAGTCTAATAACTAATTTGACCATAAAAATGGCAAGAAAATGCTCACTTTAAGGAGTTATTGACTGGCACACAGAGTAGAATCAGCTCTGCACTTTGTGTTTAAAGTGACTATATGGCGCAAGCTTCGTAGCAGTTATATGCTCTGAAAACATGTTCTCAAATTTTATACTCATATATAATAACTAATTTGACCATAAAAATGGTAAGAAAATGCTCACTTCAAGGAGTTCTTGTCCTGGCTCACGGAGTAGAATCAGCTCTGCACTTTGACTTTTTAGTGACTCTATGGCGCAATCTTTCTAGCATTTTTATACTCTGAAAACTTGTTCTCCAACTATATTCTCAGGTCTAATATCTAATTTGACCATAAAAATGGCAAGAAAATGCTCACTTCAAGTAGTTCTTGACCTGGCTCACGAAATAAAATCAACTCTGCACTGTGAGTTTTTAGTGACTTTATGGTGCAAGCTTCCTTGAATTTTTATTCTCTGAATACATGTTATACACCTATATTCTCAAGTCTAATAACTACTTTAACAATAAAAATGGCAAGAAAATGCTCACTTCAAGGAGTTCTTGACCTCGCTCACGGAGTAGAATCAGCTCTACACTGTATGTTTTTAGTGACTTTATGGCGCATGCTTCGTAGCAATTATATGCTTTGAAAACATGTTCTCCAACTTTATACTCATATATAATAACTAATTTGATCATAAAAATGGTAAGGAAATGCTCACTTCAAGGAGTTTTTGTCCTGGCTCACGGAGTAGAATCAGCTCTGCACTTTGACTTTTTAGTGATTCTATGGCGCAAGTTTTCTATTATTTTTATACTTTGAAAATTTGTTCTCCAACTATATTCTCAGGTCTAATAACTAATTTGACCATAAAAATGGCAAGAAAATGCTCACTTCAAGTAATTTTTGACCTGGCTCACGGAGTAGAATAAGCCTTGCACTGTGTGTTTTTGGTGACTTTATGGCGCAAGATTCGTAGCAGTTATATATTCTTAAAACATTTTCTCCAACTTTATACTCATCTATAATAACTAATTTGACCATAAAAATGGTAAGAAAATGCTCACTTCAAGGAGTTCTTGTATTGGCTTAAGGAGTAAAACCAGCTCTGTACTTTGACTTTTCAGTGACTCTATGGGCAGGCTTCCTAGCATATTTGTACTCTGAAAACTTGTTCTCCAACTATATTCTCGAGTCTAATAACTAATTTGACCATAAAAATGGCAAGAAAATGCTCACTTCAAGGAGTTCTTGACCTGGCTCACGGAGTAGAATTAGCTCTGCACTGTGAAGTTTTAGTGACTCTACGGTGCAAGCTTCCTAGCATTTTATACTCTGAAATCACGTTCTACAACTATATTCTCATGTCTAATAACAAATTTCACCATAAAAATGGCAAGAAAATGCTCACTTCAATGATTTCTTGACCTAGCTCACGGAGTAGAATCAGCTCTGCACCGTGAGTTTATTGTGACACTAAGGTGCAAGTTTCCTTGCATTTTTATACTCTTAAAACACATTCTCCAACTATATTCTCATGTCTAAAAATTTGTTTGACCATAAAATGGTAAGAAAATGCTCACTTCAAGGAATTCTTAACCTGGCTCATGGAGTAGATCAGCTATACTCTGACTTTTTGGTGACTCTATGGCGCAAGCTTCTTACTATTTTTATACTCTGAAAACATGTTCTCCAACAATATTTTTATGTATAATAACTAATTTGACCATAAAAATGGTAAGAAAATGCTCACTTTAAGGAGTTCTTGTCTTGGCTCACGGAGTCGAATCAGCTCTCCACTTTGACTTTTTTGTGATTCTATGATGCAAGATTCCTAGCCTTTTTATACTCTAAAAATATATTCTCCAACTATATTATCATGTCTAATAACTAATTTGACCCTAAAAATGGCAAGAAAATGCTCATTTCAAGGAGTTCTTGACCTGACTCAAAGAGTAGAATCAACTCTACACTGTGAGTTTTAAATGACTCTATGGTGCAAGCTTCCTAGCATTTTTATACACTGAAAACAATTTTTGCACCAATATTCTCAAGTCTAATAACTAATTTGACCATAAAAATGGCAAGAAAATGCTCACTTTAAGGAGTTATTGACTGGCACACAGAGTAGAATCAGCTCTGCACTGTGTGTTTAAAGTGACTATATGGCGCAAGCTTCGTAGCAGTTATATGCTCTGAAAACATGTTCTCAAATTTTATACTCATATATAATAACTAATTTGACCATAAAAATGGTAAGAAAATGCTCACTTCAAGGAGTTCTTGTCCTGGCTCACGGAGTAGAATCAGCTCTTCACTTTGACTTTTTAGTGAATCTATGGCGCAATCTTTCTAGCATTTTTATACTCTGAAAACTTGTTATACACCTATATTCTCAAGTCTAATAACTACTTTAACCATAAAAATGGCAAGAAAATGCTCACTTCGAGGAGTTCTTGACCTCGCTCACGGAGTAGAATCACCTCTACACTGTATGTTTTTAGTGACTTTATGGCGCATGCTTCGTAGCAGTTATATGCTTTGAAAACATGTTCTCCAACTTTATACTCATATATAATAACTAATTTGATCATAAAAATGGTAAGAAAATGCTCACTTCAAGGAGTTTTTGTCCTGGCTCACGGAGTAGAATCAGCTCTGCACTTTGACTTTTTAGTGATTCTATGGCGCAAGTTTTCTATTATTTTTATACTTTGAAAATTTGTTCTCCAACTATATTCTCAGGTCTAATAACTAATTTGACCATAAAAATGGCAAGAAAATGCTCACTTCAAGTAATTTTTGACCTGGCTCACGGAGTAGAATAAGCCTTGCACTGTGTGTTTTTGGTGACTTTATAGCGCAAGATTCGTAGCAGTTATATATTCTTAAAACATTTTCTCCAACTTTATACTCATCTATAATAACTAATTTGACCATAAAAATGGTAAGAAAATGCTCACTTCAAGGAGTTCTTGTATTGGCTTAAGGAGTAAAACCAGCTCTGTACTTTGACTTTTCAGTGACTCTATGCGCAGGCTTCCTAGCATATTTGTACTCTGAAAACTTGTTCTCCAACTATATTCTCGAGTCTAATAACTAATTTGACCATAAAAATGGCAAGAAAATGCTCACTTCAAGGAGTTCTTGACCTGGCTCACGGAGTAGAATTAGCTCTGCACTGTGAAGTTTTAGTGACTCTACGGTGCAAGCTTCCTAGCATTTTATACTCTGAAATCACGTTCTCCAACTATATTCTCATGTCTAATAACAAATTTCACCATAAAAATGGCAAGAAAATGCTCACTTCAATGATTTCTTGACCTAGCTCACGGAGTAGAATCAGCTCTGCACCTTGAGTTTATTGTGACACTAAGGTGCAAGTTTCCTTGCATTTTTATACTCTTAAAACACATTCTCCAACTATATTCTCATGTCTAAAAATTTGTTTGACCATAAAATGGTAAGAAAATGCTCACTTCAAGGAATTCTTCACCTGGCTCATGGAGTAGATCAGCTATACTCTGACTTTTTGGTGACTCTATGGCTCAAGCTTCTTACTATTTTTATACTCTGAAAACATTTTTTCCAACAATATTTTTATGTATAATAACTAATTTGACCATAAAAATGGTAAGAAAATGCTCACTTTAAGGAGTTCTTGACTTGGCTCACGGAGTCGAATCAGCTCTCCACTTTGACTTTTTTATGGCTCTATGATGCAAGATTCCTAGCCTTTTTATACTCTAAAATTATATTCTCCAACTATATTATCATGTCTAATAACTAATTTGACCCTAAAAATGGCAAGAAAATGCTCATTTCAAGGAGTTCTTGACCTGACTCAAAGAGTAGAATCAACTCTACACTGTGAGTTTTAAATGACTATATGGTGCAAGCTTCCTAGCATTTTTATACACTGAAAACAATTTTTGCACCAATATTCTCAAGTCTAATAACTAATTTGACCATAAAAATGGCAAGAAAATGCTCACTTTAAGGAGTTATTGACTGGCACACGGAGTAGAATCAGCTCTTCACTGTGTGTTTAAAGTGACTATATGGCGCAAGCTTCGTAGTAGTTATATGCTCTGAAAACATGTTCTCAAATTTTATACTCATATATAATAACTAATTTGACCATAAAAATGGTAAGAAAATGCTCACTTCAAGGAGTTCTTGTCCTGGCTCACGGAGTAGAATCAGCTCTTCACTTTGACTTTTTAGTGAATCTGTGGCGCAATCTTTCTAGCATTTTTATACTCTGAAAACTTGTTCTCCAACTATATTCTCAGGTCTAATATCTAATTTGACCATAAAAATGGCAAGAAAATGCTCATTTCAAGTAGTTCTTGACCTGACTCACGAAATAAAATCAACTCTGCACTGTGAGTTTTTAGTGACTTATTGGTGCAAGCTTCCTAGCATTTTTATTCTTTGAATACATGTTATACACCTATATTCTCAAGTCTAATAACTACTTTAACCATAAAAATGGCAAGAAAATGCTCACTTCGAGGAGTTCTTGACCTCGCTCACGAGTAGAATCACCTCTACACTGTATGTTTTTAGTGACTTTATGGCGCATGCTTCGTAGCAGTTATATGCTTTGAAAACATGTTCTCCAACTTTATACTCATATATAATAACTAATTTGATCATAAAAATGGTAAGAAAATGCTCACTTCAAGGAGTTTTTGTCCTGGCTCACGGAGTAGAATCAGCTCTGCACTTTGACTTTTTAGTGATTCTATGGCGCAAGTTTTCTATTATTTTTATACTTTGAAAATTTGTTCTCCAACTATATTCTAAGGTCTAATAACTAATTTGACCATAAAAATGGCAAGAAAATGCTCACTTCAAGTAATTTTTGACCTGGCTCACGGAGTAGAATCAGCCTTGCACCGTGTGTTTTTGGTGACTTTATGGCGCAAGATTCGTAGCAGTTATATATTCTTAAAACATTTTCTCCAACTTTATACTCATCTATAATAACTAATTTGACCATAAAAATGGTAAGAAAATGCTCACTTCAAGGAGTTCTTGTATTGGCTTAAGGAGTAAAACCAGCTCTGTACTTTGACTTTTTAGTGACTCTATGCGCAGGCTTCCTAGCATATTTGTACTCTGAAAACTTGTTCTCCAACTATATTCTCGAGTCTAATAACTAATTTGACCATAAAAATGCAAGAAAATGCTCACTTCAAGGAGTTCTTGACCTGGCTCACGGAGTAGAATTAGCTCTGCACTGTGAGTTTTTAGTGACTCTACGGTGCAAGCTTCCTAGCATTTTATGCTCTGAAATCACGTTCTCCAACTATATTCTCATGTCTAATAACAAATTTCACCATAAAAATGGCATGAAAATGCTCACTTCAAGGAGTTCTTGACCTAGCTCACGGAGTAGAATCAGCTCTGCACCGTGAGTTTATTGTGACACTAAGGTGCAAGCTTCCTTGCATTTTTATACTCTTAAAACACATTCTCAAACTATATTCTCATGTCTAATAATTTTTTTGACCATAAAAATGGTAAGAAAATGCTCACTTCAAGGAATTCTTAACATGGCTCATGGAGTAGATCAGCTCTACTCTGACTTTTTGGTGACTCTATGGCGCAAGCTTCTTACCATTTTTATACTCTGAAAACATATTCTCCAACAATATTTTTATGTATAATAACAAATTTGACCATAGAAATGGTAAGAAAATGCTCACTTTAAGGAGTTCTTGACTTGGCTCACGGAGTCGAATCAGCTCTCCACTTTGACTTTTTTGTGACTCTATGATGCAAGATTCCAAGCCTTTTTATACTATAAAAATATATTCTCCAACTATATTATCATGTCTAATAACTAATTTGACCATAAAAATGGTAAGAAAATGCTCATTTCATGGAGTTCTTGACCTGACTCAAAGAGTAGAATAAACTCTACACTGTGAGTTTTAAGTGACTCTATGGTGCAAGCTTCCTAGCATTTTTATACTCTGAAAACAAGTTTTGCACCAATATTCTCAAGTCTAATAACTAATTTGACCATAAAAATGGCAAGAAAATGCTCACTTTAAGGAGTTATTGACTGGCACACGGAGTAGAATCAGCTCTTCACTGTGTGTTTAAAGTGACTATATGGCGCAAGCTTCGTAGCAGTTATATGATCTGAAAACATGTTATCAAATTTTATACTCATATATAATAACTAATTTGACAATAAAAATGGTAAGAAAATGCTCACTTCAAGGAGTTCTTGTCCTGGCTCACGGAGTAGAATCAGCTCTTCACTTTGACTTTTTAGTGACTCTATGGCGCAATCTTTCTAGCATTTTTATACTCTGAAAACTTGTTCTCCAACTATATTCTCAGGTCTAATATCTAATTTGACCATAAAAATGGCAAGAAAATGCTCATTTCAAGTAGTTCTTGACCTGGCTCACGAAATAAAATCAACTCTGCACTGTGAGTTTTTAGTGACTTATTGGTGCAAGCTTCCTAGCATTTTTATTCTCTGAATACATGTTATACACCTATATTCTCAAGTCTAATAACTACTTTAACCATAAAAATGGCAAGAAAATGCTCACTTCGAGGAGTTCTTGACCTCGCTCACGGAGTAGAATCAGCTCTACACTGTATTTTTTTAGTGACTTTATGGCGCATGCTTCATAGCAGTTATATGCTTTGAAAACATGTTCTCCAACTTTATACTCATATATAATAACTAATTTGATCATAAAAATGGTAAGAAAATGCTCACTTCAAGGAGTTTTTGTCCAGGCTCACGGAGTAGAATCAGCTCTGCACTTTGACTTTTTAGTGATTCTATGGCGCATGCTTCCTAGCATATTTGTACTCTGAAAACTTGTTCTCCAACTATATTCTCGAGTCTAATAACTAATTTGACCATAAAAATGCAAGAAAATGCTCACTTCAAGGAGTTCTTGACCTGGCTCACGGAGTATAATCAGCCTTGCACTGTGTGTTTTTGGTGACTTTATGGCGCAAGATTCGTAGCAGTTATATATTCTTAAAATATTTTCTCCAACTTTATACTCATCTATAATAACTAATTTGACCATAAAAATGGTAAGAAAATGCTCACTTCAAGGAGTTCTTGTATTGGCTTAAAGAGTAAAACCAGCTCTGTACTTTGACTTTTTAGTGACTCTATGCGCAGGCTTCCTAGCATATTTGTACTCTGAAAACTTGTTCTCCAACTATATTCTCGAGTCTAATAACTAATTTGACCATAAAAATGCAAGAAAATGCTCACTTCAAGGAGTTCTTGACCTGGCTCACGTAGTAGAATTAGCTCTGCACTGTGAGTTTTTAGTGACTCTACGGTGCAAGCTTCCTAGCATTTTATGCTCTGAAATCACGTTCTCCAACTATATTCTCATGTCTAATAACAAATTTCACCATAAAAATGGCATGAAAATGCTCACTTCAAGGAGTTCTTGACCTAGCTCACGGAGTAGAATCAGCTCTGCACCGTGAGTTTATTGTGACACTAAGGTGCAAGCTTCCTTGCATTTTTATACTCTTAAAACACATTCTCAAACTATATTCTCATGTCTAATAATTTTTTTGACCATAAAAATGGTAAGAAAATGCTCACTTCAAGTAATTCTTAACATGGCTCATGGAGTAGATCAGCTCTACTCTGACTTTTTGGTGACTCTATGGCGCAAGCTTCTTACCATTTTTATACTCTGAAAACATGTTCTCCAACAATATTTTTATGTATAATAACAAATTTGACCATAGAAATGGTAAGAAAATGCTCACTTTAAGGAGTTCTTGACTTGGCTCACGGAGTCGAATCAGCTCTCCACTTTGACTTTTTTGTGACTCTATGATGCAAGATTCCTAGCCTTTTTATACTCCAAAAATATATTCTCCAACTATATTATCATGTCTAATAACTAATTTGACCATAAAAATGGTAAGAAAATGCTCATTTCAAGGAGTTCTTGACCTGACTCAAAGAGTAGAATAAACTCTACACTGTGAGTTTTAAGTGACTCTATGGTGCAAGCTTCCTAGCATTTTTATACTCTGAAAACAAGTTTTGCACCAATATTCTCAAGTCTAATAACTAATTTGACCATAAAAATGGCAAGAAAATGCTCACTTTAAGGAGTTATTGACTGGCACACGGAGTAGAATCAGCTCTTCACTGTGTGTTTAAAGTGACTATATGGCGCAAGCTTCGTAGTAGTTATATGCTCTGAAAACATGTTCTCAAATTTTATACTCATATATAATAACTAATTTGACCATAAAAATGGTAAGAAAATGCTCACTTCAAGGAGTTCTTGTCCTGGCTCACGGAGTAGAATCAGCTCTGCACTTTGACTTTTTAGTGACTCTATGGCGCAATCTTTATAGCATTTTTATACTCTGAAAACTTGTTCTCCAACTATATTCTCAGGTCTAATATCTAATTTGACCATAAAAATGGCAAGAAAATGCTCACTTCAAGTAGTTCTTGACCTGGCTCACGAAATAAAATCAACTCTGCACTGTGAGTTTTTAGTGACTCTATGGTGCAAGCTTCCTAGCATTTTTATGCTCTGAATACATGTTCTACACCTATATTCTCAAGTCTAATAACTACTTTAACCATAAAAATGGCAAGAAAATGCTCACTTCAATGAGTTCTTGACCTGGCTCACGGAGTAGAATCAGCTCTACACTGTATGTTTTTAGTGACTTTATGGCGCAAGCTTCGTAGCAGTTATATGCTCTGAAAACATGTTCTCCAACTTTATACTCTTATATAATAACTAATTTGATCATAAAAATGGTAATAAAATGCTCACTTCAAGGAGTTTTTGTCCTGGCTCACGGAGTAGAATCAGCTCTGCACTTTGACTTTTTAGTGATTCTATGGCGCAAGTTTTCTATTATTTTTATACTTTGAAAATTTGTTCTCCAACTATATTCTCAGGTCTAATAACTAATTTGACCATAAAAATGGCAAGAAAATGCTCACTTCAAGTAATTTTTGACCTGGCTCACGGATTAGAATCAGCCTTGCACTGTGTGTTTTTGGTGACTTTATGGCGCAAGATTCGTAGCAGTTATATATTCTTAAAACATTTTCTCCAACTTTATACTCATCTATAATAACTAATTTGACCATAAAAATGGTAAGAAAATGCTCACTTCAAGGAGTTCTTGTATTGGCTTAAGGAGTAAAACCAGCTCTGTACTTTGACTTTTTAGTGACTCTATGCGCATGCTTCCTAGCATATTTGTACTCTGAAAACTTGTTCTCCAACTATATTCTCGAGTCTAATAACTAATTTGACCATAAAAATGCAAGAAAATGCTCACTTCAAGGAGTTCTTGACCTGGCTCACGGAGTAGAATTAGCTCTGCACTGTGAGTTTTTAGTGACTCTACGGTGCAAGCTTCCTAGCATTTTATGCTCTGAAATCACGTTCTCCAACTATATTCTCATGTCTAATAACAAATTTCACCATAAAAATGGCATGAAAATGCTCACTTCAAGGAGTTCTTGACCTAGCTCACGGAGTAGAATCAGCTCTGCACCGTGAGTTTATTGTGACACTAAGGTGCAAGCTTCCTTGCATTTTTATACTCTTAAAACACATTCTCAAACTATATTCTCATGTCTAATAATTTTTTTGACCATAAAAATGGTAAGAAAATGCTCACTTCAAGGAATAATTAACATGGCTCATGGAGTAGATCAGCTCTACTCTGACTTTTTGGTGACTCTATGGCGCAAGCTTCTTACCATTTTTATACTCTGAAAACATGTTCTCCAACAATATTTTTATGTATAATAACAAATTTGACCATAGAAATGGTAAGAAAATGCTCACTTTAAGGAGTTCTTGACTTGGCTCACGGAGTCGAATCAGCTCTCCACTTTGACTTTTTTGTGACTCTATGATGCAAGATTCCAAGCCTTTTTATACTATAAAAATATATTCTCCAACTATATTATCATGTCTAATAACTAATTTGACCATAAAAATGGTAAGAAAATGCTCATTTCATGGAGTTCTTGACCTGACTCAAAGAGTAGAATAAACTCTACACTGTGAGTTTTAAGTGACTCTATGGTGCAAGCTTCCTAGCATTTTTATACTCTGAAAACAAGTTTTGCACCAATATTCTCAAGTCTAATAACTAATTTGACCATAAAAATGGCAAGAAAATGCTCACTTTAAGGAGTTATTGACTGGCACACGGAGTAGAATCAGCTCTTCACTGTGTGTTTAAAGTGACTATATGGCGCAAGCTTCGTAGCAGTTATATGATCTGAAAACATGTTATCAAATTTTATACTCATATATAATAACTAATTTGACCATAAAAATGGTAAGAAAATGCTCACTTCAAGGAGTTCTTGTCCTGGCTCACGGAGTAGAATCAGCTCTTCACTTTGACTTTTTAGTGACTCTATGGCGCAATCTTTCTAGCATTTTTATACTCTGAAAACTTGTTCTCCAACTATATTCTCAGGTCTAATATCTAATTTGACCATAAAAATGGCAAGAAAATGCTCATTTCAAGTAGTTCTTGACCTGGCTCACGAAATAAAATCAACTCTGCACTGTGAGTTTTTAGTGACTTATTGGTGCAAGCTTCCTAGCATTTTTATTCTCTGAATACATGTTATACACCTATATTCTCAAGTCTAATAACTACTTTAACCATAAAAATGGCAAGAAAATGCTCACTTCGAGGAGTTCTTGACCTCGCTCACGGAGTAGAATCAGCTCTACACTGTATTTTTTTAGTGACTTTATGGCGCATGCTTCGTAGCAGTTATATGCTTTGAAAACATGTTCTCCAACTTTATACTCATATATAATAACTAATTTGATCATAAAAATGGTAAGAAAATGCTCACTTCAAGGAGTTTTTGTCCAGGCTCACGGAGTAGAATCAGCTCTACACTTTGACTTTTTAGTGATTCTATGGCGCAAGTTTTCTATTATTTTTATACTTTGAAAATTTGTTCTCCAACTATATTCTCAGGTCTAATAACTAATTTGACCATAAAAATGGCAAGAAAATGCTCACTTCAAGTAATTTTTGACCTGGCTCACGGAGTATAATCAGCCTTGCACTGTGTGTTTTTGGTGACTTTATGGCGCAAGATTCGTAGCAGTTATATATTCTTAAAATATTTTCTCCAACTTTATACTCATCTATAATAACTAATTTGACCATAAAAATGGTAAGAAAATGCTCACTTCAAGGAGTTCTTGTATTGGCTTAAAGAGTAAAACCAGCTCTGTACTTTGACTTTTTAGTGACTCTATGCGCAGGCTTCCTAGCATATTTGTACTCTGAAAACTTGTTCTCCAACTATATTCTCGAGCCTAATAACTAATTTGACCATAAAAATGCAAGAAAATGCTCACTTCAAGGAGTTCTTGACCTGGCTCACGTAGTAGAATTAGCTCTGCACTGTGAGTTTTTAGTGACTCTACGGTGCAAGTTTACTAGCATTTTATACTCTGAAATCATGTTCTCCAACTATATTCTCATGTCTAATAACAAATTTCACCATAAAAATGGCATGAAAATGCTCACTTCAAGGAGTTCTTGACCTAGCTCACGGAGTAGAATCAGCTCTGCACCGTGAGTTTATTGTGACACTAAGGTGCAAACTTCCTTGCATTTTTATACTCTTAAAACACATTCTCAAACTATATTCTCATGTCTAATAATTTTTTTGACCATAAAAATGGTAAGAAAATGCTCACTTCAAGGAATTCTTAACATGGCTCATGGAGTAGATCAGCTCTACTCTGACTTTTTGGTGACTCTATGGCGCAAGCTTCTTACCATTTTTATACTCTGAAAACATGTTCTCCAACAATATTTTTATGTGTAATAACAAATTTGACCATAGAAATGGTAAGAAAATGCTCACTTTAAGGAGTTCTTGACTTGGCTCACGGAGTCGAATCAGCTCTCCACTTTGACTTTTTTGTGACTCTATGATGCAAGATTCCTAGCCTTTTTATACTCCAAAAATATATTCTCCAACTATATTATCATGTCTAATAACTAATTTGACCATAAAAATGGTAAGAAAATGCTCATTTCAAGGAGTTCTTGACCTGACTCAAAGAGTAGAATAAACTCTACACTGTGAGTTTTAAGTGACTCTATGGTGCAAGCTTCCTAGCATTTTTATACTCTGAAAACAAGTTTTGCACCAATATTCTCAAGTCTAATAACTAATTTGACCATAAAAATGGCAAGAAAATGCTCACTTTAAGGAGTTATTGACTGGCACACGGAGTAGAATCAGCTCTTCACTGTGTGTTTAAAGTGACTATATGGCGCAAGCTTCGTAGTAGTTATATGCTCTGAAAACATGTTCTCAAATTTTATACTCATATATAATAACTAATTTGACCATAAAAATGGTAAGAAAATGCTCACTTCAAGGAGTTCTTGTCCTGGCTCACGGAGTAGAATCAGCTCTGCACTTTGACTTTTTAGTGACTCTATGGCGCAATCTTTATAGCATTTTTATACTCTGAAAACTTGTTCTCCAACTATATTCTCAGGTCTAATATCTAATTTGACCATAAAAATGGCAAGAAAATGCTCACTTCAAGTAGTTCTTGACCTGGCTCACGAAATAAAATCAACTCTGCACTGTGAGTTTTTAGTGACTCTATGGTGCAAGCTTCCTAGCATTTTTATGCTTTGAATACATGTTCTACACCTATATTCTCAAGTCTAATAACTACTTTAACCATAAAAATGGCAAGAAAATGCTCACTTCAATGAGTTCTTGACCTGACTCACGGAGTAGAATCAGCTCTACACTGTATGTTTTTAGTGACTTTATGGCGCAAGCTTCGTAGCAGTTATATGCTCTGAAAACATGTTCTCCAATTTTATACTCTTATATAATAACTAATTTGATCATAAAAATGGTAATAAAATGCTCACTTCAAGGAGTTTTTGTCCTGGCTCACGGAGTAGAATCAGCTCTGCACTTTGACTTTTTAGTGATTCTATGGCGCAAGTTTTCTATTATTTTTATACTTTGAAAATTTGTTCTCCAACTATATTCTCAGGTCTAATAACTAATTTGACCATAAAAATGGCAAGAAAATGCTCACTTCAAGTAATTTTTGACCTGGCTCACGGAGTAGAATCAGCCTTGCACTGTGTGTTTTTGGTGACTTTATGGCGCAAGATTCGTAGCAGTTATATATTCTTAAAACATTTTCTCCAACTTTATACTCATCTATAACAACTAATTTGACCATAAAAATGGTAAGAAAATGCTCACTTCAAGGAGTTCTTGTATTGGCTTAAGGAGTAAAACCAGCTCTGTACTTTGACTTTTTAGTGACTCTATGCGCAGGCTTCCTAGCATATTTGTACTCTGAAAACTTGTTCTCCAACTATATTCTCGAGTCTAATAACTAATTTGACCATAAAAATGCAAGAAAATGCTCACTTCAAGGAGTTCTTGACCTGGCTCACGGAGTAGAATTAGCTCTGCACTGTGAGTTTTTAGTGACTCTACGGTGCAAGCTTCCTAGCATTTTATGCTCTGAAATCACGTTCTCCAACTATATTCTCATGTCTAATAACAAATTTCACCATAAAAATGGCATGAAAATGCTCACTTCAAGGAGTTCTTGACCTAGCTCACGGAGTAGAATCAGCTCTGCACCGTGAGTTTATTGTGACACTAAGGTGCAAGCTTCCTTGCATTTTTATACTCTTAAAACACATTCTCAAACTATATTCTCATGTCTAATAATTTTTTTGACCATAAAAATGGTAAGAAAATGCTCACTTCAAGGAATTCTTAACATGGCTCATGGAGTAGATCAGCTCTACTCTGACTTTTTGGTGACTCTATGGCGCAAGCTTCTTACCATTTTTATACTCTGAAAACATGTTCTCCAACAATATTTTTATGTATAATAACAAATTTGACCATAGAAATGGTAAGAAAATGCTCACTTTAAGGAGTTCTTGACTTGGCTCACGGAGTCGAATCAGCTCTCCACTTTGACTTTTTTGTGACTCTATGATGCAAGATTCTAGCCTTTTTATACTCCAAAAATATATTCTCCAACTATATTATCATGTCTAATAACTAATTTGACCATAAAAATGGTAAGAAAATGCTCATTTCAAGGAGTTCTTGACCTGACTCAAAGAGTAGAATAAACTCTACACTGTGAGTTTTAAGTGACTCTATGGTGCAAGCTTCCTAGCATTTTTATACTCTGAAAACAAGTTTTGCACCAATATTCTCAAGTCTAATAACTAATTTGACCATAAAAATGGCAAGAAAATGCTCACTTTAAGGAGTTATTGACTGGCACACGGAGTAGAATCAGCTCTTCACTGTGTGTTTAAAGTGACTATATGGCGCAAGCTTCGTAGTAGTTATATGCTCTGAAAACATGTTCTCAAATTTTATACTCATATATAATAACTAATTTGACCATAAAAATGGTAAGAAAATGCTCACTTCAAGGAGTTCTTGTCCTGGCTCACGGAGTAGAATCAGCTCTGCACTTTGACTTTTTAGTGACTCTATGGCGCAATCTTTATAGCATTTTTATACTCTGAAAACTTGTTCTCCAACTATATTCTCAGGTCTAATATCTAATTTGACCATAAAAATGGCAAGAAAATGCTCACTTCAAGTAGTTCTTGACCTGGCTCACGAAATAAAATCAACTCTGCACTGTGAGTTTTTAGTGACTCTATGGTGCAAGCTTCCTAGCATTTTTATGCTCTGAATACATGTTCTACACCTATATTCTCAAGTCTAATAACTACTTTAACCATAAAAATGGCAAGAAAATGCTCACTTCAATGAGTTCTTGACCTGGCTCACGGAGTAGAATTAGCTCTACACTGTATGTTTTTAGTGACTTTATGGCGCAAGCTTCGTAGCAGTTATATGCTCTGAAAACATGTTCTCCAACTTTATACTCTTATATAATAACTAATTTGATCATAAAAATGGTAATAAAATGCTCACTTCAAGGAGTTTTTGTCCTGGCTCACGGAGTAGAATCAGCTCTGCACTTTGACTTTTTAGTGATTCTATGGCGCAAGTTTTCTATTATTTTTATACTTTGAAAACTTGTTTTCCAACTATATTCCCAGGTCTAATAACTAATTTGACCATAAAAATGGCAAGAAAATGCTCACTTCAGGTAATTTTTAACCTGGCTCACGGAGTTGAATCAGCTCTGCACTGTGTGTTTTTGGTGACTCTATGGCGCAAGCTTCGTAGCAGTTATATATTCTTAAAACATTTTCTCCAACTTTATACTCATCTATAATAACTAATTTGACCATAAAAATGGTAAGAAAATGCTCACTTCAAGGAGTTCTTGTATTGGCTTAAGGAGTAAAACCAGCTCTGTACTTTGACTTTTTAGTGACTCTATGCGCAGGCTTCCTAGCATATTTGTACTCTGAAAACTTGTTCTCCAACTATATTCTCGAGCCTAATAACTAATTTGACCATAAAAATGCAAGAAAATGCTCACTTCAAGGAGTTCTTGACCTGGCTCACGGAGTAGAATTAGCTCTGCACTGTGAGTTTTTAGTGACTCTACGGTGCAAGTTTACTAGCATTTTATACTCTGAAATCACGTTCTCCAACTATATTCTCATGTCTAATAACAAATTTCACCATAAAAATGGCAAGAAAATGCTCACTTCAAGGAGTTCTTGACCTAGCTCACGGAGTAGAATCAGCTCTGCATCGTGAGTTTATTGTGACACTAAGGTGCAAGCTTCCTTGCATTTTTATACTCTTAAAACACATTCTCCAACTATATTCTCATGTCTAATAATTTGTTTGACCATAAAAATGGTAAGAAAATGTTCACTTCAGGGAATTCTTAACCTGGCTCATGGAGTAGATCAGCTCTACTCTGACTTTTTGGTGACTCTATGGCGCAAGCTTCTTACCATTTTTATACTCTGAAAACATGTTCTCCAACTATATTTTTATGTATAATAACTATTTGACCATAAAAATGGTAAGAAAATGCTCACTTTAAGGAGTTCTTGACTTGGCTCACGGAGTCGAATCAGCTCTCCACTTTGACTTTTTTGTGACTCTATGATGCAAGATTCCTAGCCTTTTTATACTCTTAAAATATAATCTCCAACTATATTATCATGTCTAATAACTAATTTGACCATAAAAATGGCAAGAAAATGCCCATTTCAAGGAGTTCTTGACCTGACTCAAAGAGTAGAATCAGCTCTACACTGTGAGTTTTAAGTGACTCTATGGTGCAAGCTTCCTAGCATTTTATACTCTGAAAACAAGTTTTGCACCATTATTCTCAAGTCTAATAACTAATTTGACCATAAAAATGGCAAGAAAATGCTCACTTTAAGGAGTTATTGACTGGCACACGGAGTAGAATCAGCTCTGCACTGTGTGTTTAAAGTGACTATATGGCGCAAGATTCGTAGCAGTTATATGCTCTGAAAACATATTCTAAAATTTTATACTCATATATAATAACTAATTTGACCATAAAAATGATAAGAAAATGCTCACTTCAAGGAGTTCTTGTCCTGGCTCACGGAGTAGAATCAGCTCTGCACTTTGACTTTTTAGTGACTCTAAGGCGCAATCTTTCTAGCATTTTTATACTCTAAAAAATTGTTCCCCAACTATATTCTCAGGTCTAATATCTAATTTGACCATAAAAATGGCAAGAAAATGCTTACTTCAAGTAGTTCTTGACCTGGCTCACAAAATAAAATCAACTCTGCACGGTGAGTTTTTAGTGACTCTATGGTGCAAGCTTCCTAGCATTTTTATGCTCTGAATACATGTTCTACACCTATATTCTCAAGTCTAATAACTACTTTAACCATAAAAATGGCAAGAAAATGCTCACTTAAAGGAGTTCATGACCTGGCTCACGGAGTAGAATCAGCTCTACACTGTATGTTTTTAGTGACTTTATGGCGCAAGCTTCGTAGCAGTTATATGCTCTGAAAACATGTTCTCCAACTTTATACTCATATATAATAACTAATTTGATCATAAAAATGGTAAGAAAATGCTCACTTCAAGGAGTTTTTATCCTGGCTCACGGAGTAGAATCAGCTCTGCACTTTGACTTTTTAGTGATTCTATGGCGCAAGTTTTCTATTATTTTTATACTTTGAAAACTTGTTCTCCAACTATATTCTCAGGTCTAATAACTAATTTGACCATAAATATGGCAAGAAAATTCTCACTTCAAGTAATTTTTGACCTGGCTCAGGAAGTAAAATCAGCTCTGCACTGTGAGTTTTTAGTGATTCTATGTTGCAAGCTTCCTTGCATTTTATACTCTAAAATCACATTCTCCAACTATATTCTCTTGTCTAATAACAAATTTCTCCATAAAAATGGCAAGAAAATGCTCACTTCAAGTAGTTCTTGACATGGCTCACGCAGTAGAATCAGCTCTGCACTGTGTGTTTTTTAGTAACTCTATTGCGCAAGCTTCGTAGTAGTTATATACTCTTAAAACATTTTCTCCAACTTTATACTCATCCATAATAACTAATTTGACCATAAAAATGGTAAGAAAATGCTCACTTCAACGAGTTCTTGTATTGGCTTAAGGAGTAAAAACAGCTCTGTACTTTGACTTATTAGTGACTCTATGGCGCAAGCTTCCTAGCATATTTGTACTCTGAAAACTTGTTCTCCAACTATATTCTAAGGTCTAATAACTAATTTGACCATAAAAAAGGCAAGAAAATGCTCACTTCAAGAAATTTTTGACCTGGATCACGGAGTAAAATCAGCTCTGCACTGTGAGTTTTTAGTGACTCAACGGTGCAACCTTCCTAGCATTTTATACTCTAAAATCACGTTCTCTGACTATATTCTCATGTCTAATAAGAAATTTCACCATAAAAATGGCAAGAAAATGCTCACTACAAGGAGTTCATGACCTCGCTCACGGAGTAGAATCAGCCTTCCACCGTGAGTTTATTGTGACACTATGGTACGAGCTTCCTTGCATTTTTATACTCTGAAAAGACATTCTCCAACTATATTTTTATGTCTAATAATTTGTTTGACCATAAAAATGGTAAGAAAATGCTCACTTCAAGGAATTCTTAACCTGGCTCACAGAGTAGAATCAACTCTTCTTTAACTTTTTGGTGACTCTATGGTGCAAGCTTCTTACTATTTTTATGCTCTGAAAACATGTTCTCCAACTATATTTTTATGTCTAATAACTAATATGACCATAAAAATGGTAAGAAAATGCTCACTTTAAGGAGTTCTTGACTTGGATCACGGAGTCAAATCAGCTCTCCACTTTGACTTTTTAGTGACTCTATAACGCAAGCTTCCAAGCCTTTTTATACTCTGAAAATATGTTCTGCAACTATATTATCATGTCTAATAACTAATTTGACCATAAAATGGCAAGAAAATGATCATTTCAACGAGTTCTTGACTTGGCTCACGGAGTAGAATTAACTCTACACTGTGAGTTTTAAGTGACTCTATGGTGCAAGCTTTCAAGCATTTTTATACTCTGAAAAAAAGTTCTGTACCTATATTCTCATGTCTAATAACTACTTTGACCATAAAAATGACAAGAAAATTCTCACTTCAAGGATTTATTGACCTGGCTCACGGAGTAGAATCAGTTCTGCACTGTGTGTTTTAAGTGACTCTATGACACAAGCTTCGTAGCAGTTATATGCTCTGAAAACATGTTCTCCAATTTTATACTCATATATAATAACTAATTTGACCATAAAAATGGTAAGAAAATGATCACTTCAAGGAGTTCTTGTCCTGGCTCACAGAGTAGAATCAACTCTGCACTTTTACTTTTTAGTGACTCTATGACGCAATCTTTCTAGCATTTTTATTCTCTGAAAACTTGTTCTCCAACTATATTCTCAGGTCTAACATCTATTTTGACCATAAAATGGAAAGAAAATGCTCACTTCAAGTAGTTCTTGACCTGGCTAACGAAGTAAAATCAACTCTGCACTGTGAGTTTTTAATGACTCTATGGTGCAAGCTTCCTAGCATTTTTATGCTCTGAATACATGTCCAACACCTATATTGTCATGTCTAATAACTACTTTAACCATAAAAATAGCAAGAAAATGCTCACTTCAAGGAGTTCCCACGGAGTAGAATCAGCTCTACACTGTATGTTTTTAGTGACTTTATGGCGCAAGCTCTGTAGCAGTTATATGCTCTGAAAACATGTTTTCCAACTTTATACTCATATATAATGACTAATTTGACCATAAAAATGGTTAGAAAATGCTCACTTCAAGGAGTTCTTGTCCTGGCTCACTGAGTAGAATCAGCTCTGCACTTTGACTTTTTAGTGACTCTATAGCGCAAGCTTTCTAGCATTTTTATACTCTAAAAACTTGTTCTCCAACTATATTATCAGGTCTAATAACTAATTTGACCGTAAAAATGGCAAGAAAATGTTCACTTCAAGTAGTTCTTGACCCGACTCACGAAGTAAAATCAGCTTTGCACTGTGAGTTTTTAGTGACTCTATGTTGCAAGCTTCCTAGCATATTTTTTCTCTGAAAACTTGTCTCCAACTATATTCTCAGGTCTAATAACTAATTTGACCATAAAAATGGCAAGAAAATGTTCACTTCGAGTAGTTCTTGACCTGGCTCACGAAGTAAAATCAGCTCTGCATTGTGAGTTTTTAGTGACTCTATGGTGCAAGCTTCCTAGCATTTTATACTCTGAAATCACATTCTCCAATTATATTCTCATGTCTAATAACAAATTTCACCATAAAAATGGCAAGAAAATGATCACTTCAAGTATTTCTTGACATGGCTCACGCAGTAGAATCAGCTCTGCACTGTGTGTTTTTTAATGACTATGGCGCAAGCTTCGTAGCAATTATATACTCTTAAAAAATTTTCTCCAACTTTATACTCATCCATAATAACTAATTTAACCATAAAAATGGTAAGAAAATGCTCACTTCAACGAGTTCTTGTATTGGTTTAAGGAGTAAAATCAGCTATGCACTTTGACTTATTAGCAACTCTATAGCGCAAGCTTCCTAGCATATTTGTACTCTGAAAACTTGTTCTCCAACTATATTCTCAGGTCTAATAACTAATTTGATCATAAAAAGACAAGAAAATGCTCACTTCAAGTAGTTCTTGACCTGGCTCACGGAGTAGAATCAGCTTTGTACTGTGAGTTTTTAGCGACTCTACGGTGCAAGCTTCCTAGCATTTTTTGCTCTGAAATCACGTTCTCCAACTATATTCTCATGTCTAATAACAAATTTCACCATAAAAATAGCAAGAAAATGCTCACTTCAAGGAGTTCTTGACCTAGCTCACGGAGTAGAATCAGCTCTGCACCGTGAGTTTATTGTGACACTAAGATGCAAGCTTCCTTGCATTTTTATACTCTTAAAACACATTCTCCAACTGTATTCGCATGTCTAATAATTTGTTTGACCATAAAAATGGTAAGAAAATGCTCACTTCAAGGAATTTTTACCCTGGCTCATGGAGTAGATCAGCTCTACTCTGACTTTTTGGTGACTCTATGGCGCAAGCTTCTTACCATTTTTATACTCTGAAAACATGTTCTCCAACTATATTTTTATGTATAATAACTAATTTGACCATAAAAATGGCAAGAAAATGCTCACTTTAAGGAGTTCTTGACTTGGCTCACGGAGTCGAATCAGCTCTCCACTTTGACTTTTTTGTGACTTTATGATGCAAGATTCCTAGCCTTTTTATACTCTAAAAATATATTCTCCAACTATATTATCATGTCTAATAACTAATTTGACCATAAAAATGGCAAGAAAATGCTCATTTCAAGGAGTTCTTGACCTGACTCAAAGAGTAGAATCAGCTATACACTGTGAGTTTTAAGTGACTCTATGGTGCAATCTTCCTAGCATTTTTATACTCTGAAAACAAGTTTTGCACCAATATTCTCAAGTCTAATAACTAATTTGACCATAAAAATGGCAAGAAAATGCTCACTTTAAGGAGTTATTGACTGGCACACGGAGTAGAATCAGCTCTGCACTGTGTGTTTAAAGTGACTATATAGCGCAAGCTTCGTAGCAGTTATATGCTCTGAAAACATATTCTCAAATTTTATACTCATATATAATAGCTAATTTGACCATTAAAATGGTAAGAAAATGCTCACTTCAAGGAGTTCTTGTCCTAGCTCACGGAGTAGAATCAGCTCTGCACTTTGACTTTTTAGTGACTCTATGGCGCAATCTTTCTAGCATTTTTATACTCTAAAAACTTGTTCACCAACTATATTCTCAGGTCTAATATCTAATTTGACCATAAAAATGGCAAGAAAATGCTCACTTCAAGTAGTTCTTGACCTGGCTCACAAAATAAAATCAACTCTGCACTGTGAGTTTTTAGTGACTCTATGGTGCAAGCTTCCTAGCATTTTTATGCTCTGAATACATGTTATACACCTATATTCTCAAGTCTAATAACTACTTTAACCATAAAAATGGCAAGAAAATGCTCACTTCAAGGAGTTCTTGACCTGGCTCACGGAGTAGAATCAGCTCTACACTGTATGTTTTTAGTGACTTTATGGCGCAAGCTTCGTAGCAGTTATATGCTCTGAAAACATGTTCTCCATCTTTATACTCATATATAATAACTAATTTGATCATAAAAATGGTAAGAAAATGCTCACTTCAAGAAGTTTTTGTCCTGGCTCACGAAGTAAAATCAGCTCTGCACTGTGAGTTTTTAGTGATTCTATGTTGCAAGCTTCCTAGCATTTTATACTCTAAAATCACATTCTCCAACTATATTCTCTTGTCTAATAACAAATTTCTCCATAAAAATGGCAAGAAAATGCTCACTTCAAGTAGTTCTTGACATGGCTCACGCAGTAGAATCAGCTCTGCACTGTGTGTTTTTTAGTGACTCTATTGCGCAAGCTTCGTAGTAGTTATATACTCTTAAAACATTTTCTCCAACTTTATACTCATCCATAATAACTAATTTGACCATAAAAATGGTAAGAAAATGCTCACTTCAATGAGTTCTTGTATTGGCTTATGGAGTAAAATCAGCTATGCACTTTGACTTATTAGTGACTCTATAGCGCAAGCTTCCTAGCATATTTGTACTCTGAAAACTTGTTCTCCAAATATATTCTCAGGTCTAATAACTAATTTGATCATAAAAAGGCAAGAAAAGGCTCACTTCAAGTAGTTCTTGACCTGGCTCATGGAGTAGAATCAGCTTTGTACTGTGAGTTTTTAGTGACTCTACGGTGCATGCTTCCTAGCATTTTATACCCTGAAATCACGTTCTCCAACTATATTCTCATGTCTAATAACAAATTTCACCATAAAAATGGCAAGAAAATGCTCACTTCAAGGAGTTCTTGACCTAGATCACGGAGTAGAATCAGCTCTGCACCGTGAGTTTATTGTGACACTAAGGTGCAAGCTTCCTTGCATTTTTATACTCTTAAAACACATTCTCCAACAGTATTCTCAAGTCTAATAATTTGTTTGACCATAAAAATGGTAAGAAAATGCTCACTTCAAGGAATTCTTAACCTGGCTCATGGAGTAGATCAGCTCTACTCTGACTTTTTGGTGACTCTATGGCGCAAGCTTCTTACCATTTTTATACTCTGAAAACATGTTCTCCAACTATATTTTTATGTATAATAACTAATTTGACCATAAAAATGGTAAGAAAATGCTCACTTTAAGGAGTTCTTGACTTGGCTCACGGAGTCGAATCAGCTCTCCACTTTGACTTTTTTGTGACTCTATGATGCAAGATTCCTAGCCTTTTTATACTCTAAAAATATGTTCTCCAACTATATTATCATGTCTAATAACTAATTTGACCATAAAAATGGCAAGAAAATGCTCATTTCAAGGAGTTCTTGACCTGACTCAAAGAGTAGAATCAGCTATACACTGTGAGTTTTAAGTGACTCTATGGTGCAAGCTTCCTAGCATTTTTATACTCTGAAAACAAGTTTTGCACCAATATTCTCAAGTCTAATAACTAATTTGACCATAAAAATGGCAAGAAAATGCTCACTTTAAGGAGTTATTGACTGGCACACGGAGTAGAATCAGCTCTGCACTGTGTGTTTAAAGTGACTATATGGCGCAAGCTTCGTAGCAGTTATATGCTCTGAAAACATATTCTCAAATTTTATACTCATATATAATAGCTAATTTGACCATTAAAATGGTAAGAAAATTCTCACTTCAAGGAGTTCTTGTCCTAGCTCACGGAGTAGAATCAGCTCTGCACTTTGACTTTTTAGTGACTCTATGGCGCAATCTTTCTAGCATTTTTATACTCTAAAAACTTGTTCTCCAACTATATTCTCAGGTCTAATATCTAATTTGACCATAAAAATGGCAAGAAAATGCTCACTTCAAGTAGTTCTTGACCTGGCTCACAAAATAAAATCAACTCTGCACTGTGAGTTTTTAGTGACTCTATGGTGCAAGCTTCCTAGCATTTTTATGCTCTGAATACATGTTATACACCTATATTCTCAAGTCTAATAACTACTTTAACCATAAAAATGGCAAGAAAATGCTCACTTCAAGGAGTTCTTGACCTGGCTCACGGAGTAGAATCAGCTCTACACTGTATGTTTTTAGTGACTTTATGACGCAAGCTTCGTAGCAGTTATATGCTCTGAAAACATGTTCTCCAACTTTATACTCATATATAATAACTAATTTGATCATAAAAATGGTAAGAAAATGCTCACTTCAAGGAGTTTTTGTCCTGGCTCACGAAGTAAAATCAGCTCTGCACTGTGAGTTTTTAGTGATTCTATGTTGCAAGCTTCCTAGCATTTTATACTCTAAAATCACATTCTCCAACTATATTCTCTTGTCTAATAACAAATTTCTCCATAAAAATGGCAAGAAAATGCTCACTTCAAGTAGTTCTTGACATGGCTCACGCAGTAGAATCAGCTCTGCACTGTGTGTTTTTTAGTGACTCTATTGCGCAAGCTTCGTAGTAGTTATATACTCTTAAAACATTTTCTCCAACTTTATACTCATCCATAATAACTAATTTGACCATAAAAATGGTAAGAAAATGCTCACTTCAACGAGTTCTTGTATTGGCTTAAGGAGTAAAAACAGCTCTGCACTTTGACTTATTAGTGACTCTATGGCGCATGCTTCCTAGCATATTTGTACTCTGAAAAATTGTTCTCCAACTATAGTCTAAGGTCTAATAACTAATTTGACCATAAAAAGGCAAGAAAATGCTCACTTCAAGAAGTTCTTGACCTGGATCACGGAGTAAAATCAGCTCTGCACTGTGAGTTTTTAGTGACTCAACGGTGCAACCTTCCTAGCATTTTATACTCTAAAATCATGTTCTCCGACTATATTCTCATGTCTAATAAAAAATTTCACCATAAAAATGGCAAGAAAATGCTCACTTCAAGGAGTACATGACCTCGCTCACGGAGTAGAATCAGCCTTGCACCGTGAGTTTATTGTGACACTATGGTACGATCTTCCTTGCATTTTTATACTCTGAAAACACATTCTCCAACTATATTTTTATGTCTAATAATTTTTTTGACCATAAAAATGGTAAGAAAATGCTCACTTTAAGAAGTTCTTGACTTGGATCACGGAATCAAATCAGCTCTCCACTTTGACTTTTTAGTGACTCTATGACGCAAGCTTTCTAGCCTTTTTATACTCTGAAAATATGTTCTGCAACTATATTATCATGTCTAATAACTAATTTGACCATAAAATGGCAAGAAAATGCTCATTTCAACGAGTTCTTGACCTGGCTCACAGTGTAGAATTAACTCTACACTGTGAGTTTTAAGTGACTCTATGGTGCAAGCTTTCTAGCATTTTTTTACTCTGAAAAAAAGTTCTGTACCTATATTCTCATGTCTAATAACTACTTTGAACATAAAAATGACAAGAAAATTCTCACTTCAAGGATTTATTGACCTGGCTCACGGAGTAGAATCAGCTTTGCACTGTGTGTTTTAAGTGAAAACATGTTCTCCAATTTTATACTCATATATAATAACTAATTTGACCATAAAAATGGTAAGAAAATGCTCATTCCAAGGAGTTCTTGTCCTGGCTCACGGAGTAGAATCAGCTCTGCACTTTGGCTTTTTAGTGACTCTATGACGCAATCTTTCTAGCATTTTTATTCTCTGAAAACTTGTTCTCCAACTATATTCGCAGGTCTAACATCTATTTTGACCATAAAATGGAAAGAAAATGCTCACTTCAAGTAGTTCTTGACCTGGCTAACGAAGTAAAATCAACTCTGCACTGTCAGTTTTTAGTGACTCTATGGTGCAAGCTTCCTAGCATTTTTATGCTCAGAAACATGTCCAACACCTATATTGTCTTGTCTAATAACTACTTTAACCATAAAAATGGCAAGAAAATGCTCACTTCAAGGAGTTTTTGACCTGGCCCACGGAGTAGAATCAGCTCTACACTGTATGTTTTTAGTGACTTTATGGCGCAAGCTCTGTAGCAGTTATATGCTCTGAAAACATGTTTTCCAACTTTATGCTCACTTCAAGTAGTTCTTGACCTGACTCACGAAGTAAAATCAGCTCTGCACTGTGAGTTTTTAGTGACTCTATGTTGCAAGCTTCCTTGCATATTTTTTCTCTGAAAACTTGTTCTCCAACTATATTCTCAGGTCTAATAACTAATTTGACCATAAAAATGGCAAGAAAATGTTCACTTCAAGTAGTTCTTGACCTGTCTCACGAAGTAAAATCATCTCTGCATTGTGAGTTTTTAGTGACTCTATGGTGCAAGCTTCCTAGCATTTTATACTCTGAAATCACATTCTCCAATTATATTCTCATGTCTAATAACAAATTTCACCATAAAAATGGCAAGAAAATGCTCACTTCAAGTATTTCTTGACATGGCTCACGCAGTAGAATCAGCTCTGCACTGTGTGTTTTTTAATGACTCTATGGCGCAAGCTTCGTAGCAATTATATACTCTTAAAAAATTTTCTCCAACTTTATACTCATCCATAATAACTAATTTAACCATAAAAATGGTAAGAAAATGCTCACTTCAACGAGTTCTTGTATTGGCTTAAGGAGTAAAATCAGCTATGCACTTTGACTTATTAGCGACTCTATAGCGCAAGCTTCCTAGCATATTTGTACTCTGAAAACTTGTTCTCCAACTATATTCTCAGGTCTAATAACTAATTTGATCATAAAAAGACAAGAAAATGCTCACTTCAAGTAGTTCTTGACCTGGCTCACGGAGTAGAATCAGCTTTGTACTGTGAGTTTTTAGTGACTCTACGGTGCAAGCTTCCTAGCATTTTTTGCTCTGAAATCACGTTCTCCAACTATATTCTCATGTCTAATAACAAATTTCACCATAAAAATAGCAAGAAAATGCTCACTTCAAGGAGTTCTTGACCTAGCTCACGGAGTAGAATCAGCTCTGCACCGTAAGTTTATTGTGACACTAAGGTGCAAGCTTCTTTGCATTTTTATACTCTTAAAACACATTCTCCAACTGTATTCTCATGTCTAATAATTTGTTTGACCATAAAAATGGTAAGAAAATGCTCACTTCAAGGAATTCTTAACCTGGCTCATGGAGTAGATCAGCTCTACTCTGACTTTTTGGTGACTCTATGGCGCAAACTTCTTACCATTTTTATACTCTGAAAACATGTTCTCCAACTATATTTTTATGTATAATAACTAATTTGACCATAAAAATGGTAAGAAAATGCTCACTTTAAGGAGTTCTTGACTTGGCTCACGGATTCGAATCAGCTCTCCACTTTGACTTTTTTGTGACTCTATGATGCAAGATTCCTAGCCTTTTTATACTCTAAAAATATATTCTCCAACTATATTATCATGTCTAATAACTAATTTGACCATAAAAATGGCAAGAAAATGCTCATTTCAAGGAGTTCTTGACCTGACTCAAAGAGTAGAATCAGCTATACACTGTGAGTTTTAAGTGACTCTATGGTGCAAGCTTCCTAGCATTTTTATACTCTGAAAACAAGTTTTGCACCAATATTCTCAAGTCTAATAACTAATTTGACCATAAAAATGGCAAGAAAATGCTCACTTTAAGGAGTTATTGACTGGCACACGGAGTAGAATCAGCTTTGCACTGTGTGTTTAAAGTGACTATATGGCGCAAGCTTCGTAGCAGTTATATGCTCTAAAAACATATTCTCAAATTTTATACTCATATATAATAGCTAATTTGACCATTAAAATGGTAAGAAAATGCTCACTTCAAGGAGTTCTTGTCCTAGCTCACGGAGTAGAATCAGCTCTGCACTTTGACTTTTTAGTGACTCTATGGCCCAATCTTTCTAGCATTTTTATACTCTAAAAACTTGTTCTCCAACTATATTCTCAGGTCTAATATCTAATTTGACCATAAAAATGGCAAGAAAATGCTCACTTCAATTAGTTTTTGACCTGGCTCAAAAAATAAAATCAACTCTGCACTGTGAGTTTTTAGTGACTCTATGGTGCAAGCTTCCTAGCATTTTTATGCTCTGAATACATGTTATACACCTATATTCTCAAGTCTAATAACTACTTTAACCATAAAAATGGCAAGAAAATGCTCACTTCAAGGAGTTCTTGACCTGGCTCACGGAGTAGAATCAGCTCTACACTGTATGTTTTTAGTGACATTATGGCGCAAGCTTCGTAGCAGTTATATGCTCTGAAAACATGTTCTCCAACTTTATACTCATATATAATAACTAATTTGATCATAAAAATGGTAAGAAAATGCTCACTTCAAGGAGTTTTTGTCCTGGCTCACGAAGTAAAATCAGCTCTGCACTGTGAGTTTTTAGTGATTCTATGTTGCAAGCTTCCTAGCATTTTATACTCTAAAATCACATTCTGCAACTATATTCTCTTGTCTAATAACAAATTTCTCCATAAAAATGGCAAGAAAATGCTCACTTCAAGTAGTTCTTGACATGGCTCACGCAGTAGAATCAGCTCTGCACTGTGTGTTTTTTAGTGACTCTATTGCGCAAGCTTCGTAGTAGTTATATACTCTTAAAACATTTTCTCCAACTTTATACTCATCCATAATAACTAATTTGACCATAAAAATGGTAAGAAAATGCTCACTTCAACGAGTTCTTGTATTGGCTTAAGGAGTAAAAACAACTCTGCACTTTGACTTATTAGTGACTCTATGGCGCATGCTTCCTGGCATATTTGTACTCTGAAAAATTGTTCTCCAACTATATTCTAAGGTCTAATAACTAATTTGACCATAAAAAGGCAAGAAAATGCTCACTTCAAGAAGTTCTTGTCCTGGATCACGGAGTAAAATCAGCTCTGCACTGTGAGTTTTTAGTGACTCAACGGTGCAACCTTCCTAGCATTTTATACTCTAAAATCACGTTCTCCGACTATATTCTCATGTCTAATAAAAAATTTCACCATAAAAATGGCAAGAAAATGCTCACTTCAAGGAGTACATGACCTCGCTCACGGAGTAGAATCAGCCTTGCACCGTGAGTTTATTGTGACACTATGGTACGAGCTTCCTTGCATTTTTATACTCTGAAAACACATTCTCCAACTATATTTTTATGTCTAATAATTTGTTTGACCATAAAAATGGTAAGAAAATGCTCACTTCAAGGAATTCTTAACCTGGCTCACATAGTAGAATCAACTCTTCTTTAACTTTTTGGTGACTCTATGGTGCAAGCTTCTTACTATTTTTATGCACTGAAAACATGTTCTTCAACTATATTTTTATGTCTAATAACCAATTTGAACATAAAAATGGTAAGAAAATGCTCACTTTAAGGAGTTCTTGACTTGGATCACGGAATCAAATCAGCTCTCCACTTTGACTTTTTAGTGACTCTATGACGCAAGCTTCCTAGCCTTTTTATACTCTGAAAATATGTTCTGCAACTATATTATCATGTCTAATAACTAATTTGACCATAAAATGGCAAGAAAATGCTCATTTCAACGAGTTCTTGACCTGGCTCACGGTGTAGAATTAACTCTACACTGTGAGTTTTAAGTGACTCTATGGTGCAAGCTTTCTAGCATTTTTTTACTCTGAAAAAAAGTTATGTACCTATATTCTCATGTCTAATAACTACTTTGAACATAAAAATGACAAGAAAATTCTCACTTCAAGGATTTATTGACCTGGCTCACGGAGTAGAATCAGCTTTGCACTGTGTGTTTTAAGTGAAAACATGTTCTCCAATTTTATACTCATATATAATAACTAATTTGACCATAAAAATGGTAAGAAAATGCTCATTCCAAGGAGTTCTTGTCCTGGCTCACGGAGTAGAATCATCTCTGCACTTTGGCTTTTTAGTGACTCTATGACGCAATCTTTCTAGCATTTTTATTCTCTGAAAACTTGTTCTCCAACTATATTTGCAGGTCTAACATCTATTTTGACCATAAAATGGAAAGAAAATGCTCACTTCAAGTAGTTCTTGACCTGGCTAACGAAGTAAAATCAACTCTGCACTGTGAGTTTTTAGTGACTCTATGGTGCAAGCTTCCTAGCATTTTTATGCTCTGAATACATGTTATACACCTATATTCTCAAGTCTAATAACTACTTTAACCATAAAAATGGCAAGAAAATGCTCACTTCAAGGAGTTCTTGACCTGGCTCACGGAGTAGAATCAGCTCTACACTGTATGTTTTTAGTGACTTTATGGCGCAAGCTTCGTAGCAGTTATATGCTCTGAAAACATGTTCTCCAACTTTATACTCATATATAATAATGATTTGATCATAAAAATGGTAAGAAAATGCTCACTTCAAGGAGTTTTTGTCCTGGCTCACGAAGTAAAATCAGCTCTGCACTGTGAGTTTTTAGTGATTCTATGTTGCAAGCTTCCTAGCATTTTATACTCTAAAATCACATTCTCCAACTATATTCCCTTGTCTAATAACAAATTTCTCCATAAAAATGGCAAGAAAATGCTCACTTCAAGTAGTTCTTGACATGGCTCACGCAGTAGAATCAGCTCTGCACTGTGTGTTTTTTAGTGACTCTATTGCGCAAGCTTCGTAGTAGTTATATACTCTTAAAACATTTTCTCCAACTTTATACTCATCCATAATAACTAATTTGACCATAAAAATGGTAAGAAAATGCTCACTTCAACGAGTTCTTGTATTGGCTTATGGAGTAAAAACAGCTCTGCACTTTGACTTATTAGTGACTCTATGGCGCAAGCTTCCTAGCATATTTGTACTCTGAAAAATTGTTCTTCAACTATATTCTAAGGTCTAATAACTAATTTGACCATAAAAAAGGCAAGAAAATGCTCACTTCAAGAAGTTCTTGACCTGGATCACGGAGTAAAATCAGCTCTGCACTGTGAGTTTTTAGTGACTCAACGGTGCAACCTTCCTAGCATTTTATACTCTAAAATCACGTTCTCCCACTATATTCTCATGTCTAATAAAAAATTTCACCATAATAATGGCTAGAAAATGCTCACTTCAAGGAGTACATGACCTCGCTCACGGATTAGAATCAGCCTTGCACTGTGAGTTTATTGTGACACTATGGTACGAGCTTCCTTGCATTTTTATACTCTGAAAACACATTCTCCAACTATATTTTTATGTCTAATAATTTGTTTGACCATAAAAATGGTAAGAAAATGCTCACTTCAAGGAATTCTTAACCTGGCTCACATAGTAGAATCAACTCTTCTTTAACTTTTTGGTGACTCTATGGTGCAAGCTTCTTACTATTTTTATGCTCTGAAAACATGTTCTTCAACTATATTTTTATGTCTAATAACCAATTTGAACATAAAAATGGTAAGAAAATTCTCACTTTAAGGAGTTCTTGACTTGGATCACGGAATCAAATCAGCTCTCCACTTTGACTTTTTAGTGACTCTATGACGCAAGCTTCCTAGCCTTTTTATACTCTGAAAATATGTTCTGCAACTATATTATCATGTCTAATAACTAATTTGACCATAAAATGGCAAGAAAATGCTCATTTCAACGAGTTATTGACCTGGCTCACGGTGTAGAATTAAGTCTACACTGTGAGTTTTAAGTGACTCTATGGTACAAGCTTTCTAGCATTTTTTTACTCTGAAAAAAAGTTCTGTACCTATATTCTCATGTCTAATAACTACTTTGAACATAAAAATGACAAGAAAATTCTCACTTCAAGGATTTATTGACCTGGCTCACGGAGTAGAATCAGCTTTGCACTGTGTGTTTTAAGTGAAAACATGTTCTCCAATTTTATACTCATATATAATAACTAATTTGACCATAAAAATGGTAAGAAAATGCTCATTCCAAGGAGTTCTTGTCCTGGCTCACGGAGTAGAATCATCTCTGCACTTTGGCTTTTTAGTGACTCTATGACGCAATCTTTCTAGCATTTTTATTCTCTGAAAACTTGTTCTCCAACTATATTCGCAGGTCTAACATCTATTTTGACCATAAAATGGAAAGAAAATGCTCACTTCAAGTAGTTCTTGACCTGGCTAACGAAGTAAAATCAACTCTGCACTGTGAGTTTTTAGTGACTCTATGGTGCAAGCTTCCTAGCATTTTTATACTCAGAATACATGTCCAACACCTATATTGTCTTGTCTAATAACTACTTTAAAAAAAAATGGCAAGAAAATGCTCACTTCAAGGAGTTTTTGACCTGGCCCACGGAGTAGAATCAGCTCTACACTGTATGTTTTTAGTGACTTTATGGCGCAAGCTCTGTAGCAGTTATATGCTCTGAAAACATGTTTTCCAACTTTATGCTCACTTCAAGTAGTTCTTGACCTGACTCACGAAGTAAAATCAGCTCTGCACTGTGAGTTTTTAGTGACTCTATGTTGCAAGCTTCCTAGCATATTTTTTCTCTGAAAACTTGTTCTCCAACTATATTCTCAGGTCTAATAACTAATTTGACCATAAAAATGGCAAGAAAATGTTCACTTCAAGTAGTTCTTGACCTGGCTCACGAAGTAAAATCATCTCTGCATTGTGAGTTTTTAGTGACTCTATGGTGCAAGCTTCCTAGCATTTTATACTCTGAAATCACATTCTCCAATTATATTCTCATGTCTAATAACAAATTTCACCATAAAAATGGCAAGAAAATGCTCACTTCAAGTATTTCTTGACATGGCTCACGCAGTAGAATCAGCTCTGCACTGTGTGTTTTTTAATGACTCTATGGCACAAGCTTCGTAGCAATTATATACTCTTAAAAAATTTTCTCCAACTTTATACTCATCCATAATAACTAATTTAACCATAAAAATGGTAAGAAAATGCTCACTTCAATGAGTTCTTGTATTGGCTTAAGGAGTAAAATCAGCTATGCACTTTGACTTATTAGCGACTCTATACCGCAAGCTTCCTAGCATATTTGTACTCTGAAAACTTGTTCTCCAACTATATTCTCAGGTCTAATAACTAATTTGACCATAAAAAGGCAAGAAAATGCTCACTTCAAGTAGTTCTTGACCTGGCTCACGGAGTAGAATCAGCATTGTACTGTGAGTTTTTAGTGACTCTACGGTGCAAGCTTCCTAGCATTTTTTGCTCTGAAATCACGTTCTCCTGCTATATTCTCATGTCTAATAACAAATTTCACCATAAAAATGGCAAGAAAATGCTCACTTCAAGGAGTTCTTGACCTTGCTCACGGAGTAGAATCAGCTCTTCATTAACTTTTTGGTGACTCTATGGTGCAAGCTTCTTACCATTTTTATACTCTGAAAACATGTTCTCCAACTATATTTTTATGTCTAATAACTAATTTGACCATAAAAATGTTATGAAAATGCTCACTTTAAGGTGTTCTTGACTTGGCTCACGGAGTAGAATCAGCTCTCCACTTTGACTTTTTAGTGACTCTATGACGCAAGCTTTCAAGCCTTTTTATACTCAAAAAATATGTTCTGCAACTATATTATCATGTCTACTAACTAATTTGACCATAAAATAGGAAGAAAGTGCTCATTTCAACGAGTTCTTGACCTGGTTCACAGAGTAGAATCAACTCTACATTGTGAGTTTTAAGTGACTCTATGGCGCAAGTTTCCTAGCATTTTTATACTCTGAAAAAAAGTTCTTTACCTATATTCTCATCTCTAATAACTATTTTGACCATAAAAATGACAAAAAAATGCTCACTTCAAGGAGTTATTGACCTGGCTCACGGAGTAGAATCAGCTCTGCACTGTGTGTTTTAAGTGACTCTATGGCACAAACTTCATAGCAGTTATATGCTCTGAAAATATGTTCTCCAATTTTATACTCATATATAATAACTAATTTGACCATAAAAATTGAAAGAAAATGCTCACTTCAAGGAGTTCTTGTCCTGGATCACGGAGTAAAATCAGCTCTTCACTTTGACTTTTTAGTGACTCTATGGCGCAGGCTTTCTAGCATATTTATACTCTGAAAACTTGTTCTCCAACTATATTCTCAATTCTAATATCTAATTTGACCATAAAAATGGCAAGAAAATGCTCACTTCAAGTAGTTCTTGACCTGGGTCACGAAGTAAAATCAACTCTGCACTGTGAGTTTTTAGTGACCCTATGGTGCAAGCTTCCTTGCATTTTTATGCTCTGAATACATGTTCTAAACCTATATTCTCATGTCTAATAACTACTTTAACCATAAAAATAGCAAGAAAATGCTCACTTAAAGGAGTTCTTGACCTGGCTCACGGAGTAGAATCAGCTCTACACTGTATGTTTTTAGTGATTTTATGGTGCAAACTTCGTAGCAGTTATATTCTCTGAAAACATGTTCTCCAACTTTATACTCATATATAATAGCTAATTTGACCATAAAATGGTTAGAAAATGCTCACTTCAAGGAGTTCTTGTCCTGGCTCAATGAGTAGAATCAGCTCTGCACTTTGACTTTTTAGTGACTCTATGGCGCAATCTTTCTAGCATTTTTATACTCTGAAAACTTGTTCTTGAACTATATTCTCAGGTCTAATAACTAATTTGACCATAAAAATGGCAAGAAAATGCTCACTTCAAGTAGTTCTTGACCTGGCTCACGAAGTAAAATCAGCTCTGCACTGTGAGTTTTTAGTGACTCTATTTCGCAAGCTTCCTTGCATTTTTTACTCTGAAATCACGTTCTCCAACTTTATTCTCTTGTCTAATAACAAATTTCTCCATAAAAATGGCAAGAAAATGCTCACTTCAATTAGTTCTTGACCTGACTCACTTAGTAGAATCAGCTCTGCACTGTGAGTTTTTAGTGACTATGATGCAAGCTTCCTAGCATTTTATACTCTGAAATCACATTCTCCAGTTATATTCTCATGTCTAATAACAAATTTCACCATAAAAATGGCAAGAAAATGCTCACTTCAAATAGTTCTTGACATGGCTCACGCAGTAGAATCAGCTTTGCACTGTGTGTTTTTTAGTGACTCTATGGCCAAACTTCGTAGCAATTATATACTCTTAAAACATTTTCTCCAACTTTATACTTTTCCATAATAACTAATTTGACCTAAAAATGGTAAGAAAAGGCTCACTTAAACGAGTTTTTGCATTGGCTTAAGGAGTAAAATCAGCTCTGCACTTTGACTTATTAGTGACTCTATGGCGCAAGCTTCCTAGCATATTTGTACTCTGAAAACTTGTTCTCCAACTTTATTCTCAGGTCTAATAACTAATTTGACCATAAAAAAGGCAAGAAAATGTTCACTTCAAGGAGTTCTTGACCTGGCTCACGGAGTAGAATCAGCTCTGCACTGTGAGTTTTTAGTGACTCTACATTGCAAGCTTCCTACCATTTTATACTCTGAAATCACGTTCTCCGACTATATTCTCATGTCTAATAACATATTTCACCATAAAAATGGCAAGAAAATGCTCACTTCATGGAGTTCTTGACCTCGCTCACGGAGTAGAATAAGTTCTGCACCGTGAGTTTATTATGACACTACGGTACAAGCTTCCTTGCATTTTTATACTCTGAAAACACATTCTCAAACTATATTCTCATGTCTAATAATTTGTTAGACCATAAAAATGGTTTGAAAATGCTCATTTCAAGGAATTCTTAACCTGGCACACGGGATAGAATCAGCTCTTCTTTAACTTTTTGGTGACTCTATGGTGCAAGCTTATTACCATTTTTATACTCTGAAAACATTTTCTCCAATTTTTTTGACTAATAACTAATTTGACCATAAAAATGGTAAGAAAATGCTCACTTTAAGGATATCTTGACTTGGCTCACGGAGTCGAATCAGCTCTCCACTTTGACTTTTTAGTGACTCTAAGACGCAAGCTTCCTAGCCTTTTTATACTCTGAAAATATGTTCTGCAATTATATTATCATGTCTAATAACTTATTTGACCATAAAATAGCAAGAAAATGCTTATTTCAATGAGTTCTTGACCTGGCTCACGGAGTAGAATCAACTCTACATTGTGAGTTTTAAGTGACTCTATGGTGCAATCTTCCTAGCATTTTTATACTCTGAAAAAAAGTATTTTACCTAAATTCTCATGTCTAACAACTACTTTGACAATAAAAATGACAAGAAAATGCTCACTTCAATTAGTTATTGACCTGGCTCACGGAGTAGAATCAGCTCTGCACTGTGTGTTTTAAGTGACTCTATGGCACGAGCTTCGTAGCAGTTATATTCTCTGAAAACATGTTCTCCAATTTTATACTCATATATAATAACTAATTTGACCATAAAAATTGTAAGAAAATGCTCACTTCAAGGAGTTCTTGTCCTGGATCACGGAGTAGAATCAACTCTGCACTTTGACTTTTTAGTGACACTATGGCGCAAGCTTTCTTGCATTTTTATGCTCTGAAAACTTGTTCTCCAACTATATTCTCAGGTCTAATATCTAATTTTACCATAAAAATGGCAAGAAAATGCTCACTTCAAGTAGTTCTTGACCTGGCTCACGAAGTAAAATCAGCTCTGCACTGTGAGTTTTTAGTGACTCTATGTTGCAAGCTTCCTAGCATTTTATACTCTGAAATCACATTCTCCAACTTTATTCTCTTGTATAATAACAAATTTCTCCATAAAAATGGCAATAAAATTCTCACTTCAAGTAGTTCTTGACCTGACTCACGGAGTTGAATCAACTCTGCACTGTGTGTTTTTAGTGACTATATGGCGCAATCTTCATAATAGTTATATACTCTTAAAATATTTATCCCAACTTTATACTCATCCATAATAACTAATTTGACCATAAAAATGGTAAGAAAATGCCCACTTCAAGGAGTTCTTGTATTGGCTTACGGAGTAAAATTAGCTCTGCACTTTGACTTTTTAGAGACTCTATGCCGCAAGCTTCCTAGCATATTTGTACTCTGAAAACTTGTTATCCAACTATATTCTCAGGTCAAATAACTAATTTGACCATAAAAATGGCAAGAAAATGCTCACTTCAAGTAGTTCTTGACCTGGCTCACGAAGTAAAATCAGCTCTGCACTGTGAGTTTTTAGTGACTCTATGGTGCAAGTTTCCTAACATTTTATACTCTGAAATCACATTCTCCAATTATATTCTCATGTCTAATAACAAATTTGACCATAAAAATGGCAAGAAAATGCTCATTTCAAGTAGTTCTTGATATGGCTCACGCAGTAGAATTAGCTTTGCACTCTGTGTTTTTTAGTGACTCTATAGCGCAAGCTTCGTAGCAGTTATATACTCTTAAAACATTTTCTCTAACTTTATACTCATCCATAATAAGTAATTTGACCATAAAAATGGTAAGAAAATGCTCACTTCAAAGAGTTCTTGTATTGGCTTAAGGACTAAAATCAGCTCTGCACTTTGACTTATTAGTGACTCTATGGTGCAAGCTTCCTAGCATATTTGTACTCTGAAAACTTGTTCTCCAACTTTATTTTCAGGTCTAATAACTAATTTGACCATAAAAAGGCAAGAAAATGCTCACTTCAAGGAGTTTTTGACCTGGCTCACGGAGTAGAATCATCTCTACACTGTGAGTTTTTAGTGACTCTACGGTGCAAGCTTCCTACCATTTTATACTCTGAAATCACGTTCTCCGACTATATTCTCATGTCTAATAATATATTTCATTATAAAAATGGCAAGAAAATGCTCACTTCATGGAGTTCTTGATATCGCTCATGGAGTAGAATCAGTTCTGCACCGTGAGTTTATTATGACACTACGGTACAAGCTTCCTTGCATTTTTATACTCTGAAAATTCATTCTCCAACTATATTCTCATGTCTAATAATTTGTTTGACCATAAAAATGGTTAGAAAATGCTCACTTCAAGGAATTCTTAACCTGGCTCACGGGGTAGAATCAGCTCTTCTTTAACTTTTTGGTGACTCTATGGTGCAAGCTTCTTACCATTTTTATAATCTAAAAACATGTTCTCCAATTGTTTTTTGTCTAATAACTAAGTTGACCATAAAAATGGTAAGAAAATGCTCACTTTAAGGAGTTCTTGACTTGGCTCAAGGACTCGAATCAGCTCTTCTCTTTGAATTTTAGTGACTCTATGACGCAAGCTTCCTAGCCTCTTTATACTCTGAAAATATGTTCTGCAACTATATTATCATGTCTAATAACTAATTTGACCATAAAATAGCAAGAAAATTCTCATTTCAACGAGTTCTTGACCTGGCTCACGGAGTAGAATCAACTCTACATTGTGAGTTTTAAGTGGCTCCATGGTGCAAGCTTCCTAGCATTTTTATACTCTGAAAAAAGTGTTTTACCTATATTCTCATGTCTAATAACTACTTTGACAAGAAAATGCTCACTTCAATGAGTTATTGACCTGGCTCACGGAGTAGAATCAGCTCTGCACTGTGTGTTTTAAGTGACTCAATGGCACAAGCTTCGTAGTAGTTATATTCTCTAAAAACATGTTATCCAATTTTATACTAATATATAATAACTAATTTGACCATAAAAATTGTAAGAAAATGCTCACTTCAAGGAGTTCTTGTCCTGGATCACGGAGTAGAATCAACTCTACACTTTGACTTTTTAGTGACTCTATGGTGCAAGCGTTCTAACATTTTTATGCCCTGAAAACTTGTTCTCCAACTATATTCTCTGGTCTAATATCTAATTTGACCATAAAATTGGCAAGAAAATGCTCACTTCAAGTAGTTCTTGACCTGGCTCACGAAGTAAAATCAACTGTGCCCTGTGAGTTTTTTGTGACTCTATGGTGCAAGCTTCCTAGCATTTTTATGCTCTGAATACATGTTCTACACCTATATTCTCGTGTCTAATTACTACTTTAACCATAAAAATTGCATGAAAATGCTCACTTCAAGGAGTTTTTGACCTGGGTCACGGAGTAGAATCAGCTCTACACTGTGAGTTTTTAGTGACACTATGGTGAAAGCTTCCTAGCATTTTTATGCAATGAATACATGTTCTACATCTATATTCTCGTGTCTAATAACTACTTTAACCATAAAAATGGCAAGAAAATGCTCACTTCAAGGAGTTCTTGACTTGGCTCACGGAGTAGAATCAGCTCTACACTGTATGTTTTTTAGTGACTTTATGGTGTAAACTTCATAGCAGTTATATGCTCTAAAAACATGTTCTCCAACTTTATAATCATATATAATAACTAATTTGACCATAATAATGGCAAGAAAATGCTCACTTCAAGTAGTTCTTGACCTGGCTCACGAAATAAAATCAGCTCTGCACTGTGAGTTTTTAGTGACTCTATGGTGCAAGCTTCCTAGCATTTTATACCTTGAAATCACATTCTCCAATTATATTCTCATGTCTAATAACAAATTTCACCATAAAAATGGCAAGAAAATGCTCACTTAAAGTAGTTCTTGACATGGCTCACACAGTAGAATCAGCTTTGCACTGTGTGTTTTTTAGTGACTCTATGGCGCAAGCTTCGTAGCAGTTATATAATCTTAAAACATTTTCTCCAACTTTATACTCATCCATAATAACTAATTTGACCATAAAAATGGTAAGAAAATGCTTACTTCAACGAATTCTTGTATTGGCTTAAGGAGAAAAATCAGCTCTGCACTTTGACTTATTAGTGACTCTATGGCGCAATCTTCCTAGCATATTTGTACTCTGAAAACTTGTTCTCCAACTTTATTCTCAGGTCTAATAACTAATTTGACCATAAAAAAGGCAAGAAAATGCTCACTTCAAGGAGTTCTTGACCTGGCTCACGGAGTAGAATCAGCTCTGCACTTTGAGTTTTTAGTGACTCTACGGTGCAAGCTTCCTACCATTTTATACTCTGAAATCACGTTCTCCGATTATATTCTCATGTCTAATAACATATTTCACCATAAAAATGGCAAGAAAATGCTCACTTCAAGGAGTTCTTGACCTCACTCACGGAGTAGAATCAGTTCTGCACCGTGAGTTTATTATGACACTACGGTACAAGCTTCCTTGCATTTTTATATTCTGAAAACACATTCTTCAACTATATTCTCATGTCTAATATCTAATTTGACCATAAAAATGGCAAGAAAATCCTCACTTCAAGGAATTCTTAACCTGGCTCACGGGGTAGAATCAGCTCTTCTTTAACTTTTTGGTGACTCCATGATGCAAGCTTCTTACCATTTTTTATACTATGAAAACATGTTCTCCAACTATATTTTTCTGTCTTATAACTAATTTGACCATAAAAATGGTAAGAAAATGCTCACTTTAACGAGTTCTTGACTTGGCTCACGGAGTCGAATCAGCTCTCCACTTTGACTTTTTAGTGACTCTATGACGCAAGCTTCCTATCCTTTTTATACTCTGAAAATATGTTCTGCAACTATATTATCATGTCTAATAATTAATTTGACCATAATATATTAAGAAAATGCTCATTTCAACGAGTTCTTGACCTGGCTCACAGAGTAGAATCAACTCTACATTGTGAGTTTTAAGTGACTCTATGGTGCAAGCTTCATAGCATTTTTATACTTAAAATTTTTTTTTACCTATATTATCATGTCTATTAACTACTTTGACCATAAAAATGACTAGAAAATGCTCACTTCAAGGAGTTATTGACCTGGCTCACGGAGTAGAATCAGCTCTGCACTGTGTGTTTTTAGTGACTCTATGGCACAAGCTTCGTAGCAGTTATATGCTCTGAAAATATGTTCTCCAATTTTATACTTATATATAATAACTAATTTGACCATAAAAATTGTAAGAAAATGCTCACTTCAAGGAGTTCTTGTCCTGGATCACGGAGTAGAATCAGCTCTGCACTTTGACTTTTTAGTGACTCTATGGCGCAAGCTTTCTAGCATTTTATACTCTGAAAACTTGTTCTCCAACTATATTCTCAGGTCTAATATCTAATTTGACCATAAAAATGGCAAGAAAATGTTCACTTCAAGTAGTTCTTGACCTGGCTCACGAAGTAAATTCAACTCTGCATTGTGAGTTTTTAGTAACTCTATGGTGCAAGCTTCCTAGCATTTTTATGCTCTGAATACATGTGCTACACCTATATTCTCGTGTCTAATAACAACTTTAACCATAAAAATGGTAAGAAAATGCTCACTTCAAGGAGTTCTTGACCTGGCTCACGGAGTAGAATCAGCTCTACACTGTATGTTTTTTAGTGACTTTATGGTGTAAACTTGTAGCAGTTATATGCTCTGAAAATATGTTCTCCAACTTTATACTCATATATAATAACTAATTTGACCATAAAAATGGTTAGTAAATGCTCACTTCAAGTAGTTCTTGTCCTGGCTCACTGAGTAGAATCAGTTCTGCACTTTGACTTTTTAATGACTCTATGGCGCAAGCTTTCTAGCATTTTTATACTCTGAAAACTTGTTCTCCAACTATATTTTCAGGTCTAATAACTTATTTGACCATAAAAATGGCAAGAAAATGCTCACTTCAAGTAGTTCTTGACCAGGCTCACGAAGTAAAATCAACTCTGCATTGTGAGTTTTTAGTGACTCTATGTTGCAAGCTTCCTAACATTTTATACTCTAAAATCACGTTCTCCAACTATATTCTCTTGTCTAATGACAAATTTCTCCATAAAAATGGCAAGAAAATGCTCACTTCAAGTAGTTATTGACCTGGCTCACGGAGTAGAATCAGCTCTGCACTGTGTGTTTTTAGTGACTATATGGCGCAATCTTCATAATAGTTTTATACTCTTAAAACATTTTCTCCAACTTTATACTCATCCATAATAACTAATTTGACCATAAAAGTGGTAAGAAAATGCTCACTTCAAGGAGTTCTTGTATTGGCTTACGGAGTAAAATCAGCTCTGCACTTTGACTTTTAGTGATTCTATGGCGCAAGCTTCCGAATATATTTGTTCTCTGAAAACTAGTTCTCCGACTATATTCTCAGGTCTAATAACTAATTTGACCATAAAAATGGCAATAAAATGCTCACTTCAATTAGTTCTTGCCCTGGCTCACGAAGTAAAATCAGCTCTGCACTGTGAGTTTTTAGTGACTCTATGATGCAAGCTTCCAAGCATTTTATACTCTGAAATCACATTCTCCAATTATATTCTCATGTCTAATAACAAATTTCACCATAAAAATGGCAAGAAAATGCTCAATTCATGTAGTTCTTGACATGGCTCACGCAGTAGAATCAGCTTTCCACTGTGTGTTTTTTAGTGACTCTATGGCGCATGCTTCATAGCAGTTATATACTCTTAAAACATTTTCTCCAACTGTATACTCATCCATAATAACTAATTTGACCATAAAAATGGTAAGAAAATGCTCACTTCAACGAGTTCTTGTATTGGCTTAAGGAGTAAAATCAGCCCTGCACTTTGACTTATTAGTGACTCTATGGCGCAAGCTTCCTAGCATATTTGTACTCTGAAAACTTGTTCTCCAACTTTATTCTCAGGTCTAATAAATAATTTGACCATAAAAAAGGCAAGAAAATGCTCACTTCAAGGAGTTCTTGACCTGGCTCACGGAGTAGAATCAGCTCTGCACTGTGAGTTTTTAGTGACTCGACGGTGCAAGCTTCCTACCATTTTATACTCTGAAATCACGTTCTCTGACTATATTATCATGTCTAATAACAAATTTCACCATAAAAATGGCAAGAAAATGCTCACTTTAAGGAGTTCTTGACCTCGCTCACGGAGTAGAATCAGTTCTGCACAGTGAGTTTATTATGACACTACGTCACAACTTCCTTGCATTTTTATACTCCGAAAACACATTCTCCAACTATATTCTCATGTCTAATAATTGTTTGACCATAAAAATGGTATGAAAATGCTCACTTCAAGGAATTCTTAACCTGGCTCACGGGGTAGAATCAGCTCTTCTTTAACTTTTTGGTGACTCTATGGTGCAAGCTTCTTACCATTTTTATACTCTGAAAACATGTTCTCCAACTATATTTTTTATGTCTAATAACTAATTTGACCATAAAAATGGTAAGAAAATGCTCACTTTAAGGAGTTCGTGACTTGGCTCACGGATTCGAATCAGCTCACCACTTTGACTTTTTAGTGACTCTATGACGCAAGCTTCCTAGACTTTTTATACTCTGAAAGTATGTTCTGCAACTATATTATCATGTCTAATAACTAATTTGACCATAAAATAGCAAGAAAATGCTCATTTCAACGAGTTCTTGACCTGGCTCACGGAGTAGAATCAACTCTACATTTTGAGTTTTAAGTGACTCTATGGTGCAAGCTTCCTAGCATTTTTATACTCTGAAAAAAAGTTCTTTACCTATATTCTCATGTCTAATAACTACTTTGACCATAAAAATGGCAAGAAAATGCTCACTTCAAGGAGTTCTTGACCTGGCTCATAGAGTATAATCAGCTCTACACTGTATGTTTTTTAGTGACTTTATGGTGTAAATTTGGTCGCAGTTATATGCTCTGAAAACATGTTCTTCAACTTTATACTCATATATAATAACTAATTTGACCATAAAAATGGTTAGAAAATGCTCACTTCAAGGAGTTCTTGTCCTGGCTCACTGAGTAGAATCAGTTCTGCACTTTAACTTTTTAGTGACTCTATGGCGCAAGCTTTCTAGCATTTTATACTCTGAAAACTTGTTCTCCAACTATATTCTCAGGTCTAATAACTTATTTGACCATAAAAATGGCAAGAAAATGCTCCCTTCAAGTAGTTCTTGACCATGTCAGCTCTGCATTGTGAGTTTTTAGTGACTCTTTATTGCAAGCTTCCTTGCATTTTATACTCTAAAATCACGTTCTCCAACTATATTCTCTTGTCTAATAACAAATTTCTCCATAAAAATGGCAAGAAAATGCTCACTTCAAGTAATTCTTGACCTGGCTCACGGAGTAGAATCAGCTCTGCACTGTGTGTTTTTAGTGACTATATGGCGCAATCTTCATAATAGTTATATACTCTTAAAACATTTTCTCCAACTTTATACTCATACATAATAACTAATTTGACCATAAAAATGGTAAGAAAATGCTCACTTCAAGGAGTTCTTGTATTGGCTTACGCAGTAAAATCAGCTCTGCACTTTGACTTTTTAGTGACTCTATGGCGCAAGCTTCCTAGCATATTTGTTCTCTGAAAACATGTTCTCCAACTATATTCTCAGGTCTAATAACTAATTTGACCATAAAATGGCAAGAAAATGCTCACTTCAATTAGTTCTTGACCTGGCTCGCGAAGTAAAATCAGCTCTGCACTGTGAGTTTTTAGTGACTCTATGGTGCAAGCTTCCAAGCATTTTATACTCTGAAATCACATTCTCCAATTATATTCTCATGTCTAATAACAAATTTCACCATAAAAATGGCAAGAAAATGCTCACTTCAAGTAGTTCTTGACATGGATCACGGAGTAGAATCAGCTTTCCACTGTGTGCTTTTTAGTGACTCTATGGCGCAAGCTTCGTAGCAGTTATATACACTTAAAACATTTTCTCCAACTTTATACTCATCCATAATAACTAATTTGACCATAAAAATGGTAAGTAAATGCTCACTTCAACGAGTTCTTGTATTGGCTTAAGGAGTAAAATCAGCTCTGCACTTTAACTTATTAGTGACTCAATGGCGCAAGCTTCCTAGCATATTTGTACTCTGAAAACTTGTTCTCCAACTTTATTCTCAGGTCTAATAACTAATTTGACCATAAAGAAGGCAAGAAAATGCTCACTTCAAGGAGTTCTTGACCTGGCTCACGGAGTAGAATCAGCTCTGCACTGTGAGTTTTTAGTGACTTGACAATGCAAGCTTCCTACCATTTTATACTTTGAAATCACGTTCTCTGACTATATTCTCATGTCTAATAATAAATTTCACCATAAAAATGGCATGAAATTGCTCACTTCAAGGAGTTCTTGACCTCGCTCACGGAGTAGAATCAGTTCTGCACCGTGAGTTTATTATGACACTATGGTACAAGCTTCCTTGCATTTTTATACTGTGAAAACACATTCTCCAACTATATTCTCATGCCTAATAATTTGTTTGACCATAAAAATGGTAAGAAAATGCTCACTTCAAGGAATTCTTAACCTGGCTCACGGGGTAGAATCAGCTCTTCTTTATCTTTTTGGGGACTCTATGGTGCAAGCTTCTTACCATTTTTATACTCTGAAAACATGTTCTCCAACTATATTTTTATGTCTAATAACTAATTTGATCATAAAAATGGTAAGAAAATGCTCACTTTAAGAAGTTCGTGACTTGGCTCACGGATTCGAATCAGCTCCCCACTTTGACTTTTTAGTGACTCTATGACGCAAGCTTCCTTGCCTTTTTATTCTCTGAAAATATGTTCTGCAACTATATTATCATGTCTAATAACTAATTTGACCATAAAGTAGCAAGAAAATGCTCATTTCAACGAGTTCTTGACTTGGCTCACGGAGTAGAATCAACTCTACATTGTGAGTTTTAAGTGACTCTATGGTGCAAGCTTCCTAGCATTTTTATACTCTGAAAAAAAGTTCTTTACCTATATTCTCATGTCTAATAACTACTTTGACCATAAAAATGACAAGAAAATGCTCACTTCAAGGAGTTATTGACCTGACTCACGGAGTAGAATCAGCTCTGCACTGTGTGTTTTAAGTGACTCTATGGCACAATCTTCGTAGCAGTTATATGCTCTGAAAACATGTTCTCCAATTTTATACTCATATATAATAACTAATTTGACCATAAAAATTGTATGAAAATGCTCACTTCAAGGAGTTCTTGTCCTGGATCACGGACTAGAATCAGCTCTGCACTTTGACTTTTTAGTGACTCTATGGCGCAAGCTTTCTAACATTTTTATACTCTAAAACTTGTTCTACAACTATATTCTCAGGTCTAATATCTAATTTGACCATAAAAATGGCATGAAAATGCTCACTTCAAGTAGTTCTTGACCTGGCTCACGAAGTAAAATCAACTCTGCACTGTGAGTTTTTAGTGACTCTATGGTGCAAGCTTCCTAGCACTTTTATGCTCTGAATACATGTTCTACATCTATATTCTCATGTCTAATAACTACTTTAACCTTAAAAATGGCAAGAAAATGCTCACTTCAAGGAGTTCTTGACCTGGCTCACGGAGTATAATCAGCTCTACACTGTATGTTGTTTAGTGACTTTATGGTGTAAATTGGTAGCAGTTATATGCTATCTGAAAACATGTTCTCCAATTTTATACTCATATATAATAACTAATTTGACCATAAAAATGGTTAGAAAATGCTCACTTCAAGGAGTTCTTGTCCTGGATCACTGAGTAGAATCAGTTCTGCACTTTAATTTTTTAGTGACTCTATGGCGCAAGCTTTCTAGCATTTTTATACTCTGAAAACTTGTTCTCCAACTATATTCTCAGGTCTAATAACTTATTTGACCATAAAAATGGCAAGAAAATGCTCACTTCAAGTAGTTCTTGACCATGCTCACGAAGTAAAATCAGCTCTGCATTATGAGTTTTTAGTGACTCTATGTTGCAAGCTTCCTTGCATTTTATACTCTGAAATCAGCTCTCCAACTATATTCTATTGTCTAATAACAAATTTCTCCATAAAAATGGCAAGAAAATGCTCACTTCAAGTAGTTCTTGACCTGGCTCACGGAGTAGAATCAGCTCTGC